>JANPWX010019792.1:1386090-1537596 GCA_024734555.1 Trochalopteron elliotii
TGGGGAAACTCTGCCGCGCCAGCTCGGCCAAACGGGGGTGGGCGCCGGGATGACCGGCCGGGGCGCGGGGCTGCCCGTGGGCTGGGGAGCTACCGGAGTACTACAACTCCCGGCAGGCTCGGCCGCTGCTGCCAGCCGTGTGCCTGACGGGAACTGTAGTTCGTGTGCGGATGCCCCTCTCGGCGCGGGGTGCGCCGCGGTTTGCGCTGCGGTTTGCGCTGCGGTGGACAGGCCGAGCTGGCGCGGCAGAGTTTCCCCACGGGGAGTGTTGGCGTCACAGAATCGGTGAAGCGATCACATAATGGCGTGGGTTGGAACGGTCCTTAAATATCATCCACTGCGAGCCCCGTGCCGTGGGGACCCCTTTCACTAGACCGCATTGCTCAGAGCGCCATCCACCCTCGCCGTGCCCATGTCTAGGAATGGTAGATCCACAGCTTCTCTGAGCAACTTATCCACTGTCTCACCAGCCTCCCAGTAAAGAATTTCTTCCTCGTATCTTACCTAAACCTATCCTCTAATCAAAGTCTTTGACTCTAGTCGAGGTCATTCCCACATGTCCTTACACTACATGCCCTTGTGCATGTTCCATTCCAGCTGTCTTGTAGGCCCCACTGAAAGGCTGAAATAAGATCCCACTGACCCCAGAGGTCAATGTCAGTCAACATATCCCCTGCTTGCTGCTGTCAGGATATGACATTTGAAAAAAAAAAAAACAAACAACCAAACAAATAAACCTGCAGCTTTATAAATATGTCTTTATTCTGGGAGGATGACAGCCTTATCCATACCCTGGGATTCAGAGATAAGGAAAAAGGGGCTTATGGAAAAGAGGTGTGTGGCAGAGGACACCCCAGCCTAGTCCCTGGCTGGGCTCCTGGCCTGCTGTGCCAGCAGTGCTGAAAGTTTTGTTCAGGTTACACCTCTGTTGTACCCCTCAGAGACTGGAGACCCCTTGTCTCTGAGTGGTGCTCTGCCTATCCCCTTCAGGGGCTGGCCATACAGAACAGAGGGTTGCAGTGTGCCTGATGCTAAACAGGTTGGTTGGTTGAGTTCTCTGGGATAGCCTGCACCACCTGCACATGCCAGCTCCTCATATCCATCTCTCTCCTTTTTCCTTGGTGGTCCCTTTGGTTTCTGTGATGTAACTTTAAGTTATGAATCTAAGGAAGTAGTACAGTTCCACAAATTGAATTCAAGAAGGATAAAATGTTGCTGCCCTACTCTCTCTGTTGACACTGAGTGTCCATGATCCATCTCTCTCCTTTTTCCTTGGTGGTCCCTTTGGTTTCTGTGACACTGTAAGGTATAAATCTAAGGAAGCAGTGCAATTCAGCAAATTGAATTCAAGAAGGATAAAATGTTGCTGCCCTACTCCCTCTGTTGACACTGAGTGTCCTTGATGGTGTGCTAGTGCAATCCCAGGCACCAGCATTTCTACCCCAGCTTTGGAAAGGCCCACAACAAGGATGGTCTTTCAGTGGTCTGTGGGAAGGAAATGGCAGTGTAATACAGGTCAATTTCATGCTGAATAAAATGTATTTGTTTACCCATTGGAACTGTTTCAATTAAATTTAATGGATAAATGTGCCATTTAATGGATTTTTTTATTCAGGTTTTATGAAGCATGTCATTATCATGCTTAACTTGCTTAGAAAACTAGTGTTTTTATTTACATGGCCAGTTACATTTTCCTAGGAATATGCAGAATGAGAATAAACAATCTAGCTCAGTACAACACTTGTTCTTGTCCTTTCACTATTTGAATAATCCTTTATAAACCAACACCCTAAAATATTAGATTGTAACAATGTAAGCTGTTATTGTTATTCTCTGTTACAACATCAGTGGTTGCAAATAAACATCCTCTGGACACCTGTTTTTGTGACAGCAAAATCTTGTCAAATAGCTTTTGCACGATGCTTGTTTTAAAGCAGCTTGCAACACAGTACACAGTTAAAGTCAGCACCCAAAGTTAATTTTGACATTCTATACTCAGTGTCTTACCTCTGATGTCTGTACTGTAGCAGAACATTATTAGGTGTCCCAAGGGTTACTACAATCCAAATAATACACTTGGTTTTTTATAAATTAAAAAAATAAGCTTTTTATGTCTTCCTGCTGTATTTGGAGCTTCCAGAATGATTCATTTTATAGTAGCAAGGACAGCACTTGTGGGGTAAGCAAGCTGTGCCACTAGTGAATTGTGGAAAACAGAGGAAAACAAGACAAATCCTTAAAAAAGTACAAAGAAGGGGGCAGGAATTTTGTGCAGAATCTTCTCGTACCTCGACTTAGTGGAGAGGAATGTAGCCTTTTGCACATCCAATAACTGGGTACTTCTTCATCCTTGTACACATAAGCTCTGGAAAGCTGTGATATATTTGGGTCCTTTTGTCAGCAAATTGAGTACCTGCAGTTTTTGCAATTTGTTTTTTTGGTGTCATATCCCAGTGGTCTGGCATCACGCTGTTGTCAGTAATTCATACATGCCAGATTCCCTACAGTTAAATCATACAATGTAGCATTAAAACTCAACCTTCCTCTTTTTTTCTCGTGGCAGGGAAGCGGTATCTGCTAACAGAAGAAGATATAAAGCTACAGGAATTTCAGCAGATGAAAGTGGCAATTAGAAATGAGCTTCATGGCAGTAAAGGTATTGTCCTGGGGTGACGTGATTGTATCCCAGTCGCCTCTTGGTTCTGGGAGCTGGGGGAGGGGAGAGGCATGCAGTTTGTTTTTTAGAAACTGTCCTCCACCGACTGGCCTTGAGAGTCGAATTCAACACACACAGAGAGTTGTTTTTTTTTCAGTAGTCAGTTAGCTAACATAGATAGCAGCAGGAGGAGACGCTTCGCTCTCTTTTTTTCCTTCTCCTCCTGTTTTTTTTTCCTTTTTTTCTTTCCTGCTTTTTTTTTCCTTTTTTCGCCTTTCCTTGGAACTGTTAAAAATCTCTCTGGACTGAGGACCGGGGGGAGGGCCGTGGGGGCTTGCATCTGGAACCCACCAAGATCTGCACAGCAACGCTCCCCAGCACCAGAGGAACTGAGACAGAGCAACCACCTACAGGAGGGACTTCTTTCCTAAATCTGTCATCTCTCCAGAGCAGCATGAAGTTCCTATCATCGGGTATTGTTCAATTTATTGTGCCAGGGAGTGCTTTGCCTGTTTAATAAACAGGGTTCTCTCCACTTTTCTCCGAGGAGGTTTTTTTTTCCGAACCTGTTGGGGGGAAGGGGAGGGAGTGCCCCCTTAGGAGGTTTCCTCCCAGATTTGCTCTAAACTACGACAGGTATACATACCATTTATTTCACAGTCACCACTTTAGCATGAATCTTATGAAACAAACAGTCAAAATCATATTAATATGACACCAATTGACCTCATTTAAAGAAACAAATTATGTCTTCCTCTTGCACATATTTTGTACTTAACATTGTTGGAAGATCTGAGGCTTTGTAGAATGCAATGTAGTATTAGTTATGCTGTGTTGAGAAGCTTTCATGTATAAAAGGTGTTTACATAAATGACTGAAATGTTTGTGCCCTCACTTTTCCAACTTTGTTCGACAGTCTAATACAAAAAACTGTGTCTACAAATCTTGCTCCAAGTATAATATCATCCCAGAAAGTTAATACGAAGCTACGTAGTTACCTTACTATCCAGAAAAAGGCTTTCACAGTAATTTTTTTTTTAAAAATCTGCTTCCCAAATTTTATTAGCATATTTTTTTAGGGGTTTTTTTTTTGCCTGATGTGAGTTCTGAGTTTTACACCCCATTCCAAATGATATATGCTACTCAGAATATGAAAAACAAATTAATGTTTTTCAAATTAATGTAGGACCAGGATCAGTGGATTTTTTTCTGATTTTGTCATGCTGTTTAAAATGTATACCACTTCCTTTCTTTAAGAAACATAAATATGAACATAAAGCTGCCCTTAATTATTTAAGGAAAGCAAGGTAAAACTCCTAGTTTATCATGCGTGGGTGTGCTAGTGGTACAATTTGACAACTGTTCCAAAGGTTGTAGTTAATTTTAAGACAAGAAGAGACAAATAATCAGATCTAGTTTTATGTAAATCACTCTTCTGGGACAGAGAGGGTAGTAAAATCATCCTGATGTTTTTTCTGTTTTAAGTAGAATTTACATTGTGCAGTTGTAAGTCATAATATCGTTACATTTTGCTGGGATAATGATACACTCATATTGTAGTTTATTAATCCTGAACTTGAGAAACATTGAATTTGCTGCTGTGGGTCAATCATTCCTACTAAAGCAGGTTAGTAGAAGCCAAATATTTTGCTTTCTATATCACAGTTGACCTTCTGGTTTTGTGGAAACTGTATCCTTTGAAAACTAGTGAAAATGTTGTTCCAAACACCTATTTGTCTGTATGTGTGCACTGTTTCTGGATTGAGTCTTTAATGTTATACTTGAAAGGAGAAAAGGAGTGATTATGGCTGGTAACAAACTTGATTTAGAAAGTTTAGGGAAAAGCAGTAATAACTGTTATACAGAATATAAAAATAACTATTATTTGTTGTTGTTATAAGGCAAGTATTAACTACAATTATTTTATAGTAGTTACAGTAGTTATACTATTAGCTACAACAGTTAGTTAGAATAATGTAAGTACAGATCAGACCCCAAATATTTTTGAAATTTCTGCACAGCTTTGAACACATCACAACTATTGAATATGCATACTTGTACATAGGCATTCATCTGGCTTCACAGGCTTCTATTCTGCGCCTCAGTCTCGAGTAAGGACTTGTATTTGCATGTTGCAACAGATTTATATTAAGTAACTGTTCTCTGGGGTGCCTACTTTGCACCTCTTGTGCAGGTTACTACCTTGGGAAGAGCAGTGACCCAGCAATTGCTACAAAAAAGTTAATTTTTTTTTTTTAATTTCCCAAGGTGGTGGCAGCACCATGAGAGGAATGGAGCTGCCAGGTGGTCTGTGTGATTTTAATCTTGTGTATATCTGAGTCAGAGAAATTGAAATTGCAAGCTGAAGGACCAGTCTTTGTGCTTGCTTTGTCACAGGAAAATGTGCTGGATGGAGAACCCTCTCTTTTGGAGCAGAAGGGTAGCAACTCCACGTTTATGGCTATTTAAAGAAATAGGTAGATTATGTATGAAAGTCTTTGTGTGTTCATCAGCTGTAAAGAAATTTAAGCCTTCTGTATGAACAGTATTGAGTAGTAGTTCTTATGGTCAGTTGAATGCTGGGTGGAAATGGTTTTGTGGCTTGCTTGCTTTTTAGAAAAAGAACATCACATGTCACAAAACTTTGTCCCCTGTTAAAACTTTTGCATTACCTTGTATGCTCCATAACATATATAGTAAAATTAAGTTCACAGTAAACATCTCTTTGGTTTTCTAAGTCTGACATGACTTCATGGGGACACATTGGCATGCTTGTCTGTTAGAAGTTTTATGCAATTTTTCTTGGTGAAAAAAAAAAGAGTTCTGCTTCATTGACACTCTCCATGTTTCAGGTACCAGGTATGAAACTCAGGTAATGGAATTGCCTGTAGACTGCTTCTGTATGTGTTTTATTTTCAGATCAATATTTTAAAAATATTAAAGAAAAACTAAGGAAAAATGGAATAATTTGCAAAAACGAATTAAAAAATTTGCTGCATTTATGTCAGACTTCATCTGATGTGGAACTAGCCAGAGAAGTGATTTACAGGTATTTTTAACAATCCAGGTAACAGTCTTTTCTGTCTTTATCTTTTTGCTTTTATTGCATCATCCCAGGTTATGTCTGCAGTTGAGGTCTTGCCCTAATTCAGTTGCAATATGCATAATTAATCCCTTAATTTAAGGCTGTATTTTTATTTAAATGCTTTGGATCTTCCAATCCTTTAGAGACTCTTGGGTCGAAGGAGAGTTAAACTATGGGAACAAAGTAGTGTCCTGTGGAATGGTGAACCAGAGAGAAAAATTACCCCACAGCTGTGAGGCAGAGGTGTTCTGGAGCCTTCCAGCCAAGACATGCCTGGTTATAAACTGGCCTGCAACCAGTAGTCAATAGCAGGAGGTTTTGTGAATGGAAACTTTCCCAGCAAATACAATATGGGAACTATACAGAAAAAAGTCAAATGCTTTATCTTTTTGTTGAGGTATTTTAGCAGGTAATGCTACTAAAATAAACTGCTGGAATTTCCTTTGCTGTTGCTCTATGAATAGAAGGTGAAGTAGCTCAGAATTTTCAAGGCAGAGGCCTATTCTATTATTTATCCAATGAAGATTACTTTGTTGGTAATAAAAGAGATTATTTGTTACCAGTTAATTTATTTGTTTGATCAAAACAATAATTTTCCTCAAAATTAATTTCCTGTTATCTATATATCTTTGGCTGGTGCAGCTAGGAAAGTGTACCTCTGTCATTGCACCTGCAGATCTTGCTGTCTATTTAAAGATGCTCTCTCTTGGCAAATTCCATGCCTTGTGTGATTAATTTTTTAATCTTTCCCACAGGTACCATGAACAGAATGGAATCAGAGCCTTACATAATTTTAAATTTGGGCCACTTTTTATGAGGCTGTGTTACGAGCTAGACCTTGAAAGACCAGCAATAGAACTTATCAAGGATCAGGTAATTCCCCTATATATATTGAAAAAATTGTTATAATTATTGGTCAAATATGAGTAATGGTATGCTACACATGAGCCTTGCATGAGCTGATAGACTTGAAGATGTGTTGCAGTAACAAAGATGTCTATGACATTAATGTAAGTGTGTAGATTACATGGGTTTTATTTTAGCACAATAATTAAAAGGAAATCAAATGATAGTTTGATTGGTAACTTTATTTCTGTATGATTGCATCATTTGAATAAAAATTAAATAAAAAGTATTAGTGAAAGAATAATTATTTAAATGAATACAGCTGATGCATGTTTTCCTGCATCCTGTGTTGCATTAAATCCTTCTTGGAAGTGAGCACTTGAGAGTTTTTCTTTGGTGGTCCTCTGAAATTCCTTGGATTACTTGCACCAATGCTTTCACCATGTTGCTCTGTACTTCAGTCTCTTTCTGAACCCATAAAGAGGTGCTATGATACTCATCAGCTCAGAAACTTTGGCCATTTTAGTGCTGAAGAAGCTGAAGAATTTATTTTTGAATGTCTCTAAAATTCTGTGTGCACTACTATGGCAAAATAGTAATCAGGTCCAGTGTGTGCAGTAGTGCTGTGACTTCAAAAATCTCTGGAAGACAGTGAAAATCTCACTGATATTAATTCATTAAGGCATGAGATATGTCTAGCCAGAAACAAGAGAAGTCTTGCTGCTATTCTTAGAGTTAGGCATGTGTAAGAAAGAGTAGTTTCTATTGCAGTTTCTATTTCAGTTTTTTTCAATTTGGATCTGCATCATTAAGACAGGAGCTGCTGTACTTTAGTAGTACATAGTATCTGTTGGATAGAAAGGTACAGTAACACTTCTCCAGATTCTGCTGCAGAAACTCAATACCTCTGATATTTTATTTATATATTCCCAATACACAGAGTGGTTGAAGTGAAACATAAAATTTAATTCCTCTCTCTTCTGTTACTCTTACCATCATCACTCAATGATCACTTGTGCTGATCATTTGATATTGTGATTAGCAAAAAATTCGTTCAATTTCATGGTGGCATTGCTTTACCCCAAACATATTGTTCATCAACTGCAAGTTGTCACTGACTTCTGCTTCCATTGATGTAGAGGTCATTAAGAAAAAAATGATAGTGGGACTCTCTGGGAAATTTCTGTTTAGTTCTAGTAAGCTTTTGACCATAAAGAGTCACTGGTATTTTAGATGTCATTTGACAGAGAGACAGAGAGTCAGGGAACCCAGAGAGTTAAATGCTGAACTTGTAAAGATGAAACTTATTCCAGTAGGAAGACATGCTAAATGCTGTGCACAGTAAGAGTCTTCACTGTCCTGACTTCTTTTATGCTTGTTCCATTTCCTCTCCAGAGTTTGCATGGTTTTTTCTCAGACAGTACATCATTCCATATTTTGATGACCATGTTGTTTAAAAAGGGCCATTTTGAAAGTAAGTACTGTATTTCTAAAGCCAATTAATTTTGGGGAGGATGCTTCTCACTGTAAGGGGGATGTGGGGATGTGTGTGTATATATATATATATATATATTTGTCTGTGTGTATATATATATATATATATATTTGCTGATTGGCTATGGTTTTAGATGGCCAAACATCATGTAAATATCTGTAGATGTGAATGAGTTGCACTGTAGTGTGTAATAAAAATGGAAGGGTCTGTTTGTTTCATACCTCCCACAGAATTCTTGCCATTCAATTTCCACAGAACTGTTGTTACCCAAGACAGTTTTTCCCCCAAACCCTCTTCGTTAAAGTGTTACTTTTCTTTGCTTCATAATTTCCCATAGCATTTTTTCTTCTCTATTCAAAAAATCTGGTTTATGTGAGCTTTGGCATGTTAATTTCCTCAACAGTTTTTTTCTCCATTCTGCATTTGTGTCAGAGCAAAGAAGAGTCCCTTTTTTCCAAAACCAGACTATATTCTTCTCTTGGTTTGTCTTACTTGTGTCCTTACACAGAGTGGCTACTGCAATATAGAAGTTCAATGCTTCAAATCAGTTTGGCCCTTTGTGAAGGAGAAATCATCTGACCTAACTTAAAAGACTTTCCATGAGAAAACCCTAAAGCTTTTCAAGCAAATCCCCTTATTTGATATTTGTTGAACACATAATGGCTGGTCTCTTAACATTTGGCAAATTTAAGTCCAGCAGTTGTCCTGAAAGTTGAGACTGAGCCACTGTAAAAGAAACCTGGATCAGCCCCTAAATGCATCATTGTGGAATGGACCATGTGAGTTGATGAGGAGATACTGTGTAGTTTGCCTACAGTGGTAGAAGGTTTCTGGCCAGTTAGGAACTATGAGGGTGGCTTTGTCAAGTATATAGCATTTAGTTTTGGATTTTCATATAAAAATAATAGAAGAATAAGGCCATGTGCTAGTGTAAACTGAAAACCTCCTTGCTAAGTTGAAAGAGATCCAAATGACCCTGCGTTAAACTTTCTGAAGTTTTCAAATAACAGATTTCAGTTTACATTCATATTTTAAAATAAACTTGTCAAACTCATACCTTATTGAATTGTTTCTTCTTTTCAGTTATGAGAGGTACAGCCTTAAATTTATGAAGTGAGTAACACTAATATATTTTTGATAGGTGCTTTGGAAGTTCTGGTAGAAATGAAAAAACAAGGGATACCTTTCAACAAAGAAACCTATCTACTTGCAGTTGCAATATGCTATAAATTGGTAAGTATTATGAATGTAGAAGTGTTTGAAATGCCTTCTCTATCTCTTCCTTTTTTTGGATTTTAAATTTTGGATTTTGTTTGGGTTTCTGTATTTTCCTTGTCATGATTTTGTACTAGTGCAAGTACTTTAAACATGTATAAGTCCTAAAGTGCTTCATTGTGCTTGATATCATGCATATACATCTTTTCCCATACAAACTGATGTCACAAAGCAAATCTCTAGAAAGTTGCATGGACATGAGCTTTAAGGAACAAATTTAGTACAGCCTTTGATTACCTTGGAGTGTTTTTTCTCTGTGATATTTGAATCTCTTCAGACAATACTCTGTGCTTCATCCTCAGTATTGGTTTTATAGTCTCATTTCCTTAAGGCATGTACATGATAAGTTCTGTTTGCCAGACATCCCCCATCCATTTCTCCTCTCCACCTACAAGCAGTCTTGAACCATTTCTGTAATTGTACACAAATTGACAAGGAGTTGTAATCTGTTCCCTACATGCCTGATGAGAATGGCAGCTGAATGGAGAAGAGAAACATAAATGAATGCCTTTAGATAAACAGGAAGCTCCTTCAGCTTAGCTGTATGTTTAGCTCAAATAAAAAGAGGATGAGCATAGTAAGGAACTAGATAGAATACATCAGTTCTATGAGTGTTTTCTTAGAACTGTTTCCCTTTCATAGCAAAGTGAGATCCCAGAACTTTTTTATCTTGATCTTCTTCTCCAGATTTGAGTCACTTCTGCAGTTTCGAATTTTAATGTGAACCTTTCCCAAACTCATTTGGAAACTCTTCTTCTGTTTCCTCATCTTTTATAAAGACACTAGCTGGGGAAAAAAAAATATATCATTAGACTAAACTTCCTCAGGTTTCTCCGTTAACCATACAATGAAACTGAGTGCATATGTGATAACCAGGAGTTATCCTAAAATGGTACCTCAGCAGTAGTTTATGTGTTTTTTCTGAAATTCTCAGTTCTAATGAATTAAGCTGCCTTTAGGTCTGCTGTAGCTTCTTTCCTAAAATCTTTGCAGGTTTTTTTTATGTGGCCTGCAGTTAGGACATTAAGATCCAAGAGATCCAAGGCATGTGCAGCAGGAATAGGTTCCCTACTTCTGGCCCTACATATGTTTTCAATAAAGAATACTGCTCATTATTACTATTGACAAAAAGAGAGGGGGAGATGATTCTACACTGTCACCTGCTTGGGTTGAATAGTCACAACAAAATTGTGGGACTTTTTCACTAAAAAATATAGGTTAAATACTATTAGTGGGGGAATAAGCTGTAGTAACCCTTTATGCACTAAAGAGGATTAGGTGAAGCTCTTTTAAAAGCTTAATCTGTTGACTCATCTCTTAGGAGGAGGAGGAGAAAACGTGAAGCTCAAACTTGCTTTTCCTCGTGATGCAAAATAAGACATGTCAGAAAAAATCTTGAAGTATCTTCAAGATGCAGTACTCAAATAATAGAAATAATGGTACTGGTAGCATCAAAAGCTTTGCTGGATTTTTACCATTCTTGGTTTCTTTTGAATAACCTTGCCAGAGACCAGTGCAGAAAAATGTACAAAGCTTAAAGCTCAGATTATTTCCAGTGGATAAACAAAGGAATTAATGTTTAATCTTTGCACAGAGGTATTTTTGAGGTCAACTCTAAAACACTTCTGGGATGGTTTAAGTCACTGTAAGGCACTGCCATACTCTGAGGTCTTTCTTTTAGTGCAGAAAAGAGCTATAGGCCTTTTGATGATAACAAAGTACTTATGTAATAATATTCAATCTTCTGGTGGTCAAAATGTGTCTAAATTTTCAAGGAACCATATTTTAAACCATATTTTGCAGGAATGAGACTTTGAATGCTAGGAACAGAAATCAGCACCAAATCTGAGGATTCTTATCCATATTGGTGGTACCAATTGTTACAAAACCTTCCTGCTGCCAGTCTTTAGGTTTGACAGATATTATTTTGTTTGGGGTGCAGTCAGTTCCACTTGTAATTTCCAGTGTTAGCAGCATTGGTTTGGAGAGTTGATAGTTTGAGAGGTAGCACACAGCTGAACTCATTGCCTTTTACTATGGCCTGTTGAAAATTCCCAACAATAATGGAAGCCTTCTGTGTTGGAAAAAGGCAAATGTCTAAGCTGTAATATTAGAATGTATACTTTGGAAACACTTTTCAAGAATTCATCCTTAAGAGAGGCTAAAAATAGCTGAATGTTCAAATTCACATGTACACAGATTTCTTTAATGGAATGGTACTTAATAGTTCAAAGCTTAGAAAATGTTGATTTTCAGTAACTACCTAAAGTAGCTTTTACAATAAAGTAACAACAAAAATTAATCTTCCTTCCTGATTTAGAAATTATTTGGAAGGGAAAATGAAAATGTCTCTTTGTTTAGTATACTGCTGGGACTGTTTCATCTGTTGCAGAAGCCCAAGTGTAGTTGCAGCAAGGTGTAGTTGTTAAAATAATAGTTAAATAAGTTATTTATATATATAAAAAAGAATATATATATATCTTTTATATATATACATTATATATAGATACACATTAAATATACTATATTTTAATATATATACACATTATTTATCTTGTATTTTTATATATACATTATATATATATTTATATATACATGCACACGTATATACATATATATGTGTGTGTATATATATATATATAATGTTAAAGTTTATATAAGTTATTTTTACCCTCCTGTGACCTCTATCACTTCAAATATCATATTTTGCTGTTGTGTTTCTCAAAAAGTGCTGCTTGCTTGGGTTCAGATACATGCCCTTGTGACTGTACAGCATGTTGACTTCTGAATACCTTCTGAATATGATTGCAGGTGCTTATAGTCCTTTCAGGTAACCAGAATAACAAGCACAACTTCCTCTGGTATTTCTGTGCAGGGCAACCCAGAGTCTTCCAAAATCTCTGCGAGGCTGCTTGAAGAGGCACAGCTGAAAGGTGACACGTTACCACTGCGAGCATACTGCTTTGCAGTGGCAACTGCTCTCAAGCAGGTACAGTCTCTTTGTTTCTGGTTGTGCCTGGGTCTCTGTAGAGAGAGAGATACTCTCTTGTTTTGTTGTAGACAGATGTGAAAGAAGCTAACATGGAGAAAGCGTTACTATGCAATAGCTTCAAGTGGCTGAACTTTTAGGCTCCTGAAAGAGTAGCTTTGTAGACAACGCTCACACAAATTGAATGTGGACGTTTATAAATCTAAATATATGTCTTGAGTCTAATGCACAAGTATTTTGTGACAGTACCAGCTAGAATATTAAAAAATTATAGAGTTAGGCCAACAGGTTAGGTGTCACCATGGATCTAGTGCTGCAGATACTGCTATTTAGTGGTAATTTCCTTTAAAGAGAGTTAAAATGATAAATTAAAGTATTTGCACAATCATCTTTTTTAAATGTTTGTCTTGGGAGGCAGACTCAAAGGTTTTGATGTGTATTTCCCTACTGCCAGAGAGGTGGACTTTCTCCACAACATGGTTATGCCCGGGGAGGTTTTGCTATACCTCATATGCCTAAGTACTGATGTGAAGAGGCTCTGAGGCAGCACAGGGCGAAAAATGGAGCAGGAGAATAACTGATAGGAAATTCTAAAGTTTGGAATAAAGTTTGGATTTCCTCTGCCATTAATTCGTGTATACAGGTTGGGTATATCCTGAACCTTCTCTGTTTCACGTTAAAACAGAGGTCAGAGATGCTGAAAGTGCTATAAATTTGATGTTACTCACAAATTTAAACGAATGGCGTAGAATTGTTAAATGCTTCTGTGCACTCTGTGGTCTTTTTTGCTTTGTCTCTGTGAATGAAGACACTGAAAAATAGCATCGTTGAAATAAATTTATTTGTGTGTACAATGGCATGATAAAATTCTTGTTTTGCAAATGGAATAATGCTCCACATTACATTTAATTGTTCCTTAAGCTGAATGAATTTTGACAGCACTTCTTGGTATAAGTAAGATGTTTCTTGATCCCAAGTAGCGTTGCTTCGTCTAGTAAATGTCAGTGTAACATTTACTGTCTATGCAAATCAATTGATGACATAGATACAGTACTGTAACTGTGTATGTCCAAAAGGTTAGAAGGGCTGGGCAGGATAAATAAACAAAGTAGCATATGCTGCACTTCATTCCTCTGGCATGTGTTGAACTGAGCGTGTGTGTAAACCTTCCATCTTTTAGGTGATCTCATGCTCAATGGTGGTTACATGTGACAGACACACAAAGAGTAATAAAGAGTCAGATGACATGGGAACTCGAGCATGGATTAATCCCTTTGCAAGCTGGGTACTGTTTGGTGTCTGTGGGTCTTGGTAAAGGGGTTCTAGATGCTGCTTTGTGATTTATTGAAAAGTTGTGAAGGACTGTTGTTTTTCTTTTGTTGTGCAAGTTTTTGACACATCTATGACTATTTTTTTATTATTTATGATTCCTTCCCAGAATGATGTAGCACAAGCCAAATTTTATTGTTCCCAGATAATGAGAACAGAGAACAAACTATACCATAATCTTAAAGTAAGTATGCCTGCCTTGTATTAAAATCTTGCAGAGTATGCTACGCTGGCCAATAAACTCCCAAGTGCAAAGTAACAGAAGACCAACCTCTTACTAGCACAGACCTGTGTTGGTAGTGTTGCTGAGCTTGTTTGTAAGCCAACAGACAATTTCTGTCAGTTGGATGACTTACACTCGAACGCAATCTCCACTCACTTTTTAAAATTACTTTCTACCATAGGTGGGAATGCAAATCCTACACTGGTGAGCATTGACCCATGAACAATTTCTGGTTATGATTTTTGCTTTCTAGCTCCAAAAGATTTTAAAAAAACTCTGAGTAAATTCTCTGTCCACTTCAGGTCTCCTTCAGCCGTACAAACTGTATCCACATGGGTACATACAGCATTTTTTTTCCTTAGTAATGCAGTCTGCAATCTGAGAGAATGTCTGTATGTGCCATGTAAGTGACCTCTAAACTATGGTAAAAACCACTTTATTCAAGAGCAGGTAGTGCAGCTCCATCAGAGGAGGTCTACCTCAAGCCTCACCCTTTTTTTCCAGGTCCCAGCTGGTAAAAAACCCCAAACATTTAAGGGAATTGATCATTCCATCTGTTTCTTTGCAATGGATGGATTTTTCTCAGCTCACCATCTGGAAATGGGTTTTGCCCTGCTTTGCTTCATGTCTTCCTCAAACATTTTTGTAAAGATTTGCATTCTTATGGTATGTACTATTTCTGTGGTGTGTTTTTATTGTATTTTCAAGGTCCTTGTCCAGCTCAGATCTGGTTTGCTAAAAGAAGTAATAAATACATTAGAGGCAGCAGCGGAAGTAGATACTCCTCCCTTTGTGAAAAGAACTGAGTTTTCTGAGCAGGTGGTAAGTATACAGTGATGAATAATGTTCATGGTACTGGGCTAAGGCATGACAATGGTGGTTCACTGTTGGCATGCACCCCACACCCCCAGACAGTGTTCCTATATAAGGAAAGGGGTTTCAGTTCACCTCTAGACATTTTAGGGAGTTTACCTAGAACTTTACATACCCTTCTGGCTCAGTTGCCAAGAGAACAGGTCCACCTGTTGGACCTTGTTCCTCAAATCCTGTACCTCTCCCTATTGGCAGCAAGCCAAATCGTCCCTCCTAAAACAGTAGGTATTTAGGAAGGAGCACAAAAGAACTAAAGGGCTTTTTGGAGTGTTTCTAGCAGGGTGTCAGAGGTTTTCTCGGGCACCTGTGCTCAGCTTTTATTCTGTTTTCTGTAATGTTTGGTATTTTTCATTTATTAAACCTTTTACTTTACAAACCACCTCTGAAGAGCGGTCTGGCCAAGATTATTTTAAGCCATTCTGCAAGGGCTGGACCCTCAGAGATTGATACATGTACACCTGGCTCATAACACTCTGCTGAACTGTATCAGTTCACCTACAGAGCTGCAGGTGCCTGAGTTTGCCCTGCTGTGGTTGTTTGGGTTCTGATCCATCCCAATGCCAAAGCAGCTGGCTGTCTTCCTCTACTCTGGGACAAAACACTTAGCTGTTCACTTCACTTTTATTGTGGATCTTGCTTCTAGAAGCTCATATTTCATCTGAGTGTAGATGACACTTTCCCTTGTGGCATTAAATGATTTAATCCCTTGCCTCCTTGTTTTCATTTCATATGAAATGAGAATAAAGTTTCTGGTAACAGCAATATTGTTAGGTTGGTAATATATGAAAGACCTATGATGCCATACAGGGAAGTGTGATATAGGAAATACTAGCTTTTGCTATTTAACTATATTTTACTGTGAAAACTTTTTTTAAAGTCTTGAACAATAAGAAGACTTCCTTCAGAGCACATTTGTGGTCCTTCTCAGTTTGTCAGCATCACTGCTGCTTTTCCTGAAGCTTATTTAGTATATTCATTTTGGATGTGCCAATAGAACAAGACATTTAAGACTTTGTTAATAACTAAATACTTAGTCTTTCACTGCTGCTTATTAAACAAAATTAATAACTAATATGCAAAACAACAAATATTAGGGGAAGGGGCAGCCTTTCAAAACATAGCCCATATGTATTAACTGCTGTATTGAAAAGATATTCTTTATGCAGCATTTCATTTTATAAAGCTATTGCAATAAATGTTGCATGCATTAGTGTTGTATTTTGACTTTGGGAAACTTTTAGCTGCTAAAAGAAGACTAAGCATTAATCCTAATTGTCCCTTTCCACAAAAGTTTATTGATAATAATATTTTTAAGGGATTTACTTAACACTTGAACTCATACTCTTGAGTATGGCAAACAGAACTTCTCAGTCTTCTATAGTCTGAATTTTATGCATTTATGAGGGCACATAATAATAATTAGAATTGTACTGATCTGGAAAGTAGATTCCGGGAAGCAATTATGTTTCCTGGATTTAAATAGAAACTAATTGTGTTTGTCTGTACTAGGACTGAAAATAGGATTGTACAACTTCAAGGAAGTTTTAAATCTAATAGAGTCTCTTTAGTAGATAACCAGTGCCTTTCCACCATTTTCTGGTGATGCATAATGTACTCTTCATAAAATCCTCATCTTATGAGTCATTGCCTTAGCTGCATATCTTACACCATGTACTTTTTTTTTTTTTACTGCTTTTCTTCAGTGTGGTGGTAGAACGAGAACTCCACTTGCTGAACTGTAACAACCTGTCATTTTTTCTTCCTTAGCTGGCTACAGTCAGGGAAAAGATGGAAGAGAACCCTGACCTTTCTGTCAAATTAGGAGATATTTATATGAAACTACAGGCTTCAGGACGGATAACCATGTGCACACTGGAGGACATGCTTTTCCAGATTCCTAGTTCAAAGAAGATCACTGCAAAGCTTTTCAATCAGAAACAATTGGGCTCTCAGGGTGCTAATCCACTTTGGTCAAATCTGTTGTTGAAATAGTTCAGTATTTGATGCCATACTGGACTGCTCATAACATCTTCTATAATCCAGGTTCAAATAAAATGTCTTTTTCCTTTTTTCACAGTGAGTGGTTTTAAGTTGTTTGTGTAAAATTTCATTTTAAATACAGATCATGTAGCTTTCGTGTTTCAGTTTTGATCATGCAAAAACCAGCTGCAACAGCAGCTATTTTTGTGTTGTTCAGAAATGGGAGTGATAGAAAGGTTTGACTTTTTCCTTAGGCTCTTGTATCAGAATTTTCCTATGCTAAATATTCTGGAAGTGAATGGATGGAAGTGAGCAAAGTGATATGAGTATCTGACCTGATTTCTGATTCATGAGAAGAAAATTTGGTCTTCATCAGGTGTAATGTTCTGACTGAAAGGACAGAGGCAGGCAAGAGTGCAGATAAAAGAGCATGGAAGTGCTTGAACTGTTAATTCAGGGTCTGTAGATCTCAAGAGAATCAGGGGGAAGCAAGCATCTTTTGTTGACTTTAATATCTTTTTCTTCTAAAGAAATATATTAGTAATTTTTTCATATCGACAGGGATCATGGAAATGCTGTGGGAATTAGCATGGTAACCAAGTGGTTGCTTTCTCACTTGAAGGAGATTCCTGATCAAAAGTCACTCTCAGAGTGAGTGACTTCACAAATTGCTTCCTCCTAATTCTCTGATACTAAGATTCCAAGAATAAGCCAATCTTGATGCAAATTTGCTAGTAAGTTATAGAAAGTTTTATAGAGCAATTATGATCTCATTTTAGCTATAATTACACCATCTGCACAGTTTACCCTATTTTTTTGATTGAAGAAAAAGTACAAAGAAGCTTCACTTTGTGCAGCTTTAATGACTCTAAATCAAATGTGCTTTGACTCTAGCAATAAAAAGCTGTTTCTGTCTGTGAGTCCTGTATACCCAAGAGTCTGAACTCACTCACCATCCAGATTAGAAGGAACTGGAAACAGATATACCTTGGCTAGAATTCATATGCCTTTGGGTGCCTTTGCATGTGAAATGATGAACATGTTGGTAAGAGAACTTGGCAGCCTTGTGAGCACAAGACTAGGTGGAACTCAGCTGGTACTTGCCAAGTTGGGCTACATTATCTCTCCTCTCCCTTCTGGTTATTTATTTTGTCTCTGCTCCCCTCAAGCAAATGTCAGAACTCAGCGTATATTTTCTGTGAATAAATATCTGCATCTACATCACTGAAGCCAGTGAGACACCAAAGAAACAAGAACCCATCTATGCTTCAAAACAAATGTGTCTACAGCCAGTGGGATGTTTTCTTCTGAAGCTCTAACTCTGTAACTTATTTATTTTGTCACATTTTGTCCTGTTGATATTTAAAATGTACAAAAACTGTTAAAAAGTAGATGGAATTTCGTGCAAGTGAAGAATAATTTGCAGTGTGTATCACATTTCTATGAATCATGTGTACCCTTTTTATGATTGGTGACATAGATTAAAGTAGTACATACACTAATCTAACAACAGTTATTACTTTTTCTCTAATATTATGTAGTTTGTAATTCCACACATAATTTTCCCTTCATTGAAAATTCTTTCAACATTTCCAATACTTTGTGGACCTTGAGAAATTCGCAATCTCTTCTCCACGAATAAATTTGATATGAGATTTTTAAAGACTGTTTCAAGTATGGCAAGGATTAGTGGCAAAAAAATTAAAGGAATTAACTACTATTCAGTTTACTCTGTTTGTATGGACAGGAAAACCATCTGGTGTTGTCCAGTACAATCAGGACAACTGTTTGGTGCTAAAAGTGTAAAAATGCCACATTTTTAAAGGCCATCAAAGACAGTTTGACCCATTTAGCCTTGCGTAGCAAATACATAAGGTCAGTTCTGTTTAATTTCCTATCTTGGCACTTTAAAACTTTTAGTAATTGCAAGTTGTTGTATCCTAGGACTGTGCATGTGTGCTTGTTCATTCTAATCAGAATTGTTTATGTTCCTGTCTAAGGCTGTATCCTATCTGCATCTGAAGTAATCATAACTTCCATTAAAATTGTCATTATACATGATGTTTTCCATTTTTTTTCTCTTGACTACTGATTTTCTTGAGGTTTATTTACTCAAGAGTACTAAGTTGATACTTTTCTTAAAGAAATAACATCTTTGTGTTGAGAAAAAAAGGAGATGCACTTAACTAACAGTACTTCAGTAGAAGAAAGCAGTGGCTTAAGATTAAAGGATAGGTTCAAAGAAACACACACAAAATTCAGACAATTAAAATTAGAATATTGACTGTTCCTCTAGAAGTGTTGTAGAAGACTGCTAACATCTTCCCTTAGGAAAAAAAGCTGGGGGAAATAAGCAAGTTCTAATATTTATGCAGCTGATTTCCAACCAAGTCTAATTTGTGTCATACAAGCCCCAGAGGCTGTTACTTGGCTAATCTTGACTTTGGGTGATTATTTATAAATTCATCTTTTGGTGCATCAAGATTCTAAGCACATTGGCTTTTGTGTTGAAAAGTCTTCAGTCTGGTACTTAGTTGAATGTTCTTAGGTGGTGTTGACTCCTGGGTATCCCAGCACACAAGATCAGGAACCCAAACTTGTCTAAAGGTAAGCAAATACTTAGGGGTTTTGCTGGATTAGAGTGGCTGGAACGTCAAGGGCTGAGATGCTAGACAGCTCTCCTGGGGACAGCTTCAGAGAATAGGATGTGCACTGTTGCTGCAATTGATACTCAGTTTTTGTCAGTGATGAATTTTCAACTCAAGGAGAAGTCAACATTCTTAAAATCAATTAACAATCAATTAACCTTTTTCTTAACAATCTGAAAAAAGAAACCCAAGGCATTTACATTTCAAAGTGAATTGCTGCATTTTT
Organism: Trochalopteron elliotii; assembly: GCA_024734555.1. Classification (NCBI taxonomy): domain Eukaryota; kingdom Metazoa; phylum Chordata; class Aves; order Passeriformes; family Leiothrichidae; genus Trochalopteron; species Trochalopteron elliotii. The sequence continues at coordinate 1,405,716 of JANPWX010019792.1, forward strand.
TTTCTCTAGGTTTCACAAGAAGATATTCTGTAGGAAGTGCTGCTTAAAATTTTATGTGTTGCAAGTAGCTGTGGTGAGGATCTGTGAGCTCTTTGGGGTATTCTTGTGTGGGAAAGGATTGCTCTTTATCATGCTCAAGTGTTCTTCCTCCAGTAAAATGAAACATGAATTTTGTGCATGTCAGTGCTCTGCAGCAGCCTTTTGGAACAGTGATCCAGGAGACAGCAGGTGGCGTTTCTTGACCATACTCTCCTGCCAACATTATTTCCAGGGATGGCCTACAGTGTCACTTATGTAAGGCTGGGGCAGAATTAATAATTTGCCCTGTGTTTAATGTGTGCCCTCGTAAAATGGAAAATCCAGGCACCAGAAAGCTGCCTCGAATTGTTAGTAATGGTTGGTGATGACTGCAAAACTAGAGATTCACAGCACTTGCTTTGAAACTTACAGCATTTATTGAAACAACTTGTGTCAGTGATCACAGCAAGTGTTTACAGTATTCTGTGGAAATCCTAATCAGTGATGTAAATGACAGGCTGTTGATGTTGCTTCTTGCACACCCGTGACAATTATAAATTCTTACATTGCTATACCTTTAAGAGAAAGTTCAACCCCTTTTCTGACTTGAATTTTAAAAGCATTCATTTTTACATTCAGAAAGGATCTGGATTGTGTGCAGTCTTCAAAGGACTGACATTCCTCTGCTGTAGATGCTTCTGCTTTCTCCATGAATTAATACTTTGTTGTTTTTCGTATTTCTTTCCACAAACATCTTGAGTCTTGGTGAGGAAGGTTCACCTTTTTTTGTGCTTCTCTTGTTAATTTTCTTCTTCAACACAACAAGAAGGAAGGTGAAAGGCTTAGTCATTGCACGAGAGCTCAGGAATGCTTTCAGGCCTCAAGAAGAGCATCCACATACTTAATGAACCTTCTAAACAAGTTTAAATAACATGAAACAAATATTTGTTACAAGTTTGCAGCAGTATAGAAAGGAGGCAGACCTACTGTGCATAGGTCTAAGAATACACAACTTTGTTTTTCTTCTGGCCTTTCTTTCAGGGTTGCTTCAGGTTTGCATCCTTCTAAAAATTTTTGATGGTGAAATAAGAGACTTGTTTGTTTTTAAACTACATCTGGTTTGGGTCCTTGCATGCCCTTCTACTGTCACATTCTCCTTAGAAAAAGTTTTAAAAGAAGATGTCATTCACCACCTTCATCTTCTGTTTCTTTTAACCTGCTGCATATGAACAGCATTTTGAACTCAGCAAATGTCTGGTTGCCTACTCGCAGGCTACTTTTTAAGTAGTTTCATTTTCATCAGAATGATAAATTTAAGCAGCAAGATGAACAAGAGAGACTTAGAACTGCTACTGGTATGACCAGTCCCATGTTTTGTAATGTGAAATATAGTGCTGTTTTCTTAGCTGTCTTTGCTTGTGCTATTGAAGATACCTGGCTGTAGACCTTCAGGGGCTTTTGTTGAGTCTGTATGCATTTGTCTGGATCTCCTAATAATTCAGCAGCATGTGCACTAAAAACTGAGATAGTCTGACTTCAACTCCCCGAACAGTGATACTAACTACAAACCCTTGTGTACGGTACCCTTGTGTATCAGTAAGTAAAGTCAGCTTCAAAGTTCTTGTGCCAAGCAGCCACTCAAAATTAATGCAGGAGCACTGATGTTAGAGGGAAGTTGAGTTAGGGACCAGATCAGATGTATGGGATGGAAGCCAGCTGGGCCTGAATCTTGTGTCTGCATGAAGGATAAAAGCCCTCTGTTAGTTAAAGGAGACTCCTTTCCATGGAGACAAAGGCAGTAATCCAGCAGCCAGTCTGGAATGTGTGAAGGTGCTGCCCAGGCTTGTTTATCCTTTGGATATTTACCCTTTGCTGATCTTCCATGTGGGCACCTGCAATGCTGCTGAGAGCAACCTGGAATGCATTAAGGATGGCTACATTTGAGAGGAGAGTAAAGGGCAAGTGGAACAGATGATGTCTGTCAGACCCTGACCAGGAGAGAGGGAAAAGTCTAAGTGAACTGAGTGTGACAGAGTGTTGAAGCTTGGCTGCATGGCTGTTTCCACAGATGGGCCTTTGGCTTCTGTGAGCACAGTCACAGCAAGAACTGGTGTCTGGGTTGGGGTATGCTTGACAAAGGGAGTCTTTGCAAACAAGCTTTCCAGCGTGGTGAGGATGGGTTTACATGAGGTGTGCCAGGAAGGGTTCCCACAACATGGAGAGACCCATCTCGAATGCTTGTACACAAATCTGTGAGCTTATAGAATAAGCAGGAGGATTGTGTGCAGAAAACTGTAGATCTATGACCTTGTTAGGATTATGGTGATATGGTAGAATATCTCTCATGACTGCAGTGCTGCAGTAGAGGGATGCAGAAAAGACAGTGCATGAGGATGGCAGAGGGGAGAGGTTGAGCTCTGTAGACAGCAGGTGCATGGATTTTGCCTTGGGACAGGTAATGAGTGAATAGAGGGCTTTTGGGTAAGAATCAGAGGACAGATGAGGACAGGGATGTTGCTTTTTATCTCCTTTTGGCCAGAGTTGGGATTAAACGCTTGAGACGGTATTTCTTGTTCGGACTCTGATGTTTATTAATTCTTATCTATATTGCAGTCTCACAAGCTGTGAATTCTATAGCACTTCTAGCTAGCAAAGTAAAAATGGAGCCCTGTCTATCTCTCTACAAGGCCTTCTAAGTATAAACTGTCCAACTGAGAAATGACACCTAAATTACTTTTATTTTTAACCCCATAGCCAACAACCCTTGGTCCTCAATTACAAAATACCACCTAAATCCATGATGAAGAAGGTGAAAAAGAAGGACTAGCCTACGCTCTAAAACCTCCATCTTGCTTTATATATTTTACTGTAGTCTAAAACCCTAAACTCTAGATTTTCCTCCATGTGATTTTACACACTTCCATGCAAACTACACACCCACAATCCCAGTGCTATCACTCAATTTTGGAAGCCTTCTCCATGGCTTCAGGTCAAATGCAGTATTTTCTTGGGGGTCAGTGCCTATCAGCATAGAAAGTCTAAAATTGTCAGTGACCAGGGTTCCAACATAGGGATGCTTCACTGGTTATCTGCTGCATCCTGCCTGATAAAGAAGGTGCTCACACACAAACACAGGTGAGGCATTCTTTAAGCAGCTGGAGAATGTCTCAGTCACAGACCCTAATTCCTGTCTGGGCCTTAGTCATCCTGCTGGAAGGACAGCATAGCTGGACACAATCAGTCCAGGAGATTTTTGGAATGTACTGAGGGTAATATCTTGGTGCATGTGGCAGAGGAATGGGTAAGGGAAGATGCTCTCTTAGACCTGTGACTCATATATGCACAATTGCTGGATAGTGTAAAGGCCAGCACTGTTTGCTGCACTAACAATGATTCTTGTGGAGTCAAAAGAGTGAAGTTTAAGATCCTGAGAGGAGTAATCTAGATCCAAAACTTCAGAAGGGTAGGTTTTGGCGTGTTCAGGGACTTACCTCCAGATTCCTGTAGGAAACAACCCCAGAAGGAAAATGTCTGGGATGATCTGGTTGATCTTCAGAGGCAAAATTCTCAGAGCACTGGAATTATCTCTCTCAATGTGTATAAAGTCAAGCAAGGTGGCAAAGAGCCAAAATGAGTACAGAGCTCCTGACTGAGCTCAAACACAAAAAGATGCACACACAAGGTGGAAGCAGGGTAGGCTGCCAAGGAGGAGTGCAAAGACATTGCCTGTGCATTCAGAGATGAAGTCAGGAAAACCAAAGATTAGTTGCACTTGAAACTAGAAAGTGAAGGATGGCAAGAAAGGTATTTTCTGAGAATAGTGGCAGCAAAAGAAAGTTTGAGGAGAATGTGGCCCTACTGGTCAGTGTGACAGGGGAACTGGTGATAAATGACAGGGACAAGACTGAGGCACTCTGCCTTTTTGCCACCATGCTTGTCAGAGGAAAAAAAGGCTGAGAGAAATGGGTTTGCTCAGCCTTAAGAAGAGAAGGCTTAGAGAAAACCTTATTCCTGTCTACAGGATCCTGATTAGATGACAAAGTGGTGGTGGAGCTAGACTGTTCTCAGAAATGCATGATAGGATTGGGCACAATGGCCACAAGTTGAAACATGGGACATTCTGGTCAGGTACTGTGATAAAAGAAGTTATCATGGGGGAGATCAAATACTGAAAGAGTTTACCCAAACATGATGTAAAATCTCTGTTCTTGGAGGCCTTCAAGACTCACCTGGAACCTGGACATGGCCCTAAGAAACTTGACCTGATTACACCTGCTCTGAGCTGGGATTTGGAGGTCCATTTCAAACTGAATTGTCCTGTCATACACCTGAGTGACCATCTGACTATCCTGTCTTGTGAGAAACAAATGGAGATTTCATATTCCCAGAACACCATGATGTAGCTGTCTTCTACACAATTGTACAGAAGAGGTTCTCTTTCTATTCTCTTTGATACTGAGACTGGTGATTTCCTATGCTGGTCCCAATGCTCACTTGAGATGTCAGGGTTATGAGTTACTGATGCCTTGGGAAGGCTGACCTGAAACAGAGAATGGACAGAGCTAGTGGATGAAGCAGGTATTTATTCAAAAGCCTCCAGGATACACCTTGGGCAGGACAGGGCCTGACCAGGGCTACATCCAAGGTGGACTAAGAATGGTCACAAAAATGGCTGACCTGTCACGAGATCTCACACTTTTCTAAGTTTTGGTCCATTTGTATATTGGGGTTTAATTGTTCAATTACAGCTTCAGGTTGTGAGGTCTCATCTTTCTTGTTCCTCCCTTCAATCCACCATTGTTTATGCTTTTGGGGCTGAAAGTTGTCCTTAGTCTGCAGCAGGAAAAGGATTTGTTTTGTCTCCCTGCTCTGTGAAGAGAGCTGACTGACACTTAATATGAGGTTCAGAACTACACCCCTAGGCAGCACAGAATCTGGAAAACATGAAAGCTAAAACTTAAGACATCATTACTATGGAAGTTCTGGACTCAAACCTAGCCTTTCAGTTGCCCCTTTTCTACCCACAGTGTAGCAGTGCAAATTCCCAAATCATATGGCAACCATGTGCTCTACAAATTGTCGTGATGATAACTGGTCTGGCTAATTCCAACACAAGGGGATGTATGCTTGCAGGAGCCAGCCCTGTATCCACTCCAGCACCTGGCCCAGAAAAGAAATTGCCATCTTAGTTTACATGAAGGTGTTTTTTTCAAGGTTTATAGTCTAGGTAGACTGTAAGTAGAACTTCTTGTGTCCAGTTTCCTAAGTGGTAACCTAGTCCTTGTTTTGAGTTTCTATGCAGGGAAGTTTGTGGAGTCTCACTCCCATTGACCTGTGTGAAGTGCTTGAAGACAGATTATGGCCTCACCCATATCCAGCAGCAACTGCAACATCAAAATGAAATACAAAATCACCAGTCTTGCAGCTGCTAGGCAATTCAGGCTAGCAAATTATCCCATTCATTTTAGGAACTGGATATGTCTTGTAGCAGGAGACTTGGCAGCACCAATCTTGATGGAAAATTTTAGAAAATGTTGGAAAAGACAACTTAATAGTAACATTTCAAACAGCAGAGTGAGAATTGCCACGGTTTAACCCCAGGCAGCAGCCAAGCCCCACACAGCTGCTCACTCATTTACCCCCCAGAGAGACTGGGAGATAATTGTAAGGGTGAAAGCTGGAGAACACATGGGTTGAGAAACAGACAGTTCAATAGGGAAACCAAAGGCTGTGCACAGAAGCAAAGCAAAACAAGGAATCCACTCACTGCTTCCCATGGGCATGCAATGCCATGGCATTCTCTAGGAGAGCTGGGCCTCATCATGCAAATGGTTACTGGGGAAGGCAAATGTCATCCCTCCAGATGTGCCCCCACTCCTCTTTCTTGTCCCCACTTTATCCACTGAGCTTGGTGCCACATGGTCTGGAATATCCCTTTGGTCAGTTGGGGTCACCTGTCCTGGCTGTGTCTCCTCCCAGGCACCCCCAGTGCCCTCCCCAGTGTGGCAGCACCAGAAGCAGAAAAGGCCTTGGCTCTGTGCAGGCCCTGCCCAGCAGTAACAAAAACATCTCTGTGTTATCAGCCCTGAGTGCAGCACAAATCCAAACCACAGCCCCATGCCAGCCACTGAGATGAGAATTAATTCTACCTCAGCCCAAACCAGCACACCAAGCAACAACTCCCTTGCAATTATTCCATCCATAAGTTCTTGCAAATGCTCTAACACTTCTTTCAGCTTTATGACAGTAATTGAGTCTTGCTCTGGATGGCAAGATCTGAATTATTTCCTTTTTTTTTTTTTTTTTACTTAACTGTTAGAAAGGATGGTCCTGCAGTCCTTTCAGCCACCGTGTGCTGCAGAAGTGGGGACAGAGAGTCCAGCATAAATTGTTAGAACAGGAAAGAGAATCAGTTCACAAATTCACTTTACATAATTTAAAAAGTCCTAAGTTTATGCTTGAACATGAGCTAAATCGTCTAGAAAACTTCTCGTCCTCCTTCTCTATAATACCATCACTTGGGGAGGGGTAAAGGGAAGGGAGGAATAAAAAGGAGAAATAAAAGGCAGAGACATTGTTAAGAACTTCTTCTTTATATTTGAAGCTTTATCAGTTCTCACATCAGAATGACAGAAAAAGAGAACTGTGATGGAGAAAGGATGATACATCTACAGAATTGCCATAGTGGTTAGGTACTTTCAGGGGAAATTCAGACCACAAAATTTGCTCTGCTGCACTTTTACTACCCTTTGGACGGGTTTAAGATTTGTAAGCATTGGCAAATAAAAGCTTTGAAAAATTTCTCACAAAATGCTAAGAAAACTGCATGCTTGGATTTAGGAAAGAACCTGCAGTGTCTGTTACCCTAATGCAGCACTTTTTGGACAGGCACACAGATGAAAACATCAGCATGACAAATTTCAGGCCTGAGAGTTTACACCACATGCACCTTTGCATAGGCTCAACTGGTCAGACTGCAAGGCATTTCTCCCTTGAATTGTCATGTATCTTTATCTTCTGTGCATTTCCAGACAAAGTATGGAGAAAAATGTGGTAGGAAAATGTGGTGCCTTATAATATTTAAATTACCAAAGACCATTTTAGATTTTTCCTTTCTTTTACATGTGTTTGTGTCACTATCTTAGTGACAACTCTATTTTGGGTGGATTTCTTTTTATTATTTCTTACAAACTAAGCACTGAACTACAGAGTAACTTACAATGGGAGAGATTTTTGGAGGTCACCGTATCCCACCCCTCCTTACAAATCAGCAGAGAATAGCATGAAATATCAACAGAGAAAGGAAATTAAAAGCCTTGCCTGTGCAATTGTAGCCATGTGCATGTAGCTCCTTTTTTTACCAGTGAAATCAACCTTGTTCTTTCACTTTTTATTCCTTTTGAGAAGCACATATTTTCAGTTAACTCTCTTGCTTTGCACATGATTACAGGCAGCTCACGTTCTTGCCTACTCCTAAAATGACTGTGAGTGTATTAAGTATGGGCTGAGAACCACTTCAAATTAGGGCTTGCAATAGTAACTAGTTTTTACTGTTTTATCCCTAAGTTGGGGTGCCTAAAAGTATTGTGTGATCTCCACAGAGTGGAGGAAAGAGCTCTTCTTGCACTGAGAGGTGATTTTAAGTAACTCACTGCTGCTCCATTCTATTCTGCCCACAGACTATTTCTTACCTGCTGGATAAATATAACCAGTCATCTTCTGCTACAGGTGAATCTCTACAAAAAAATAGTACACAATTTGAAGTTCCGTATACTTCATTAATGTTCTTTTGATATTTACGCTAGCCTTTTAAAATATCATTTCCTTAGGGTCAGAGTATATGTACAACTTCCTGAACCAAGTTAATACTTCCCATGCAAGTCATCTAATGGAATACTTACATAATTAGCCATGTTTTTTCCTTTAAGTCCTAGGAGTTGCAGTGTTTCTGATGTTTTTCCAAAGGATATTTGTCTGATGAGCTTTTTCCAGATCCTGATGGTATATCTAGAAATGTCCAGATCAAGAAAAGACTTTCCACACTGCCAAAATAGCAGCAATAAGGAGCAATATCCCAGTATCTCTCTGATTATTCCTGTGTGAGAATATAAGACTTACAAGTAATATTGGTCTTGTTGTGCTGTCTCTTCTTCACTCAGGTTTGGATGTCTAAACAACGAGTTGCTTTCTCTCCCAATCTGAGCAGTCAGATGTTTGCTCTAGTCCCAAGGTGACATGTCGGTGTGTTTCTTTTCTCTTGTGCTCACATATAAAGCCAGGTGTGATTTTGTTCTTCCATTGTGTCATGCTTGGTCCTATTGCTGCCCTATAATTTAGCAAGAGGTCTAAAACCATGTCCAATTTGCCTATTATCATGCATGGTACTGTAATGTCTTGTTTGCCTACATGCCTAAAAGCTGAAAGTCTTCCTGTTAGCTGCAGGGAATAATTTACATGTGTGGTTTTTGTCTTTCAAATATTCAAGGTCATTTCTATAAATAGTGAGGCCATTAGTGTGTGTTTTGAGCAAGACTGCTCCTGTAATTAGTCTAGACATTTATGCAGGCAGCCTGGGAGCAGCAAGTTAGAGTCACACTGCTCTGTTCTTCTGTTTGATTTCTTAATATTTCTCCTCTTAAACTTGCACACTCAGAAAGAAGACCCCTGCAAACAGGGTGTTGGGGGAGAGGAAGCAAGACCTGCTTTTCCATGGCAGAAGAAAAGGACATCACTGTGTGTTTACTTCATCAGAGCTGTTTTCCTATCCTGGTTGCAGTCACAATTCCTGGTGTCAATGAGGGAAAATAAAATAAATGAGTAAGGGTAATATCAAATCATCTGGTTTGTATTATGCCAAGAATGTTTCCCATTTCTTTGAACATCCATGATACCCTATTAAACAGCCCAGTATGCTTCCAAAACATATACACATTTAGAAGGAAACACATTGAAAATTATTGTAATTCTGAGTAATTGAATCAGGTCTGCTATACAATACCTTAGAAAATTTCCTGTCAAAAGCATGAGAGACTGCTATCTCTCTCTGATTTGGAGTGCAAATAGAGGTATATTCTCAAAATGATGCTGTGACTATAACCAAAAATTCATGTGAGAACTGAAGTCTGACCCTTAGAAACACCTGACATAATTTAGCTATCCTGATTCCTCAGCTTGTAGCCAGCAACACCAAGGGCCCAAGGAGTAACATTCATGTAAAGGGATTATTCCATGTATTTTATGAACAAATAGGTACTTAGAGCCAAAATGTTGACATTTGCCTCAGTTTTAAAGAGATTTTCCCTGGAAATTTGGGCACAGAATTTCAGATACTGTCTCACATGGATTTTCTATGCTGTCTGGCAGCTCAGAAAAGTGAACAAGGTAAGGTGTCTCAGAAATGAGGCACTTCAGATTGGATGCCTTCCTTAAAATTGTTGTCGCCAGTTTTGGCTGGCAGCTATATGGTATCTTGGTGACTTCCTGCTTTGAAATTAATTAAAAGCTCTTGGCAGTCAAGTCAAAGTCAAGTCACTCTAAGTGTTCTTAACCAGGGTGGTTTATTTCACAAGCACCTCCTTGTGCCAGAAATATATGTGTGTAAGGATGATGGGGAACAGTGTGATCTTGTAATTTTCCTACATGCCTTGTAAATCCAAAGATCCTGAAATCTTGACAATTAATCTGAAAACTTCCATAAAACATACATTGTCTTGAAATAGAACTAGTTTGTATTACAGTATCTCAGATTACTTCATTCAGATACATGAAGCACCTGGACTTTTGTGGAAATTCAAGAAAATGTAAAAGTCAGACCCATTGGTGCAAATTAACTGCGTTATCCAAGTGAGTCACTTTGTTTCATTTCAGCTCTAGGATTCTCTTCTGCTGTAAGAGAATTTTTCACTGGGTTCCAACACCAAGCACCCAGACTGCAGACCTTGTAAATGTGTTTAAAAGGCCAGCTCAGCAGATGCTATTATTTAAACAATAAGGAGAAACTTAATACATGAAAATACTTCCTGTTTCTCTAAATGACCTTTAGGGGACAAATGGAAGTATAAAACATAGAATATCAGACATTTCTTAAAACAGCCTTTTTGAGTAACAGAGGCAAATTCATTCCAGAAGCATAGAAAAAAAAATCCACAGCAGATTTGCAATTTATTGCACAAACCTAATTTTGGCCTGGTCTAATCTAACTTATTTTTCTCATTGTGTGAGTCAATAAATGTTGTAGCTTTTTTTTTTTTTTTTTTTTTTTTTTTTTAAGATTCATGCCTCATCATTGGCAAGGTTATTTTGATATGCCCTGACATTCAAGGCAACAGTTCTCCCTGTATTGATCTTTATCTCTGCACATAGATTTGTCTTTATGGGGGCAGTGTCTGCTCACCACACACCTCCTGCTCTGCCAGGTAAAAGAAGAGGCAGAGATTTATACCTTGTTATAGGGGGATCTTTCTTCTTGCATTTCACAACTGCAGCTGCTGCTGAATTGAAACTGAATTCACCATTTTTACAGAAAAACAGTGGTAAAGGTGTCTTGCTACATCTGGACCCATCTACGTCTTTTTCTGCCAAGCTATGGCTGGACTGTAGTTGAGTTTACTGATGGATTCAAATGTTTGAAAACTAGTAAGGCCAAAGGGCTTTCTGTGTAAAAAAACTGCTCTGCTTGCATACTCCACTGAAGCCAGCTGGTTCTTTGTGCACTTCCTCTCCTTAATGATGAATGTGACACTGCTCTTCTGGCATAGAACATCTTTTTGTCTGCATAAACTTTACACTGTGGCTGTAGGCTATAAATTTTGGCAGCATGGACAGAAGCTGGGCAAATCCACAGAAGGGTATTCTGCTGTTTCATGGGACCAGGTAATTGCATGTGCATTTTGAAATATGGTAAGTGAAATAATGTGAGATCAGCTCACAGTATTACAAAGCATTTACATCTAGAATCAGACCTGGCAATACAGATATCATCATCATGCAGAATCAGCAAAAACAGAAGGCAAACGAAGGCAAGAACTTTTCAGGGAATGAAAAAAGAGCTGTATCTCAAAATCCTCTATGTCACACACAAAGTGACCAGCTAGAGCAAACTGTATCTACACAGGAGAAACTTTCTCCAGCTGGGGACCCAGAGAGCAAGTGCTAGTTATACTGGATATTTCACAGAACAAAATCTATTCATACAGTGAAAAAAACCAGAACTAAACAGCCCACCCCCCTGAAAAAAAACCCCGAAACAACAAACCAAAACCAAGCAAAAAAACAACAGACAAAAAACCCCCAACAAACAAACAAGTATGCAAAAAAACCCCCAAAGATAAAAACCCACCACAACAAAACCCCAAACAAACCAAAACCAAACAACTAGGAAACAATGTTTCATCTAGACAATAGTTACCTAAAATTTACTGTGTCTTATAAATAGAACCTATAAATATATGACTCATATATATATACATGACTATAAATAAAATTAATAAAATTAATTCTTTACATACATTGGATGTGAGGAGGAATGTAGCTAATATTTCTGATGTGTTAGGACAACTGCAAGTCTTTCATAGACCCAGTGAGCACAGTTTACCTAAGTCCTATTACTGTCATGTTTTAGGTGATGCATTGGTTTTGCATGGCCTGTTTTTGATAGCAGGGGAGCCACAGAGGTGGCTTCTGTGAGAAGCTGCCAGAAGCTTCCACCATGTCCAGCAGAGCCAATCCCTGATGGCTTCAAAGATGGATGTGCCACTGGCCAAGGCTGGGCCAGATAGAAATGGTGGTGATGCCTCTGTGGGAACTGATCTAAGAAGAAAGGAAAAAGTTGTATTTGCACAGTTGTAACTGCAGCCAGAGAAGAGCAGAGTGAAAATGTGTGAGAATAACTCTGTGGACACTGAAGTCAGTGAAGAGGGAGGGGCAGGAGATGTTCCAGGTGTCAGGATTCCCCTGCAGCCCATGGTGAGACAGCTGTGTCCCTGCAGCCCATGAAGATCCATGGGGAATGCAGGGATCCACCTGCAGCCCATGGAGGAGCCCATGGGGAATGCAGGGATCCACCTACAGCCCCTGGAGATCCATGGGCAATGCAGGGATCCACCTTTAGTCCATGGAGATCCATGGGGAATGCAGGGATCCACCTGCAGCCCCTGGAGGAGCCCACACTGGAGCAGGTGGATCCCTGAGAGGAGGCTGTGACCCCATGGGAGGCCCATGGAGAGAGGGGCCCTGCTCCCAGGCTGGAGCAGCCTGTCCTTGAAGGGCTGCACCCCTTGGAGCAGTTTGGGGAGGGCTGTGACCCCATGGGATGGACTGACACTGGAGAAGCTCATGGAGATCTGTCTCCCATGGGAGGGACCCCACCGTGCAGCAGGGGAAGGACTCCTCTCCCTGAGCAGTGGGAGAAGCCACAGGTCATGAACTGACCTTAACCCCCATTCCCTCTCTCCTTGTGCACTGGGGTAGGAGGTGGAGCTGGGAAGAAAGGAGGGGTGGGGGGGAAGGTGTTTTCAAGGGTTTATTTTACTTCTCATTACCCTGCTCTGATTTTTTTTAGTAATGAAGTCACTTCATATCTCTAAGTTGAGCCTGTTTTGCCTGTGATGGTGTTTGGTGGGGGATCTTTCCCAATCCTTATCTCAACCTATGAACCCTTCATTAAATTTTCTCTCCTCTGGGCAGTTTGCAGAGGGGAGGGAGTGAACAGCTCTGGTGGGTGCCTGGCACCAGCATCAAGCCACAAAAGGTATTTTCAACAGGATTCTTCTCTCTGTTCAACACCTGTACAAAAATATTGCTGTTATGGATGGCTTGCAGGTAAATACTATCTCTGGTTTGTATTGCATACCCGCTGAATTCTGTACTGCATTTGTTGATAGAACAGGCATCTACTGACTACAACAGACTTGTAGATACATAGAAGATGGTCTGCTTAAACCCCACTACTGTTTTTGCAACTTAATGGGACTATGACCTTTGTTTCAGCTATCAGAAGACAGAACATTGAGGAAACACATTCTTGTGTAAAAGCTTTTGTTCACAAAATTGAAATTTTTCTTACTGTGACACTGATAAAATGAAAATAGGTCCTCTGTCACTTAGAGCATGAGATGTTTGCTCTAAAGAGCTTCATAAACTGTCATTCTAGCAAAGCAATTGCATTTTTTTAACAGTTTCAAGCAGTAATGAGAATACAGAATAATGCTAGAAGTTATTTATGTATGCTTTTAAAGATGCCCCAGAGGTTATAGTGACCTTCATCCATCCACATCTACACATGAAAGAACAATCAGAAGAATTTTGTGGTTAAATATATTTACTTCTCTTGACTCACAGTAAATGCATTACCAAAATGCTAAATAAAAAAAAATCCTATCATATGAGCTAAACATTATGGGGTTTTCTATTCTGAACAGGTTTTACTGTTTTGTATTGATGTCCCAAGTTTTGTGTCCATGGTTCTCAGCAGCCAAGGGTCAAATATTAAATGAGCAATATTGTACTTTCTAAAACTCCTGAAATGCCTGAAAAATGCTCACATGCTGTGCAGATCTCTTCCAGTGAACAAAACTGAAACTTTTCTTCACTAAATGCAAAATCAGGAAGTCAGAATTCACTGTTCTTGCACCTTGTCTCTGCAGCAGGACTAAAAATAGACCCTAATACATCACCTTAGTTACAAAAGTTTCGCCACTGAAGGAATTATGTTCTTAATACTCCCTCCAAGGTCTTATATCATTGTATGAAAATGTTATTTCTCCAACACATTTGGGATTCTCAGCTATGAAGGCTGGTGTCATATGGAATCTGCAGCTTGTCCAGAGAGGAACTGATGTTCTCTCCCACATTTCCTACAAGGGTGACTAGAGATGCTTTAGACTCCACAATAAAAAAAGCTTAACCATTCCAATAACTTTCTACTAATACTTTAAAAACAAAGCTTTTGGAACTTATACTCTTAAAATTATTCCTGTGTCATATATGATTGGAGGGAATGTAGCTTCCATGAGAATAAGCAGCTGTGAAATATAAATAGTCATCCTTTTCCAATTAAGAGGCAAACTGACACCAAGACACATTGACTTCTCCATGCTAAGTCATTTATTATTCATGCAGTTTTCCAATATACATTAATGTAATTTCCTTGACAAGGTGCCCACTGTGGATCTTCTTACTTTTTCAATATGGAAGAACAATAGCAGGAAGGAGAAATATGTGCACATTGTTTAAACTGAGGAAGGGACAGGTGCAAAATTAAGTGATTTTTAGCTGAATAACACAAAATGTTTACACAAATTCAAATGGGAACTACTTAGATATATGTTAATAAGGAATTTGCAAGAACTGATGTCATGAGGATGACACAGGAGTTAGAATTCTAATACTTTTGCTGCAAAGTTCAAGGAAGTAAGTACAATATCCTGGCAAAGAATGCAATGGAGATTCGTTAGAGCACATCAGTCATTTGTGAGGTCACATGGATGTTGCACTTATCACACAACAATATTAACTTCTGAAATCTGTGTTGGTCTCCTTTATTACAGGGATTTGTAATGAAATAAATGGACTTTCCACATTGTTTGATGTGTTTTACAACAACAACAATAATGACAATAATAATAATTATTACATATTATGATATATTATATAAAACATATAATTAAAAATTATTGTATTATATTGCAATTTTATAGAAATAAATTATTAAATTTATAGAATAAGTATACAATAATATAATATTCTCATCATTATATGTTGTGAAATATTCTTGTGATAATTATATTGTTATAGTTTGTTATTATTATTTTTAATGTTGGGTATTCAAACATATACTTGAAATATTTATTTGAATGACTGCAACAATACAGTTACAAAGTTTCAATAGTGGTTTGCAAGCACACATTTTATTAGGGGTGCCTTGGGGCATCACAAAAAGGGTACATAAGGGTCATCAATTCTATCATTACTTTTAAAGGACATGACTTAATTTTCAGCTAAGTTCTGGGGACTCACCACACCTATCCTCAGCCAACAGATTGAAAATATTTTCTGGCTAAACTGGTCTTTGGCAGAAAACTAAATCTTTTAATCAGTATTTTCCCCAAGTATGTTCTGTCTTCCATGAAGAAAGATTGACCCTTGTTTTGGCCAAATAATGGAATTCCCAGAAATCAGTAAAGATCTGATCACTGTGTTGAAGTTGACTATATTTTAGCTGAAATTAAAGACCTCTTTTCTGAATAGTGTCTTTGCAAACTGTTGTCTATCATCAATGATTAAACAGCATCTTCTCTCACACATCTTGTCTTTGCAAGCACAAAAAAAATTCTTTCTTTTCAGAAAAGGAGAACACATAGTACCTTCCCAGAGGCTTCAGGCAGCCAGGGAACCTGGGCAGTAAAGAAAAATAGCATTCTGCCTGAAAAATATGTCTCGTATCCATGTTGAGCCAACCAGCAGGAGCCATAAGACAGCGAGTGCAGGTCTCCTTTCGTGGGCTCCTGTCCTTCCATTTACCCTTTTCACACTTTCTGATATTTCAGACGGTACTGTGCCAAGTGGACAACAGAAACCAGAAGTTTTAACTTCATATAAGTAGCAGGGTAAAAACTAGAAAAGAAATTAAAAAAAACAGGCAAAAATCAAGAAATCAAGATGAATCTTTAGCAGTTCAAACATCCCTACTCCCAAACATGCTGACTCCTGTAATGTGATAGCTGCACCACACTTTGCAAAGCCTTTGACATGATCTCCCATAGTGCCCTAGGACCCAAGGTGGTGAGCTAGAGATGGGATATACGGGTGGTCAGGTACTAGAAACTGGATATGCAGATGGTCAAGTACATGGAAAACTGGGATGTGATTGCAGGAGTTAAGGGTTATGTGACCATGCATACAGAAAGTGCTGTCTGGCTCCTCACTGAGTCTCCTCAGGGAACCAATATGAGACCCACTCAGCTAAATGTCTCTGTTAATGACCTGGATTATCCTAAATTCACCCACAGCAAGCCTGCCAGTGATATCAAGCCAGGGGATGGCAGATATAGTGGAGGGCATACTGAGAGGAAGCTGAAATCCTCAAGAAACGAGGTGTCAGGAGCCTCAGAGAGTTTAACAAGGACAAGTCCAAAGTCCTGGTGCAACACTACAGAGAATGGGATGAGTGGTCGGAAGCTATCTTTGATGGAGCCAAAGACAAACCCTTCATGGAAGTGCACAGTGACAGGGCAGGAGGGAACAGGAACAAATCAGAACACAGGGATAAGAAACTGTTTTCATTGTAGAATTCCACTGCATTGGAACAGGTTCCCCCAAGAGATGGTGGAGTTTTCATCCCTGGGAGATGTTTGAAACTCAATGGACATCTTCAGGCACCATGGTCTAGTTGGATCCATTTAGAACAAGATGTTGGACTGGATGACCTCCAGAGGTCCTTTCTAACCTCACTTATCCTGTGATTCTCCAACTCCATAAATCCTGTGTTCTCTTCAGATGCTGAAGATATTAATACAACAAATCTATTTTCTTTTGTCAGTCAGACAACTGGTAGTTTCCATGGTAACCAGAGGAATTCCTATGTCTCAATTTTTCCAGCTTGTTAGATTAATTCCCATACTTTAGGAAGATCCAAGTTAAGGTGAAGGAATTCCTCATTCCCACAGGATTATCTTTTTTTTCACTGTGCTGTTTCTTTATCAGATGGGGATTTTGGAAGACAATGTTCAGTAAATTGTCTGCAAGAGGCTGTTGGTGCCAGTAAAACATGTGGAGAGACATTTTACCATCTGCTTATTGCACAGAAGTACCTAGAGAAAAGGAAACTACTCTTATCTCTTTCACCAGAGTTTCATTAACAGCCTCTCATGCAAGAAAAATTCAACATTAAATTATTACTACTATAAAAATATATACCATTTAAAAAGGCAATGAAGTTATATTCCTAGTTTTAAAGGTATTATTAAGAACCAACAAATAGTTAAATGTTTTACATTACTCGCTTGGAAAAGGAGCAGTTAGATCTTATGTATCCACTGAAATCCCTCATTCTCTTCCTCTGATTTTGTGTTACTTTCTGGGTGATTTAGAAACATACTCAGTTTCAGCAGTGTCTGCAGTGCTGTAAAACTAAGTCTTTTTGCTGTTTACCTTAATAGTTCTCAGATTGCATCCCACATAGTTACAAAAAGGGAAACATCAGCTATATTTACAATGTCAAGAAAGACAACTTTTTTTTTCCTTAAGCTTTCATCTTGTTTGCTCCCTTAAAAGCACTAAAAATGAATTGAAAAGAATTTCCTGGGGAAAACCCTGAAACACTTAGATAAAATAGAAGGAAATGACAGTGAAAGAGAATGACAGACCTGTGTGTCATGGATGGGGGTGGGAGACTCCAAATTATGAAGCAGAGGGTAAGAAGTGAAGTCTTTCTTCATAGTCAGTGGCTAAAAAGTCATGACATTATTAATCATTTGTATAGGACAAGAAATGTGCATGGCTCTCTGCTGTGAAAGATAAACAAATAGAAGGATCTGTCATGGGTTTACATTTTAAAGGAAGGGGAAAAGTCAAAGGGACACAGTACTGTACATGTAACCATCACGTCTTTCAAGTTTTAGAGAACAGTTGAAGTTTTCATAAGGTCAGGAGTAGCTACAAATGAAAATTGCTTTTTGACTAACTTCTATCCAAAAAAGTTGTTTCAAATCAACCTGTTTCTCTCCTGCAAAGCTGCACTGGCTTTGAAAATTTCTGCATTCAGAAAGGCTTTTAATTCAAAAAAGCTTCAAACTGCATTTCAGAATCTATTCTGGAAAAAAAAATACTTGAAGTCATTAAATTATATTACATAAGTAACAGAAGTTGTGCTCATAGATGTCTCTGAGCACCGAACAGAAGCATCAGCAGTTCTTTATTTGTAGTGCAATGCGTGACTTAGATTTGCACTATACTGAAACATTTTGGGGACAATAAGTTGGTGTATTTGCTGCAAAGTTTTATCCAGGTAAGCTAGATACTGACTAGGAAGAGTCTCCTTACACAACCAGCAGAGGAATGTGATGTGTGTGTCTGTTCTCTCTGAGGATGAATCACAGGAACAGGGAGAGCAGATTTGGAGGCTGAGACAATTGCTGCCGTCCATTTGCTGAGAGGGAATCCTAGAAAATCTTGAGCTCAGACAACATTTTTCTGAGGCAATGCTTCAGATTATTCTTCAGTCATACCAAGGATTTCAGCTGGCTTTAGGACCACCTTACTCACGCCCCTTTCCCACTGATGAATTAACTAACTCTCCTATTTGATTCCTAGACTGGGCCAGCTAGGGATATGGCACACTTCCAAGCAGCCAAGCATTTACTAAATCAGAGTGGTCTTGACTCTCAGCCATTGCTGCTAAGAGCAATTTTGGCAAATGGGTCGCATTGTTATACCTTCTGGTTTGTGTATCATCAGCTGGAGTAATTTTTCAGAACAATGCTGGATGCTTATTACATACTGCTTCAAGCATATCAATATATATTAATGTTACACTGAGCAGACATTTCATTTCACAGAAGGACTCATAGAGGTTTGGACATGAAAGATGACACTCAAAGACGTGAAACAAAATTAATTTTAAAGCACCAAAGGCCAGCTGCATTTAACCTTGTTGTGTACTGTTTTTAAGAATCAAATTTTTATCTAGTTTAATTCATATTCCAAGGGATTTAATCACATCCTATTCACAGTACTGTGACATTTAATTATCTAAGTCTGTAAGAATGTTCCTCTTTACATATGCACTTGTATATAGTTCATATTCATCTTCTCAATACCCAAACTGTGAGTTAAACTCCTGCTTACACAGATCTGTTTTCTTTTAACAAACACAGCACTTCTAGGTTAAAAGATGCTGGTAACTATCAGGGTTCATAATTTGACATATTGGGAGCTCTCAAACCTCAGTATAGCTGGCTAGTAGACTCTCATACAAATCTCACTGAGAAAATCATCAGATACCCTTTTTGTTTAGCAAGAGATGGAACAGTAGAAACTGCTATCTGAGTCACAGACTAGCAAGGTTCTAAGGAGAGCCTGGTCTGTGCCAGTCAAAAAGCTTTATTTGGGACCTTCTGCAAACACAGATGACTTGTTGAGACCAGATCATAAAGGTGCATATGTGTAAGTGTGACATGAATTTAACAAAAATGCAGTTGAAAAAGAGCCAGAACCAGCCAAGGAAGTACCAGAAGGATGGATGGTCCTGGAAAAGATCCAGAGTGGGAGAGAAAGTTCTAATTTTGTACAGAATGCTGGCTTAAAACAGATTTGATTTTCTGAACAAAGGAACTGCCTCCTGTTGCTTGTCCCTACTATATTCAAAGAGAGAGAATTTTATGTACTTTCTTTGTAAACACACACCCCGAATTGCAAACTTTACAGACTTAACATGCTTTGTGTAAAGACTCTTGGCTGAAAGCAGATATATACGCCTCAGGGTACTTGATGTTTTATTCAAAACTACCACTTTCCTAAAATCCACTGCCTTTTCAAACTCTCCTCCTCAGCTTTTTTTACACAGTTACAAGTGAGTATTTATCTTAGGCAGAAGAAACTAAGCAATTCACGGATGTAAATGAAACTTGTTTTTTTCTCTGTGCGTACTGTGCAATGACATAAATAGCAGAACACGTCACTGTATTTTTCTCTCCTTGCAGTGCTCCCTGGTGATGTCAAGCACGCCTCCAGAAAAGCATAGAATCACAGAATTTATATTGGAAAAGATCTTTAAGATCACTGAGTCATAACAATGCCAAGTCCACCACTAAAATGTACCCCTCAGTACTATGTCTACATATCTTTTAAACACCTCCAGGGTAGTGACTCAACCACTTCCTGTGCAGGCTAATCCATACTTGACAACCCTTTCTGTGAACAAATATTTCATAATGGCCAATTTAAACCTTCCTGAGAGCAACTTAATTACTTCTTCTCTTATTCTATTATTTAGAAGAAGAAGCTGATCCTCATCTGGCTTCAACCTCCTTTCAGGCAGTTGCAGAGAGCAATAATGTTCTCCAGAGCTTCCTTTTCTCCAGTCTAAGCAGCCCCAGCTCTCTCAACCACTCTTTACAGGACTTGTGCTCCAGACCTTTCAAGAGCTTTTTTGCCCTTCTCTGGACATGCTCCATCATCTTGACTTTTTCCTTGACATGAAGGGCCCAGAACTGACCACAGGATTTGAGGTGCAGCCTCACCAGTGCCCAGCACAGGAGGACAATCCCTGTCCTGCTCCTGCTGGCCACACCATTGCTGGTCCAGGCCAGGATGCCTTTGGCCTTCTTGGCCACCTGGGCACTGTTGCCTCCTGTCCAGTCACTGTCACCAGCACCCCCAGCTCCTTTTCCTGTGGGCAGCTTTCCACACACTCTGCCCCAGCCTGTGGCCCTGCCTGGGGCTGTTGTGAGCCAAGGGCAGGACCAGCCCTGGGCCTTGTTGGACCTCCCACCATTGGCCTCAGCCCATGATCCAGATCCCTCCATGGAGCCTTCCTGCCCTCCAGCACATCAGCACTCCCACCCAGCTTGGTGTCACCTGCAAACTGACTGAGGGGATTGGCTGACACTGTCTTCATTCCTGGGGAAGCTCCCTAGATGCTGGCCTCGGCTGTTTTAAGCCAGTGTGGACCCACATCCTACTGTGCAACTTTGTGAGAATACCCCTTGCTTTAATTCCCCTCTCAGTTTTCTGGGAAACTGGTGGAAACTGGTGGAAACTGGTGGAAATGATCAACAAGAGGTGAAATATTCTCATGGGGTCTTGACTCAAAAATGCCATGGCCACAATGATGAAGCATTTCCCCTTGGAGGGAAAGTTATTCTGTCAAAAGTCTTATATTCTTCTATGAATACTTTTAGTTCATTCTTGTTGTGGATTTCTTATCTCTCTGGATTAGGCAAATAGAGGGTACAATACAGAGCCTGTAGTTGGATATTACAAACTTCAAATTATTCTAATTTCCTTAAAGTCTTTCTAATCACTTTTTGGTTACCAGTTGCTCAATTGAATAGTAAAAAATATAAGTGTTAGGGTATAGGCTGTAACAGGGTTTTTTTTTGTTTCAATTGGAGACTAAAACAAAGGCTCCCCATTTCCTTCTTGCTGCTGTTCCAAGCTTCTCCTTCCCCTTCAGGTAAGGACCTAAGGAAACCCTTACTCAAACACATGGCTTGTATTGATGCCATGATGTTCTTAGATGGAACAGATACTCCTAATTTGCTGTCCTTCAGGAAGAATACTGATACCAGCTCAAGTGACAAGACTAGTGAAACCCATTTGTGAAACCCATTGCAGACTTTTCTTTAACAGGATTAGGAGTTCCCATGAAGACAGAAAAGAAGAGGAAGAATGTAATCTCATATAACCAATTTAACCAACAAGTGATGAAGCTGTTCCTACCGGGTTAGTATTCCTAGCCAGCAAGATAAATGTAATCAAACTCTGCAGTTGCACTTTGAATTCCTGTTTTGATTAACACCTATCATGGTCCAGTTTTTACCAGGGATTTGCAGGTCACAAATTTACATCTGAATATGGAGTAAGTGCTTCTCTAGGAGTTGTTACAGTGATTCTCATTTTTGTCTTTTCCGGTTTGCTATGGGTAATGATAGGGTTTTTTGTGCTGGCTAGCACAATCAAGCTGAAGTAAAGCCTTGGGTCAAGACCCATATTTTATAGGGTCAAATTATTCTTTATCTAGCTCAGCATCTTTGACTGCAGTGCTGGTCAGGCAGAAAAAGAAGGAAGTTTGCATGTCAGGAAGATTGCTTCCTATTGCAGCATGAATAGCCCAACTGGTAGCAAGTTGGCTCTGTGCCATTAAAAATTGAACAGCCAAGTCAAACTGGGTCAGGTTTACACTTTACCAGGGTAATGCTGTCTAGCCAGACACCAGCACAGGAGCATTTTCAGATCAGATCCTCCTCAGCCATGGGAGAAGGAAGAGAGAGCAAAGGAAGTTTGGCTGTCATAAACCTTATTTTATCTTCTATTGTAAATACACAACTGGCAGCTGGTCAGGCATTCAAAGTTGAAAGGTCTACTGGCACCTGTTTTAGGTACATCCCTTTCTCAGTAATGGGCTGAAGCTGTAAGCTGCAGACAGCAGCCTCAACTGAGAGCTAAAGCTGCATTCCATCTGAGTTGTGGGGTGGACGATGTTGTCTTGTAAGTTCTGCCTGCATGCCTTGCCTAAGGACAAACAGCTCAGGTTGGCATCATCATTGCCATTGGGTGGCGTGACCACTGCTCTGGCTATCAGGCTCAGTCTGCTGCCCATTAAAGACAGGAGGCTGACCTGAGATGCTGTTCAAGTATGCTGAACTGTCTCCACGTAGTCCTCTTCATATGTGTTACACTTGGCTTGTGGTAAAGCAAGTCAGTTCTGAAAGTCAACTCAACCTCCCCAAAGACCACAGTTTTAAAATTTACCCTTTAAAAAGCAACATTAATAAAATGGCTGAAGACAAGAGAATTAAAATTTACATTTAGACATGGGAGTATGTAATCCCATGCACCACAAATATCAAGCTACTGTTACTTTCTCACACAGTGGACCTTAACACTCTTTGGAGCAGCATGCAGTTTTGCTCTATATTTGATCTTACAGTCTGACTAACATAACCACCCACGGCTTCCCACTTGTTAAGAGGATGTGCCAGTAGCAGCTGCCTAGAGGAAAGAATAAGCGAAAGGAAGATAGAGCAGAAGGGGTAAAAAGATTGCTAGAAAAGACAGCTGAGGCAAGTGACACTATTCCCCCTCTCACAAAGGAGAGCTCTATAACAACTAAGTGTATAACAGAAAAGGACATTATTCAGATTGTAAAGTCAAACACAAAAAGGCTGGCAGAAACAAAGGTGTGAGGAGATGGACAGGAAATTGGTTCAAATGTCTCCATCAGCATGGAAATAAGAGAGTTCACACATTTAGTGAGAGAGATCAGTCAGCCCCCTTGCTGAGGGAGAAGCAAAATGTAGGAGAGAGACATTCAGGAGGGCTGAAGGGAAGAAGTTCCGTCTCCCTAGAACAAAAAGCCAAAGCTGAGAATGTGGAATGTTTGCTTTACAGATGTTGGAAACCCATAACAGTAAAATGAGCAAAGGAGCACAATGTCCTTGTCACACGGTTGCTGAAGGTGTTATGAGAATGGCTTGTAGTCTGCCGTGGTGAAGGACCTGAGAAAATGGAGGTAGAGCTAAGTGAAGAGAGAAGCTAGAAGAAGTGAAATATGCCACTTGTGTGTCAGTTATAACTGCATTTTTCTCCTGATTGAGCTATGGGCTGGTTTTCAGTCTAATTGACTTCTCCTGAGTGTATTCATGCTCTCCTGAAAGGCACCTTTCCTAAAATAATTCCAGCCACTGTACAGAGTGGGTCTAATCAAGACCCTACCTCTTGCATCCACTCAGACTGAGTTTTATGGGAGAAATTATAAGTGCTGACTCATGGTAGTCATGGAATAGAGGTGTGCTCCTCTTTGGTACACTTTTTCAATCCTTCTTTTCCCTAGAGGAAGGCTGACTCCAATTTTGCTTTGCGCCACAGGGCAACCCTGACCACTTTCTCCCTGGCAGTTACAGGGTCTGAAGCTTGTGACCCTCTGTCAGTGGGGAAAAGCCTCATTTCTCTCCCACAAACCTGGTTGCAATGGCTTATGATCCACAAGACCAAGATGAAAAGGCTTTGCTCTGTAAGCAACTTGTAAAATGCAGGAGACTCCTTGGATGGAGAGCATAGGGCTACAGCAAGAGGGAAATGTGGTTCTTCTGATGCCTCCAGGCATCCTCCTGTGTAAATGAATCAGAAAATGGCAGGAGGGTCTGAAAACTGAGAAACTACAATATAGCAAAGAAAAAATGCAGAGTAAATCTTGAAAAGCTACATATTTAATTAAATGGTTTTGGAGGGCTTTCAGGCTTGGCCAGTGTAGGCAGGACAGCTTACTACTTACTGGGTAACTAGGCCTTGTCTTCACGTTAACAACATAAAGCAGCTCTAAAACAAAAGAAATTTTAGGGACGTTTACTGTACAGTATACAATGGGTGTAATATTAGTAAGATTATCTATTTTATTAATCAAGTAGACCTCCAAAATTATTATGCTGTCTTTCCCTCCTCCCCGAACTCTTTCTCCCTTTCCCCTAACTCTCCCATAACTCATGGCTCTTTGGGACAAGACTTTAAGGTGAAAAGTTGAAGATGCTTGAAAACAAAAAAATCAAAATGGGATGATTTTATGATGTACAAGAAATTGCTCCTCTCTTTTGGACAACACTGTAATTGAGGCTCTTGAGCTGCAGAAAAGAGAACCATAGAATCACAGAATCACAAGACCTTCAAGATCATTGAGTCCCACCAGAAACGAATCTGCAGCAGTGTTCTCAGAGATTATCCTGACCACTTAGATCCCTTGTAGAAAGGTGACTGGTGGTCTAAGCAGTAGGGTTCTAAGGAGTTAATGACAGCAAGAAGAAACTTCTTTTTTTAATAAAAAAAAGAGCAGAAGAATAAGAAAATGTGTTTTGCTATTTTGCCACTATCTATCGAAAACATATGCAATTAATCTTAAACTCTCCTCTATATGCATAATAGGATCTACACAAAAAATTGGCTCTACATGAAAGCCTAAAAATGCACAGTTAAAGCTCTAGAATAAAATAAATCTCTAAGTATCCAACAGAAATGAGTAGTGGCGTGGTTTCATGCTGCACAGGCATTGGATCTGCTAGTACAAGTCAGGTAGGAAGACTACTGATGTCACTGCTGAAATCAGGGATGTTAGTCCTGATCTCCTCATCAGATGTTCATTAGTGAAATTGGTTCAACTATTTAAAGCATTTCTGTCTTACAGCTGCATGCTACAAAAGAGTGGGTTGAACAGGCAGCACAAACATGCCTCATCCCCTTGGGAGTGAAATCAGACAGGTTTGCTGAACCTGGGGATAATATACTCAAAATGAAGTAGCTGCAGTGTAATGGGTGACATTTGCACAAGGCTCCCCCATGATCTGTTCTGCCAGCTGGCTGAGGGTGGTTCCTCCCACGGAGGGCTGGTAACAAACGTGTATGAGCCACCCTGGTCGTGAGCAGCCCCAGACACTTCTGCAGGAAACATTTCGTTTCCAAACGTGGAATTCGTTTTGCTGATGTCTAGCCCTGTCTATTCATGTGAAGTCTGCCTCGTACAATCCTTTTAGAACCTGCTGTGTAATAGCTTTAGTAAAAAAACCTCTCATTAGAGAATGGCTTTTAATGCTTGCCACCAAAGATAAAGCTTCCAGGGAGTGTCTGCATGTGTGTTTATCAGACCTGTATCGTTTAGGACCTGTCTGGTCTTGGTGCTGCTCTCACAGGCCTCCAGGATAGATCGTACCAGGCACAATACGGTTTCAATTTTAGTGTAACTTTCTTCACAGCAAGACTGCACCACTGTTGTCGATTGTCATTATATTTATGTTGCTGGCTAGCTTTATAACCTGATTTTGAAAAATCATCTTGGGCTTTGAAACAAATTGAAAAGATCATGATTTGCTGTTTCTAGAAAAGTCCTATAATTTGTTGTAGGAATTCTGTAAAGAATAAAGCAACTTGCAGAATTCCCTTGCAACATATCACTTAGTATCCATAAATATTCTTCTGGGTTTATATCTGCCACTGATCTTGTATAACTGTATTTCTTTAAGAGAGACATTTGTGTGACACTTTCTTTGACATTTTTAGACAGTTCCTATCTCCATTAATTTCATAATAGTTCTCCACAAGGTAGAAATCCCTTTCTAGTTTTCACAAAACTCCATCATTGTCAGCTTTACTGCAACCCTTTTTTTAGTTGGCTAATTAGTGTCTTGAACATAATTTATTTCTCAGTGATTTTCCATTCAGAAGTGTAAGGTATTTAAGTACTGAAAAAGTGCAGTACTATCACAGAATCCAAAAATACAAGCTGACATTCTCTACTGATGTAAATTGATGAAGGTCTTTTGAATAAGATGTTCCCACTACAAGAAATATGCCAGTACAGGAAATAATTCTGTAAAGGGAAAGTCTGGCTTCAACCAAATTAAATAATTTCTGTGATGGGATAGATTTAAAGTATTTTTTCAGATAGGATAATCAAAATGATAGGACACCAGAAGACTTATTCATAATGCATCTGTTCTCTGTTCAGCTGTACTTTCATTACAGGCAATCATTGGGAAAATTTATGCTATATGATTCATCATATAGCATACACTATTATATCACACATTATCATATATAGAAGCAGCATGAGCAGTGTGTTTCATCATTTGCAAATGCTGAAATTACTGACATCCTGCATGTGTTATTAGATCAGATTTTCACTTTATGAACCAGTGGGCAAACAGAGTTAGCTGTATCACACTGCATGAGCCTAGGAGTGTATTAATGGGACAAATTTGGTAAGAGGCTGTGTATTAATTTGGCTGCCTCCATACCTTTAGATACTCTGGGCCTTTCAACATGTCACTACTGTCACAGAAATGACCCCCTGGAGCATTTGAAAGGCTCTCTTTCTCATCTGCTTAATTTCTGATGGTTTGAAAATATGAGTGAAACTTTAATGAGCTTGGCTCAGTTTTTGAACTAAGTTGAAGAGAAAGTTTGTGAAAAATACCAAAGATGTATTTTTCTAAATATATTTTTGGGACTGACAAAGGAGAAACTTTGAGATTCACTGATGCTGAGTCACATGGGAATGAACTAGGTCACTCTCCAGCATACCCTTATCC
This sequence comes from Trochalopteron elliotii, assembly GCA_024734555.1. Lineage (NCBI taxonomy): Eukaryota > Metazoa > Chordata > Aves > Passeriformes > Leiothrichidae > Trochalopteron > Trochalopteron elliotii. The sequence goes on from JANPWX010019792.1 coordinate 1,432,526, forward strand.
TCCTCATGTAGAGGAAGTCTATAATCCTAATGGTAGTTGTTACCTACCATCAAACCATCAGGGAAAACAAAAGAAAACAGGGAAGAGAACAAAGGCTTAGTTCTGGTGGCTTTTTTAGCCTCCAGCACATATTTCTAGTGTATGCATAAGCCTTCTTCCACTTTTTAAGGAATATACGTCTGAGAATTAGAAACAGAATATCTATCTTTGTCATTATTGGAGTTATGTTATAGAAACATTTCAGTTGCTTTCTCTATGCTCAAAAGAAATGCTCTCTGTGAAGTCTGATGATGCCAATTCAATCAGGATCTCATTCAAACAAACAAATTCAAGAGGTTAATTAGTATTTAAAAGTGATCATTTCATTTAGAAAAAGTAACATTAAGTCTCTTATTCCAATCTTCTGCTTATTCCATAAACTATAATGGTATTTCTATTTTCTTAACTTCAGTCTTACCATACAGCTGGGTGCTTCTTCCTCTCTTTTTACATGATGCAGCTCTTCAAAAAATCTCTAAGAAAAAGGTCTTTTCTCTTTCAGCTTGTCTGAAACCAAGTTGACAAATACCGTAATCACCCCAGAGCATTTTTCATGTCCTCTCTGTAGTCTGTAACAATAAAATTATGTCTCTGCCATAGGGGACCTGGCAGGTGTTCTCTTCTTGTCTTCTAACTAGTCCTCCATCATAGATTTAGCCTTCCCATTAGAAGAACCACTCTTCAGTGGTGCTGAGTGAAGAATGACCTTGTCAGACCAAACGCATTCATTTTCCATATAAAATACCCAGAATGCCAAGAACTCCATATCCATTTCAATACAAAGTACAGCAGCTTCTCCAGTACATATTTATTTGCTTAAATTAATACAATACATCATACATACTTTTACTATTGAGATAGAAAGCCAGAAACTAAAGATTCACATATAGTTGGTTCACTTCATGAGCTGTGGCTTTAAATAGGAACTCAATGTTCTAAGTGAAATAAATATGCATCACATTATTTGCAGAATCTGTTAGGAGTACAAAATGTTAGCTCTGTTACATCTTGTTCAGCTAAGCAGACATGACATTTTCAAAACTGTTAATAATTATTAAAACTTCTAGGAATAATAAATACGGTACTTATATTACTTCTTAACTGTACACTCAAAACAGCAGAGTCCAGCAGCACCATATGAAGAGAGAAATCAAAGAATAGGTAGTAGACAAACACAGAGTTGTAAAAAGGTAGGTGCAGTAGCATTACTTGGTCTTTCCAGTAACTTGTTTTACAGGAAACAGCACAGGATAAATTTTAATTATGATATTATCATAAAGTATTTTACCCTTTGAGCTTCTGAACACAGAGCACCTGTCTTTGCTGTCACAAACTGAGGGCTGCCTGGCAGCCAGGAAAATTCAGTTTCACAAGGAGATGGCTGAGTCCTTGTGGCCAGGCTGAAAACACCTTGTTCCATGGCCACATACAACTTTGCTTTCCCTGTAAATATGTTGTCCATCTTCACCCTTAAACTTTACTAGCCCAGATTTTGGCTTTTCCTCCACACACTCTGTACTCTACAAGACAAGTGAGTCTTGTAGAACTCTCCCTGCCACCCTTAAAATCAGAAAAACCTCTAACAAAACAAACCACATGCCTTCTTCTATTGCCCAGACTCATTATGGTAGGGCAAATTTATTTTTCCTCAGTCTGACTTACAGAAGCATCTCAGCTATGCAAGTTTGTAGCCACTCTTATTTGCTGTAATGCTCTCTGAAAGGATGAAACAAGGCTGCATCAACAATACAGGGAAATGGTATAGATGCGCCTTTATATAGAGGTGGTGGAGACTGGGCTTTAGTTTCATGTGTCGCCATAAACTGAAAACCCAAATAATAGTGAATAATAGTAAGATAAATACTTTTTCTTCCCATAACATAGCTAGAAGACATAGATGAACTCACATTAGGAATGAGAAAAAGAAGAAAATATATCCCCCAATGTCCAGGACACAGGCAATGTCTCTATTGGACTTCTGAGCCTCTACACAAGGCAAAATAAGGAAGCTAATCCCTTGAAAATTACAAATGGGAAATAGCTTCGTTATGAGAGCAAATCTCTATAAAGAATTTTCAAAGCTATTAAAAAGCAAAGGCTGTTACTGTCTGTTCCCAAAGCGGTGCCAATGTAAATAGTGTGAAAATAACTTATGTTTGAAAAGCAAGGTGCTTCACAATGAAGGCTGTTATTTTGCTTTTAATTTGTCCCTTGAGGCCTCTTTGTAACAAGTGTCTTAGACCCACCTGGATAGGGAGGTCTGTCATCCCCTAATCACTTCGCTTGGGTCACTTGGCACTATCTTCTTACCTCAGTAACAATTTTGTTTGTAATTTCTCTTATTGATAATTTACAATTTTAAATGGATTTTTTACTGTTCTAACATGAATTAGACTTGAGTTTGAGAATTAGCTTAGTATGACTTTGTGACTGGGCAGAATCTCAAAGTCTCATTGTGAATAAATATTCTGCTTTCTAGAAAAATGTGACGAAAAGGAGTCTATGTTATGAATGACTTGCAAATAATATTGCCATTCTTGGACTCTTTTCCATCTGTCTGTATCTTTCAGGTTCTTCTGCTCCACTGAGAACTGCAGCTGTAGAAGTGGGTAAATTGACTGCAATGAGTGTAATTGAAGGGGTTTGGATTAACCATTTAGACAACCCAGAATCGTCTGCAGTGATTTCCTTTCCTAAGGACACATCTGGCACATTCTCTTACAAGGTCAGAAAGGAAACTCTGGACTGCATGCTTCCAGCAGATATAGTTTTTGCAATTGCAGAGTGACATAATCACAAAAACATTTAGGTAAGAAAAGACCTCTAAATTCATTAAGTCTAACCTTTGACCAATCAGCACCTGGTCAACTAGATTATGTGCCACATCCAGTCATTTCTTGAACATCTCCAGGGATGTTGGCTGGCTTGTTGCCCTTCTCTGGACACATTCCAGCACCTCAATGTCTTTCTTGGAGTGAGGGACGCAAATCTGAACACAGGGTTTGAGGTGTGGCCTCACCAGTGCCCAGCACAGGGGGACAATCCCTGCCCTGCTCCTGCTGGCCACACCATTGCTGGTCCAGGCCAGGATGCCTTTGGCCTTCTTGGCCACCTGGGCACTGTTGCCTCCTGTCCAGTCACTGTCACCAGCACCCCCGGGTCCTTTTCCTGTGGGCAGCTTTCCAGACACTCTGCCCCAGCCTGTGGCCCTGCCTGGGGCTGTTGTGAGCCAAGGGCAGGACCAGCCCTGGGCCTTGTTGGACCTCCCACCATTGGCCTCAGCCCATGATCCAGATCCCTCCATGGAGCCTTCCTGCCCTCCAGCAGATCAGCACTCCCACCCAGCTTGGTGTCACCTGCAAACTGACTGAGGGGGCTCTTCATCCCCTCATCCAGATGATTAATCAAGATATTAAACAGGGCTGGGGCCAGTTCTGGCCCCTGAGGAGCTCCACTGGTGACTGTGCTAACTGCAGGTGACTCCATTAACCACCACTCTCTGGGCCCAGCCATGCAGACAGGTTTGTACCCAAGTGAAGAGTTCATCTGCCTAAGCCATGAGCTGCCAGCTTTTGCAGGAGAACACCATGGGAGATAGTATCAAAGGCTTTGCTGAAGCCCAGGTAGAATACATCTTTTGATATTAGTGGCTGGGAGTTGAACTCTGCTGAAAATGTCTCCTTTGCTCCATTTGTACGAACTGCAATTGATATGTAATACTTGTTTCTTTCTTGACAAGGATTGTCTAGCTGTCCCATAGCACTCTCCAATTAATAGACAAGACTGTGCAATGGAAAGACTGTGTGCTTTCCTGCTTTCCACACCACAGGAGTGAAGGACTAGCTAAATTCCAGTCACCTGCATGATCACCATTCTAGAAACTGCAGAGATTCCTGATTCCTTTCTTGTTCTTCTTATCATGAGAACTAATTTATCTGGAAAGGTGGAGTGGACTGATCTTGAACCAAGCACAACTGGAAACTACACTACCAAGAAGGAGATAATTCTAAGAGTTAGTGACTCCCAGCTCTTGGCTGTACACCTGCTCAAATGGGAGCTTTTGTCTGGCAGAGACAAGCTAGGGCCAAGAAGTTAAGTGAAGGAATTCCTTCCATTTTTGAAGGACCATCTACTAGACCATGCTGAATTTATACCTGATCATTTCCCTCATAGTCTAAGAAAGAATACAGTTTCACTCATTATTCTAAAAATCTTCTAATTTTTTTGCTTGACTACAATGTCTTCCTTGAAAGATAAATGGCTCCTTATTCAATAGGCATTGTCTTACAGCTAAAGCAACAAAGAGGCATGTTTATGATGGAACAGTTCACCCCTGAAGAAACATGGCTATGTACCTCTAAAATACACTTCACTTTCAAAGACTTTTTAAATTCTAGGTTTAAAGTGACCTATCTTCCAGTTCATTTTGGCTTAACATCTTTTATTTTTAAAAATATGCACATCATACATAAAGTTAATTTGGAAGAATCACCTGGATGTGACTCTTTCTTTTATCAACAACTTTTTCTGCATGAATTTCTGCATGTGTTATGCCACATTTGAACCTTGAAAAAGGAAAGCACTGCCTGCAGCTTCGGACTACACAAATCCAGTTTTATATGAGGAATAAGGACTTTGCCCTGTGAATGCTGATTAACTGGCAGGTGTGAGGATCATTAATTTGCAAGGTGTGTGTTTTCTTATAGAGGCAGAGGGCTGCAGCTACCTGACTTGTCTTAGCAAGCCATAAGTAGATAACTATATTTAATTATAACTTGCTGTATAGAGTGCATGATTGCAATGCATTTCAAATCAAGAACTTGGCAGATTTCTTCTTGGCAAGTGAAGAAGGTAGTAATATTTGAAAGAGATGTATCATATATATGGATTTAAAGCTTTTTAGCTGGGATGTCTGAAGGACATAGGACAAATTTTATGGTTAATTTAATTTTTATTTCCATGTGAGCAATTTCTATGTGTGCAGGGCTGTTTTTCATCTTTCTTGAAGATGCAGGAACTAATAAACTGTTTGGAGTATTCATGCAATTAAAAGTTTAATGGCATATGGTTTCTTCGTGTTTGCTATAAACTTACAAATGTATGGAAATCAGAGGATGAAAAAGCTGAGTTTGACTCCATAAAAACAGGATGAGTGAAATTTGTCTGAAAGGCCTGCAGCTTACTGCTCTAGTTTAATAAGAGAAGATTTCTGACCCCAATAAGGGGAAAGTTTTCCTCTGTGATATACTGCTTGTTCTATAAGGGTGATTTTTACCTTCTGAAACAAAAATTGATCAGATCTGTGCATTTCAAAATTATTCTTACTAGTCATGATAAACTGAAGAGATAAATGGCAAAGCGACATCATTTTTTCAATTAAATGACTCAAACTGTGTTATGTGTAACTATGGCAAGATTCTGAATGCTGCAAGTTGATGCTGCCCAGTAAATGTATTGGTCTAAGAAGGCAGTAGAAAAGATGTCAACACAATCTATGCTATTTCACTTCAAGAATTTCTGAGTATTCCCATACTGGCTGAAACACAGCAAAGCATGAACATTCCTTGTGCCAGAGGACTAGCTTATGTAATAAATTCCAGTCCTTTCAAAGCCTTACAGAACTGTCTTTTACTGCCTCCCAAGACATTAGTATTTCTTATTAATTTGTTTCCCATTTCTCACTGTAAGTGGTTGAACTAAGTCACTTCAGTAAATCAAAGTATTTGGACTGTGTTAGTTCTGAATGTTGACAGCATTTTCATGCATGCCATGTTTAATAGTACTTAATAGGTTTATAGTGTGAAATACTTTGTATTTTCAGATATTTTTGAGGCCTATGGTTAGAAATGTTCATATATATTTAGTCAGATAATAAATCAGATGCTAAAGTATGTTGCTTTCTGCTAAGTAGAAAATTGCATGTAAGTATCTATCCCCATATAATTGGAAGTAAACTTCTGTACCCAACCCATTGTCTGTTATACATTAAATGGATAAATATAAAACTGTTATTTTTCAATATCTATTGCATTTCTTGGTGACCTCGAGCTGCTTTATTCTTGCAATGTATGTGTTTTACCCTAAATTATTTTTAATAGTTTGGCTTAATTATTTCTAAACACTACTACAGACTTCCAGGCTTTAGTAGCTTACAATTCATGTTAAAATCTATCCAGTTACCATTTTCCAGCTGTTTTAAAATGTCCATTTTAAATGCCTATAAGCATCGCTTGTTTTTCCATTTTTCTTTCCAGCAATTCCTTCAAACTCTTGTTCCTGTGCTTGAAATACAAGTAATCAGAGAGAGAGTGACCAAGTCTGGCCTTTTCAAAGGACCTAAAGCTGAGATGTTCTTTGTTGTTTGCAAGCTCTCCCTCTCCACGTCTCTCCTCTTTGTCTGCATTTCCTATCCTCTTCCCCAGTCCTCCCTCACTTAACACCTCCTCCTTCTCATTGCAGCAGGACTCTCTGAAGTCCTTGATCATGCACTCAGGCTTGCCAGAGAGATCTTGAGCCACGTACAGCTTGTTGTCATCGTCATGGTAGGTGGCAGGGCTGTACCTCTCTGCCTCATAGCAGTTATCTTCCTCTTCCTCCTGGCACGAGCTTCCCTTGGCACTCTCGCCATCAGAATGAAATGAGATTCCCTTCCCTTGGCTTTTCTGGGAAAGATCAAATGGCTCTTCCTGTTCCAAGCTTCTCAAGACGTTTGTCTGGGACAGAGCAATCCTTCCTCTTCCAAAACCTTGTAGTGGTTTGAGGGGAGGAGAAAAGGAAAAAATTACATATAGGAAATTTTACTACTTGACACATGGCTAAAAAACAAAATCTGAGGTGTCTTTGTATTCCATATTTTACTTTTGTCTTCCATCCAGCTAACTCCAAATACTTCACTTGTAATATCTCATGGCGTCTCCTTCAAGATGCTGCAAAAAGGAGTGCTATTGTATACACTTCACAGCCAGGTTAGGACACACAAAATAATGTTTTGTACAGCCAGACTCTGGATGATGCAGCTGGGAAGAAAAGTGAAATGATCTGGCCTTTTGTAAACTGAATTTAGCCAATCAACCTACTCACTTCCTCCTTCCTATTCATTTTTACAAGAAAACTTGGATCTAGGGTCCATAACCCAAGTCACAGGCTTTGTATCTTATTTTTCAGAGGAGTGTAAGAGACAAAAAACGTGGCAATGTGTTTGTTCTGTGGACACTCTGGTTCAAAGTTAATACTTTAAAAACAAAGAGACAACAGTCTCAGCAGTCTATGACTCTCCTTAATTTTTCCTCTTTCATCCACTTGAGTTCAGCTGATTGAGAAATCAACTCAGTTGATCCAATCAACTTCAGTTGATTGACAAACACTCAACTGAAAAATTCTATCCACTAGATAGTGCTTCAGCTTGAGGAAACCATTAAAAACAAATTATGATTTGGAGCAGTGTATATAAATATGCATCTAATCCTGGATCTGGTTTGTCTTAGTATTTTTCAGTGTGCTTCCTCTTGCTGGAAATACAGATTATCCAAGAGGCATCTGTGGACTCAAATATGTTCCAAACATCATTGGGATATATTTAAAAGAATTCAGATACTGCAGGCATAGGCCAGCTTCATTAAAGACTAGTGACAATACAGGGTGAGGATTTTACCCAACAGCAAATACCTGTGGAAGTCACTATTCCACTTGCTTTTGTTTTATTTGTTTTTTATTTTCCCCTCAGTAATCAAATCCAGTTTTTGAAGGATGTATGCAGTCTCACTAGATAGCAGATGTTATTTTGGAACAAGGTGTATTTGTTGAAAGGATTCATAAACAGATATCAGGCCTGACAAATTTTCTCATATCTGATAAGCCTCAAGGGCTGCAGAATCTCTGTAATGAAAATAGTGACAATGAAAAGTTCTTAGGCAATCTCCAGTTACAAGCAATTTTCTAACTAGCATGATGCTACAGCAGAGATTTACAGGAAAAAAACACTTATTTAATTAGCTGTTAGGATCTTCATAAATTTTACACCAGATGTCATTAGGGTAAGTGTTTTACACATGTGCTAAGCTGCCCTAAAGCTTGAAGATAAGGAACACCAAGAAATCTTGCCCATTAAAAAGTTATTTATCTGCTAAATCTTTAAAAAACATATCTTGGATAACCAGCCCTCAAAAAATTCTCCCTAATTCCCCCACTTCTTTAGATAGCATTGATCTGTGTACATGAGGATGACTTCTGGAAGTAAATGTGGTGGGTGGCAGGCAGGAAATGTTTTGCAGGGTGCCCTCAGTAGTTAAAAATCCTTATACTGTGAGATTTGTACTTTGGGGGGGGTGTCCCTTCCTGTTCATGTGCTTCCACGTAAATGGGATCTTGAGCCTGTGGCCCTCACCTGACACCAGCTATGCCAGTACAGTACAGAATGACCACAGCCCCTGGATGGAGACCCACTGAGGACTCCACCCCTGTGCCAGACTGGAATCCAAAAAGCAGTGAGAAAGGACCATAGGTGTTCCAGATTTTCTTTTTCTGTCAATTTAGGATTAATTTATGATTTATTTGGGACAGGTAACACTGACATGTAATGCTATTAATACAGTATGCAGTAATAATACTAGTAATACAGCTGATAACAGCTTCACAGGCTGTGATGGGATTCTATCTCCTGCAATAGCATTGGATCTATGGCACAGGATTGTGGATCTGTAGTACAAGGCCCATTTGTGTTTACTGTTATGCATATTCAGATCTCACGGAGAATAATCTTGCTGAAAAGTATTACCTTGAGAATGAAATCCTCTTTCCATGACCCCGTGTTTGACTTTCATGTGCCTGGTGAGGTTCCCTTTCAAGGTGAATTTGCTGGGACAGTAGAGGCACTTAAATGGTTTACTGTCTGAGTGCAAGTGCATGTGTCCCATTAAATTGTGCATTCTGTTAAACTCCTTTCCACACAGCTGTAAAAACAGTAAAAAATAAAAATTACTAGTTTGAAGCAGTATTTTCAAGGACAACATTTTTAAAGGAAATAGGACCAACATTTCTCAACTTAAACCCTGGCAGGTTTTGGCTGCAATGTTTTTCAAAGTTCCAGGCAAAAATCCTACAGGCAAAAATATATGGTTGAGTATCTACTAAGGCATTCTGACCTGGTGACATTTTCTAATAATGGTGACCAGCATACATAGTCAAAGATTTCCCAAAAGCAGTCAATGTTGTAAGGAGGGGAAAAACTTTAGTAATCTGGAATGCTCTTAACTCAAATGAGATTCAAAGTACAAGTTTCTGCCCTGGTGAACCATTCCATTTGTAGTTTATACATCTAGCCTTTAATCAAGAACAATGTCAAGCAGAAATGGAATTATAAAATTAAACCGATTATGGGTTTCTGTGAAACAGTCAAGCAAAATATTACTTCTCTTTAAATGGAAATGAAATGGCTGCACATTTCTCTTAAAGCTAGAAAAAGCAATTCCTTGTTTTTCTGTGTCTCTTGCTCACCCCTTTTTTCCCTGATTCTTTCATCATTTGTTTATCAGCTCCTGTGTTTCAGTGTCTCTGGTGAATAGCTGTAATTTAAACAGTCATGAGCCTGCAAGAATGACTCAGCTTTCCCTGAAGTATGTTCCTGCCAGCTCAAGCCATTGATTGTGCAGTTTTCCCTTTGATGGAACAATAAGGGTGGGTTTTATTCATTTTTGTTTATTTAGATGGGTCCTTTTGTAGTCTGGACTCTTGTGTATTCTCAAGACATGAGAGTTTGACATCACTATTACAGGCATCCAGACTTACTTGTCTTCTGGTCTTTCCTCATCAGGATTTATAATTTTATTCACATTCAAGTGGCTATTTCCATCCTCTGCAAACTTCTGTGTTTGCTTTCTACATTTTTTTTTCCTGACTTTTCTTACCATTGGATTTTAATTTTTTTAAATAATTCGTATTACTATATAAACTAGAATCACCACTACTGAGTAGTTGAAACCTTTATCTAGCAGGGTAACCATCTGGCAGACAATTACTAAATAGAAATTACTAAGACTCTACCAGATTTTTTTAAATAATCTGAATTACAATTTTATTTATTTTGGTATTACAGAAGAACTGATACAGAACTTGTAGATGTAAATTCAGAGAGTCAGCACCTGGAATATCTGGATAAAATCTAGATAGTGAAAGGATCCTTGGGGAAACAGTACAGTATGCTTTGTGTTTTAAACCTTCTCTTGAGGGAAAATTGAATCAGTTCACAAATACAACAATTACCAGGTGTACTGTTTTAAAATGAAAGCTAAGGCTGAGTTAGTGCTGCAAAAACAAGAAATCTGAAAACATTCACTTGCTTTTCAAAAAATTATTTGCTTCAGCAGCATATGTACTCTTTTGTGGTTTTCTGTCTATGATTTCAGCAAATTTGTCAGCAAAGTGTTAGGCAAGATGGTTGGTGGAAAAAAGGATAGCCACTGAAAGTGAATCATTAATTTTTAAAAGTAAATTAGCTGTTTTCAAGGGTCATCCATACTCTGAGGAAAGAATTCTGTCTTCTTCACGTTCAAAGAAAGTTAATACGTAGGATTATTTACACTCAGAGAAATGCTGGAACCACAAAATAGCTCAGAAACTGCTGGGGAGAAACAGACTCTTGCCTACTACTGAGAGTATTAATAAGCACAGAAAACTCACAAGGAGTAACAGCAGCTGAATGTATCCTGACAGCTGCTGGAACCACCTGTAACATGTTAAGATTACTCTTGCTACAAGAATGTCAACAATGTCTCTCTAACATGTCTTTGCTGAAGGCTTCTGGTTATCTGCTTGTATTGTGGCTGACATATGTTATCACCAGAACTTGCTTTCCTACAGCCAGGTCTTCCCTGTCTGAACTGGTAACCAAGGAAAATCATGTGGAGTAGATGAGTGGCTTCAGTACTGCATGCAAATCCTTATCTTTATAAGCTCTTGAGCACTAAAATTGATTTAGGAGGAGCATTAAGTTGCTTTCTGTCAAGGCAATATTTTTTTCTCTTTCTTTATACTGGAAAGACAGGGATTTGGTAAAGGATAGTTCCTTACAGCATAGAAGATCTGTGTCTCTATCAGGTTTTCCACTTCCCAGAGTCAGGCATATCTTAGAGATGTGTAATGTGTTCTTGTCCTGAAATCTCCTCTGGGGACATGAGGAAATGGTACTAGAGTGCAGAGGTGTGGCAGGAAAATTAAAGAAATGCAGAGAGGAAAATTGTTTTTCAGAATGATGGGTCTCTGTGGCATAATCTCTGTTTTACTGCACATTTCAAAAAGGTGCAAGACACCTTTCAGATGACTATCTCTGATCCAGATGTAGAAGGATGGAGGTTTCTCACTTGTATGCTGGAAGACTGCAACTAGAATCTAGCTGGAGTACACAGCTAATGCTCCATGAAGAGCCTGAGTCTGTAGATCAAACTAGAAGATTGTACAAGATTTTCTTTCTCTCTGACATGACAGCCTTGTGAGCACTGATGACCAGGGTGTGAAATGTGGCCCTGAGACAGTTGCATGGGAGGAGCTCCAACAGGACCCATCACAGTGCACCACAGCACTCAAGGAGATGAGAAGTTTATGCAAAAGAACTTGTGATATCAGGAACAGCATGGTTTACTTGTAGACTTTCTCTTAGGCTGTCTACTTTAGACAAAACATAATTAAAACTTTGAAGAGAACACTTCAGCTGTAAGTCTGCTGAGCAGACTTTGTTGCACTGGCTGGTGAAATGGACTTCAGTATAGTTTGCTAGAAAAGTCTACATTAGTTCAACCCTAGATTTTGTCCTCCCAAGCCAGCACGTGAAGCATTGTCCTTCTAGATTTGTCACCTGTTTCTTCTCAAAGTCTTTCTCTCACACATTTTCTTTGATGTTGACTCCTATTTAAAACACACATTTTTAGATGGGGAAAAGTGTGGTGTTCAAAACACTTGCTGCAGACATTTGTCTGGGCTGAAGAAAAATCCATTGCATCCTTTATTGGAGGTCTGAAACACTGATTTATTACTTCAGTACTAAAAGCAACAGTAAATTTCATGGAGCTTTTCTCTCTACAAATCCAAATTAGTGCTGTTGCACCAGCTGGTGGAATGCCTTCACAACTCTTTAGGTGTTTTTTCTTAAGCAGAAATAAACAAGACAATATAGGCTTAGGCCTTTAAATGCTACAGACAAGTTCACCCTCAGAAGAAAATCAAACAGAGATCCAGGCTGCAGCTGGATAAGGAAACAGAAGGGACAACTATTTGCTACTCCCTCACTTCTGATAGTATGTGCTTAGCTGTGATTAGACACATAGGAAAGCTCATGTTTTCTTTTGCTGTGAGAAAAAGGTAAAGAAAACCATTGCATGTGGTGAAGTATAAAGGCTACTGCTGTGCTCTCTTTCCCTTGCATTCTTCTTCTTTTTTTTTTTTTCTTCAGAAGAAGGGTGTTCCTTTCCTCAAAGAAAGAAGGAGAGGGAGAATGACTGTAAACTGTCCAAAAGGACCGTGAGAAAACAGGAAGCTTTGAAAAGTACAAGAGAAAGCAAGATGAAATCTATTTGCAGGCAGTTCCCCGGGGACATGTGAGCCATTGTTAAGCAGGCTGTTCATACAGCTATATCCTTCCTTCTGCTGAGGAGGAGCTTGGTGCCAAAAGGCTGCTATCTGGTCATTGCCTTAACCCTGCAAGTACCAGCCAGGAATATTTGCTTTCAAGTGTCTTTGAGGGCTCTGTCAGAGAGGTAATGTCAGGATGTTCCTGATGCAAAAAAGCAATTCCTGATTCTGCCTCTGCTTATTGTTGCAATCTTCACTGTCAGGGGGCTCTGATGTTGGTTCATACCCCCTCAGCCATATGAGAAACAGATTCACTGGGTTCACTTGTTTCTTTCCTCCTAGGAACACTGGGTGGGGACAGAAAAGTAAAAAAATAAGAAAAACAGGTGTTCCTGTAGAGCTTTTGTTACTGTCTGGAAAACATACTGGTGATACTCTGTTTCCCAGTTCCAACTACTGCCCTCTCCAAGTTTCGGTAGTCTGTCACCATCAAACACTGAGCTGAGCACAACCTTCCAGCTAATCTGCACGTACCCAAAAAAGTCATGTGGATCCACAGAATGCAGCCACAAAATCTGATCCAAAAACTGACTTTCTTTCCTGAAGTTTGAGGAGTCAGAGGAGGACTTCATCCAAATGGGAACAAAAAGGCAGATTTGCAGATGTTCTCAGAGAATGAAAACCTCCACCAGACCTGACATGTTACACTCCAAGAATTTCAGTAAAATAATTTTTTTATCAACATAGAACAATGTAAGCACTATTATACAAAATACTATTTTCATAAGACATAAATTAAAATAAAACAAAACACTGAAGTTGGAATACTTCGCTTCTAGTTTTTCAAAGTATAATTTTTCGAAGTTAACAAAGCAAAATGATGAAGTCAGAAAGCTTAATTTTGACATTTTCTTACTAAAACTAGTGCTGAATATATATATTCCTATGACATTTTGAAATTCTACATTTTTTCAAGACAAAATAATTCCATTTAAAATTTTTCATCCATCTCTGCTTTTTCATGAAATGTTCCTTTTAAGAAAATTTTCAGTATCATAAAGATGTAGGATGAAAGAGTTCTAGAAACTGCTTCCAAATCAGTCTTCAGTTACTTATGCACAAGCTGGATAATATGCTCCGTTCTGTATTTACAGCCATCTTAGAACAAATTAAAGTGGAGAAAAAGTCTACAGCCTTTGACTTCACAAGATATGATTACAGTAATTAATCAGACAGGGAGCAAAACAACATACATAGCATCCAATACTGAGTAAGAATATAGATATGAATAATTCAGAAGGAACACATTAGAAGTAAACAGGGTCAATAAAGTCTTAAATGTTTATGGGAAGGGAGGAGAAGAGAGGATGGAAAAGGATTGTCAGCCTCCAGTGCTGGGAGGAAGCAGCAAACTGGAATTTGCACAGGATTGTAGAAAGGCCAGGTGGTCTCAGAGGCTCTTTTGTTAGCATACAGGTATCCTGTCCTGAATTTCAGTCTGGTGATCACACTTGGTCCATTCAAATCCCTTCTGTAGTTTTATTTTGCTGTGGGTTTTTCTGGCTCCTTTCTTGAACTCTTGCATAACATCACTGTGTGAAGTTGTGGCTGCTGCTTTTCCATGATCCTCTGCAGGATGCATGACTTGATTTCTGCTTTTTGTCAGTGTTTCAATCTATTAAGCACTTAAATTTCTGTTTGGATGGTTGCACTAAGCAAATGTCAAATGTGTTTATTGTCTGTGGCACTTAAACAATCACAAGGCAAAAAACCCCAAAACTATGTGAGGATGAATGATATTGAAGGGAAAGGGAGTAAACTACAGGTATTTACCTCCATTATTTCGTGCTACATAAGCAGAACCTGGATGAAGGAAGAAAATCAGACTGGTTTATGCTAATTTTTGAATGCAACTCCAGTATGTGTTAGCAATTTCTGTTTCTCTAATTCTGCCATATTATAAGATGATGATATCAGAGAAATATATTGTAGGTTAATGCCTCTGCCACCAAAGGCACTTACCTTGCATTTAAAGGGTTTGACATCAGAGTGAACAATCATGTGGGCCTTGAGAGTCTGCTTTTGCACAAAGCTCTTGAAGCACAAGTGGCATTGATAGGCTCTGATATTGGTGTGGATCAGGACGTGTCGCTTCATGTTGGCCAGCAGGGTAAATTCCCGGCCACAGATTCCACATTTGTGCTCTTTCACACCCTGAAAGGAAAGAAAAAATTATGTAGGTGGAAAAAATTTTAGGTAATTTAACCATCAGTACAGCAACTTATGCATTATTCATTCTGCATTAGCAAAGTCAATAATAAATTATTTAATTTTTAACATTTTTCAAGGTACCTATGTATTTTCTCCTGACAAATCCTTACAAGCTTCTGAGAAGCAGAGAAGTAAAACAAAATGTAAGCTTAATGAAATAATGAAGTCTGTTTACAAATCAATCAGACATAATCAGTGTCAGAGCTTCCCTCTCCTGCTCTGCTGCTTAAGTAAAGTATTGATCAAGCATATACAATTACCGACTAAGAATAAAAGCCCACAAGTTAAAAGACTAAAGTAGTGCTTGCCTTTAATAATTAAATAGGACTGGATTATGAAAAAAGAACAGCCCTATTTTGAAGAAAGTTATGGAAAATAATCAAAGTAACTGAGAGTAGTCAAGCAATATCACCAAATAAGATTATACATCCTATTTACATTTA
Source organism: Trochalopteron elliotii (assembly GCA_024734555.1). NCBI lineage: Eukaryota > Metazoa > Chordata > Aves > Passeriformes > Leiothrichidae > Trochalopteron > Trochalopteron elliotii. Next base: position 1,447,837 of record JANPWX010019792.1, read on the forward strand.
TTGCAGAGAGAAAAATGTGTTTATTCTTAGTGGGATTTTCAGTACCGGTAATGGAATGATTTCATTTTACGTGGTGTTTACAGAACATTTCTATCACTTTTTATGCTATCCACTCAATTTACTACTGCATAATTCAATATTCTTGACCACCCGTGTGGTCTGTCAGCTTCTCAAACAGTGATTTAGATACTATGAAAATCAAAGAATTTGCTACTAAACAGCTTAAGTGTTTAACTTGCTGAAGGTAATAAGGATTTACTAGTGAGGTGCTGAGAGCAATTATTCCTTCCACAGGCCTTCTTTAAAAAGGATGTGAAATGACTGTCAGTGGTTTTCACAGTTAATTACAAAGCTAAAACCCAACATCACCAGCAGTTTCAAGTGTCTGCTCATCTGATACCAGGCTGCTTTTACTTGCTAAGTACTGTAAATTATATTCACAGCTGAATCCACCTGCAGCTGTGGACAAAGAAGCAGAAGCTCTCTAAGGGCTCAGGGGCATTTCATCTCCTAAAAAAAAAACCTACTATGTCTTCAATTAGTGGAATCTTGCATGGTGAATCCAAAGACCAGGGAATCTCCATAAAGAACAGAAATTACAAGCATGAAGCAGAAAAGAAAAAGCAAATGTGGAAGTAGAAGTTGTCTGGTTTTCAAAGAATATGTGACTATAAGACTCAAGTGCTGTAGTTTTCTGTGTTTTTAATGTTTTTCAGGTAAAAGCCAAAATTCAAATGTTAAAGGGAAAATATGCAAATCTCAAAGCAAACTTTTTTTGAAGTGAAAGGTTTTGAATTGTTTTATTATTTTTGTAAAAGTGGCTAGTCAATTTCAGAGCTTCTTGACTAGAACAATTACATTGTTCCTATTTTTGAAAGCAACCCTTTCAGAAGTGTTCCAAAGCTTTCTCCTACTCTAAGCTGACCCTGCTGTCACCACTGTCAGTGGTGGCAAGACTGACACTTGATATGAATTGGCTGTGATTATGATCTTGCTTGTTCATTTCTATTAACTGGTGTTCTGGATAACATATGCACATAGGGGAATTTCTCTCAGGGTTATTTTGTTTTTTAAATGTCTCATTATAATGATTCTTCAAAATCTGATGCGTAATAACATACTTTTTTTTTTTTTTGCTGCAGTCCACTGCCAAACCCACGTACTTCCTAATTAAGGGAACAAAGTATCAGAACTGGCTTTCAGTAAAAAAATAGTTTAGAATTGAGACTTTAATATTTAAAAAATATTAAAATTTAAATATTTTAAAATTTAAATATAAATATTAAATTTAAATATTTAAAAATATTTAAATTGAGACTGAGAGGGTGGTTATACACCTCTGCAAAATTTTACAGAAGGCCATTCTGAAAAAAAACCCAAGAAACAGAGACATATCAGTCCAGTTTGGGAAAGTGATACAGGGTTTTAATTGAATTCCTGTTTATAACAAAGCTGGGTTTGCGTGTACTTTTTTAAGGCTGACAAAAACACCTGGCTGATTCAACTGCCACTAATGCTGGGGTTTCTGTGTAAGCCTCTGCAGCTGGAAAAAGGCACCTATATTTATCTTTAGCAGCCTGGATAATCATCATACCAGCTTCAGATGCAAGGGGAGAGCTGGCTTACCTTGTGAGTCAGGGAGTGCTGCTTCAGGTGGTGGGGCTGCACAAACTCCATGCCACACTCGGTGCAGATGTAGGGGCGGATGTCTTTGTGCTTCATCATGTGGTTTTGCAGCTGACTTGGGTACTGGAAGGTCTTATCACACTCGGTGCAGTTGTACTGTATAGGGCCACGGTGAGTGGTCAGGTGTCTCTTCAGCTGGGCCAGGGTTGGAAAGTCCAGACCACACTCCACACAAATGTTCTCCCGTCCACTCTCATGCTTAGACTCATGTGCTTTCAGCTCGCTGGGGTAGGCAAAACCCCTGCCACAGATTCTGCAGTTGTAAGGTTTGATGTCACTGTGCTGCATCATGTGTCTCTTAAGGTGGCTGGTTTGAGTGAAAGCCTTGTGGCACACCTGGCACTTGTGGGGCCGAGTGCCTTGGTGTGTCAGCATGTGTGTGTGCAAGTGGCTCAGCTGCTTGAAAAGCTTGCCACACCTGGTGCAAGCATGTGGCTTAATGCCACTGTGACCCAAGATGTGGGTGACCAAATTGTACTTGGATGTGTAGGACTTCTCACACATGGGGCATTGCCAGCGTTTCTGTTCACCTCCCACATCAACATAGTAGCTGTCATCTATCTGAAGGTTGACATCTACCCTTTCCACTTTCTGTTTGTTTTCACCACTTTCTCTTACTTCAGCCCTCCTGAAGGGTGGTTCTGGGGGTCTTTTCATTTGAAAAGGATTCCTGAAATGAAGGTTTGGTGGTACAATGAAAGGAAACATTAAGCCAGGATGGACTTTAGGATAGTAAGGGTAAGGAGCCTGCATGAATGCTGGGCTACTGGGCCATGCCATGTTAGGCTTCACTGGTTCTTGCTTAATGGGCTTGGCTCCAAAATGCTCCAGAGTTCTGTAGAATTGAAAACCAAAGTTGCAGAGGTCAATCATCTGGGAACTGTACTTGGGCTGAGCTGGCTGTTGGAACACCAAGGGAAGATTGGAAGAGCCTATGTCGTTGTGATCTTCAGGTCTATCTGGTGATGATGAGGAATCCTCAAGGGTGATGGGAGGAGGCACTTTTGTTGGCATGCTCTTGCGTTTACGAGACCCTCCTTCCAGGGACCCCTGTAAGGTTTCCATGTTTTCAAGAGGAGGAGGAGGACCATAGCGGAAATGTGAGAGGTGTGTTCTGAATTCTTCATCAAATTGAGTCGTTCTGTGGGGCTTTGTAACGGGGTTGAGTGGCTGCAGGCAGCGGGAGAAGGGAGAGGCTTGGGGACTGTCCACATTAAAACTTGCTTCTTCGTTCTTCATCATATTCAGTTTTCTTCTCTGTGGCCCAAATTCCTTAAAATAAGCAAAAGAAACTCTAAGTCTGTTTATTTCTTCCTGTTCTTCTGGATTTAACATCCTATTCACCATTTTATTGTTTTGAAGGCTGTTGGGATTTTTAAATGAATACAACTAAGGATTTCTTAGGTCTATATGAGACAAAGGCCTTTTGAAGCAGAATTAACTTTGAAAGTGAAAAGCAAAACAGTTTTGGTCTTCCCGCAGCAGATTTGACCGACACAACTTTTTTTTTACAACATAAACATTCTGTACTGTGACACACTACTTCACAGATGAATCAGTGTGGCAATGTTTCTGCCTAATTTAATTCAGTCTGTCTGTTTGTGGGCAAAATTCTGTCCTTGGCTGTGCATGAGCAGGCTCTAAGAAACTGGCTGTGCATCTAAAGGATATGGCAATACAAACAATAATATGCACATTTATTATGGTTGTGACATGAAAAGCCGAAGCCAAAAAACGTTAAACTTTTTTGTATCATTAACATGTGCTGCTGTGAGAGAAAACAATGGCCAAGTGATCTAAGGACACTGTGTACCATCAGGTTTTGCGCCATGTTTCCTGGCTGCTCACACTTTGTATTGTAATAAGAAGGCGGAGATTAATTTATTTTCTTTGTTTTAATCACAGAGATATTTGCCTGGCAGATCTGGGGGAGGAAAGACATTTGACAACTCTCCAAATTACATTCAGTTTAATAGGGTTTATCTGAGATTTTTTGTTTGTTTGTTTGTTTGTTTCTGAACAGGTGGGCAAAATCACCACTATAAAACTAAATATAGAACTGATGTCAACAAAACCCCTGGGACTCCAGAGTAACTGACACCTAAAAATGCTCTGAGCATATCTGATGATACAGTGTGATGAGACAGACTAACAATTTTCTTCTGGCAGAATTTTATGTTCCACTTATCATGCAGGGAACGTCATCTGAATGTGTGGTTTATCTAAAACATTGGTTATAAATTTTGGTTCATCTTAAATAAGGCTTCTACATTTTCCCTTGTCCTTCTAGAGTCATAGACTCAGAAAACTTTCATTAGAAAAGACCTTTAAGATCATCAAGTCCAGCCATTTACTGCCAAATCCACCACAAAAACATGCCCCTAAGTAGCACATCCACAAATCTTTTAAATACCTCCAAGGATGGCGACTCAATCACTTCTGTTGGCAGCCTGATTCAGTCCTTGACCACCTTTTCTGTGACGAGGTTTTTTCCCTGGAACAACTTAGGGCCATTTCCTTTTGTCCTGTCACTTGTTACCTGGGAGAAGAGGCAAATACCCCCCTGGTTACAACCTCCTTTCAGGCAGTTGTAGAGAGTGATAATGTTACCCTGAAGCTCCTTTTATCCAGGCTAAACAACCCCAGCTCCCTCAGACATTCATTACAAGTCTTGTGCACCAGACCCTTCACCAGCTCCATTGCCCTTCTCTGGTCTCCCTCCAGCACCTCAATGTCTTTCTTGCAGTCAAGGGCCCAAAACAGGATTTGAGTGTGGCCTCACCAGTGCCCAGCACAGGGGGACAATCCCTGCCCTGCTCCTGCTGGCCACACCATTGCTGTTCCAGGCCAGGATGCCTTTGGCCTTCTTGGCCACCTGGGCACTGCTGGCTCCTGTCCAGTCGCTGTCACCAGCACCCCCAGCTCCTTTTCCTGTGGACAGCTTTCCACACACTCTGCCCCAGCCTGTGGCCCTGCCTGGGGCTGTTGTGAGCCAAGGGCAGGACCCAGCCCTGGGCCTTGTTGAACCTCCCACCATTGGCCTCAGCCCATGATCCAGCCTGTGCAGATCCCTCCATGGAGCGTTCCTGCCCTCCAGCACATCAGCACTCCAGACTGGTGTCACCTGCAAACTGACTGAGGGGGCTCTTCATCCCCTCATCCAGATGATTAATCATGATATTAAACAGGGCTGGGCCCAATATTGACCCCTGAGGAGCACCACTGGTGACTGTTTCGCCAGCTGGATGTAATCCATTAACCACCACTCTCTAGGCCAGGGCATCCTGACATTTTTTTTACATGGGGAAACAGTGCACTCATGAAGCCATGGGCTGTCTGTTTCTCCAGGGAAATGCTGTGGGAAATGGTGTGAGAAGCTTTGCTGAAGTCCAGGAAGACAGAATACACAGCTTTTACCTCTTTCACTAAGCAAGTCATAGAAGGAGCTCCTGTTGTGGGAGTAGGACTTGCCTTTCATGAACCCATACTGGCTGAACACGATCCCCTGCTGAGCTGTTCTGTATGTGCTGTGTGATGGCACTCAGGATGAGCTGCTCCACAACCTTCTTTCCAACCCTTCTTGTAGGTGGGAGTCATATTTGCCAACTTGCAGTCAGCTGGACCCTCCTCAGACATCCAGGAATGCTGGTAAATTATGGAAAGTAGCTCAGTGAGCTCTTTCACCAGCTCCCTTGATATCCTTGGGTGGATCCCATCAGTCACACAGACTTTTGCAGGTCTAAGTGTTGTAGCAGGTTGCTGACTATTCCCCCTTGGATTATGGGAGCTTCATTTGGTTCCCTGCCTCTGCCTTCCAGCTCAGAGGGCTGAGCATCCTGAGAACAACTGGTCTGACTACGTAAGACTGAAGCAAAGAAGGCACAAAGCACCTCAGCCTTTTCTTCACCATTTGATGCAAAGTTTCACCCCACATCCAACAAAGAATGAAGATTGTCCTTGGCCCACTTTCTGATGCGAAAATACATATATTTAAATGAAACTTTCTGTGTTATTTTGTGTGGCAGTAGCTGGATTAAGTTTCATTTGGACTTTGGCCTCTCAGAGTTTTCTCTCTGATAAGTTTGTTGCATTCTTGTAGCCCTCCTGAGGGATGCACTTACATGAATGTGTCTGTTTGTGCGCATGTATCCAGCCAACCAGGCAAAGGTTAGGTTGGAAAACTAGACACATTTTTCCTCTATCATCTGTGACATGTTGGTTCTATTTATACCATCATTCTTGGAAATGTTGGGTGGAGAGCATGAAGGTGAGTGGAGCACTAAATACACTCCTATTTCTATTTCAGGAAGCTCCATGCTGGATAAGCCTTCTTCTAAAGATAGATGAAAGCACATCTCTGTGACCTAGTTAGGCCATGGGCAAGAGAAGGCATCTTAACTTTCTGCAAACAGATTGTTTCCTTCTAATAGTTTAGGCTGAGTAATTATCTTTGGCATAAAAGTGTGAAGCTAAAGGCTCAGTGACAAAACTCTAAGACGAAAAGTTCAGGCAAAAGGATCAAAAACTCACAAAGAAGGAGGACTAACTGAAGGAAAAATTGAAGGGTATCTAAACTTATGATGCAAAAGCCACATTGGATAGAGGGAAAAGAAAATAATTGCTTGCAATTTTGACAAGTATCTCATAATCATACCATGATATTACTTTCAGTCACTAACGCACTGACTGGAAATAGTGCATGTATATATACACAATGTCAATTCAAGTAATGATGGAATATCCTGATTTGGAAGGAACTCACAAGGATCATCCAAGTCTAATTCCTGGCCCTGCACAGGACACCCTCAAGCATTACTCCATGTACCTGAGAGTGTTGTCCAAATGCTTCTTGAACTCTGTCAGACTTTGTGTTGTGACTACTTCCCTTGGCAGCCTCCTGCAGTGCCCAACCACCATCTGAGTAAAACACCTTTTCTTGATATTCAAACCAAACATCCCCTGGCTCTGTATCAGGCTGTTTCCTCAATTCCTGCCACTGGTCACCAAAGTGCAGGGATCTGTACCTTCCCTGCCTCGTCCCCTCATGGGGAAGTTGTAGACTGCAATGAGGTCTCCCATCAATCTCCTCTTCTCCAGGCTGAACAAGACAAATTACCTCAGCTGCTGCTCATATAGCATCCCTTCAAGGCCCTTCACCATCTTCATTCATATCCTTCATATAATGTGGTACCCCAAACTGCACACTATGTCTATATGCATGCATACATATATATGTAATGTATGTGTGTACATTCCATCAGAGAGAATTTTTACTGGGTATTCATCCTAATGAAAAAGCTTCCTTGTCATGCTAGCTCCCTGGTCAAAATAAGGAACAGTTAGATCTTGAAAACTCCTTGGGTAAAAAGGTTTAAAGAGGGAGAAGGGGAAGAGAATCCCCTGAATATTGAAAAATTCTCAACTTCTTTCCAAAAGAAAAAAAATTGCTTTTAAAAATCCTTTTTAGCAAAGTAAACTCACACAATTTGAACGTGATGCTTATAGATCAAAATCCTCCCTATAAAGTATGTGCCTCAAATATCTTTCAACCTTGTATCTCATTTTTCCCCAGCAATAAGGATAAAAAAATTTTTAGAAAGCCCACAGCAGTTGAGGACCCAGCTATGTTATTTACAGCTTTTGTTGGATTATTGAAATGCTGCCAAAAGTACACAAAAATGACAGTAAGTTGTTTCTAATTGCTCCCTTGTTTCTTGGCTGCCTGTTACTCCCTTCTTCCACACACAGTTTTGTGCAAAGTTTCACTCTTTCTGGAACACAGAGCTGTAGAACTCCTTGAAATTACTAGAAAGAAACATTTTCCTTGCACTACTAACCTTTGACTGCTTTCACTGAGCATATGGGCTTATTCCACTGGCCACAGCTACAGGCATCACAGGACCAATCCTACAAGGGAAAGTGTTTATAGTCAGCAACCAGCACAATCAGAGACATGTTGTATAATCCAACCCAAGAAGACTTACAGGAAAGGGGAAGTCTAAATATGCATCACCTTGTTGGTTTTTCTCTCCCTGAAATCGTCATGATATATACATTAATTATTTCTTCTTTCATTCTGATGGCAAAGCCTTGCTAATTTGAATGGAGGCATGATATTAACTATGTCCAGAACTTAATTCTACAGAAACGTGAGCTCTGAGGGAACCATAGAAGAGACAACAGGTTTGACTCCAATGCAAAATATACTTAAGGAACAGTTCCTTGTTCTTTAAATAACTTCAGCAGAGGACTTTAAAGTTTTAGTACGGGTTCAGGCATTCTTTTTCTACCTGGCTCTGGAGTAGCAGATGTAATTTTTATACTCAACAACAAATAAGGCAGGGAGATAGTTTGAATTTAATTTTTTTGGCGTTATTTTAATGTTTATTCCTATTTAATTTTTTTTATATTCAAATATCACCTGGGGACCTTTTGTGTTTCCTATATAAGGACTATATAAGTTTCTTTCTTTCTGTGGATCTTATTATTTAAAATGCAGTGCTATGTACTGTGATTCTAAACATTGGATGGTCATTGAAAATTCTAGCTTTTATCAGTAATATATAGGCTACTAGGTTTTGGAAACTTGGTCTGGAAACTCACTGAGACAGAGATTTCCATGCTGTATTGGTCTTTAAACACAAGACCCTCCACTAAACTGAGCATTCCAGAACTAAAGTAAGTTTCTGTAGAAGAGACAAGCATCCTCAAATTTTATTTCTTTATATAAATGGAAATACAGTATTTTGAAGAATAGAACCACAAACTAACTCTTCCTGTTCAAAACAAGAAAGAAATGTTACAGTGGGTTGAGATAGTCATTAAGGAATTTCTGAAATAGAATATCTATGCAGCAGCTAATAATCTCGTTAACTTCCATGAAAGAGGAACAGAATTTAAGACAGAATATAAATAAACACTTACTTTCTCATGTCCACTCATTTCTAAGACAAATAATTAAAGAAAGTATATAAGTGATGCTATTCACTCTATGAGCAAATATGTTGTTACAGTCTCCAGTCAATACCCAATACTGGAGTCAACAGCAATTTTTCTTAAGAACCCAGTAGAATCAAGATTCTGCTTCCTGGATGAAAGTACTTTCTGTCTGTAGACTAATAATATGTCCAGCCAAATAATTGTGAAGTTTCTCAAATTTAAACACTAACGACAATGGTTCTGATTTTTCTCCTGGGCCACACAACCACAGAGCCAGAAATAAGTCTGAGTGAAAGAGATATGACAAAGGTAAATGGGTTAGTTTACTAGGAGGTTTGCACTTAGGTTTGCTCTTTCAGAAGAAGATGAAACAGACAAAAGTGGACGAAGTAAAAATGAGGCCAAAATGGCCAAACAGCTTCTCTTCTCCGGAAGAGAAATTCCATGTTTAATTGAACATGTAGGACTGTAGAAACCATGCCCTGTAAGAGTGCAGTTCTGCTCTCCTTTTGAGGCCTGAAATATGGCCATCTACAAACAAAGAATTAAAACTAACAGCTGTTTCTTTTGGGTGTGGGAAGGATTACTGACAAATTTAACACTATTATGTTTCTTCAGCTGAAGTTGAGCAGTTGGTGAGCTTCAGCTTTATTGAGCAACCAGCTGGGTTTTTTTCAATCACTGATTCTTGTCAACCATTATTATGGTGATAATTATCATTATTTTAATAGGTTTAATGAGCTCTCAGTCTGCTCTTCCAAATATGTTTTGGTTTTAAATGTATTCAGTTATACAGCTGTTGAACTAAGCAGCAAATTATTTACAGTTTTCTCTCATTTGCTATTTATGCAAAACTTGCATCTGTCTGAGGATCTGACTGAGAGATTTTATTATACCGAATTAATTTCATTTCAGCAGTGAAGTGCTCCCTACTGAATCTAAAATGTATTAACTTATTTGTCAGACTTTGAAAATGCCAAGAACACCTGTACTAAGGTGAAAATGTCCATTACTGGTAACCAAGTATTTTCAGGTAGTACACGTCTGATCCCTCCTTACCATTTTCCCTGCTATTTTCCTTCAATGAAAGCATGGATCCTTCTAGGCAGAAGGTAATAAAACATGTCCAAACACACATCAGAATTTCTCTAAAATCAGTGTCAAACCTACTATCCTATTCTTTAGAGAAGCCAGTGCAAGGTGTACTCTCCATCCATGTTCTCCAGGCATAAATATTCATATTCCAAGCAAAACATTTTGAAAAATGGACCCAATTAACATATATGGAGTGCATGCTCATAAATTCAATTTGACTATATAAACTGTGGGCATATTATATATAAACTAAGTATATATTAAGACACCCAGATCAGCCTTCAAGTTTCTATGCCACGATATTTGAAGCTAATCTAAAAGATTATTTATGTTTTAAATGAAAAGAGCACTTCTTCTGCCATAGTGTGGAGCTGAGAGAAGACAAAAATTTGGACTACCTTGTAAAAACAAATCTGGATTTGCAGAAAGTATCCAAAATCAATGAGTGCAGATGTTCATGAGGGGACACAAATATAGTGGAAGCTTTTAGAAAAACAAACCTGAGCTGGGAATAATAGTCATCGAGTTTAGTCAAATCCTTTTCAATACCACTTCTACAAACATTTGTTTTCTCAGTCTCACATGCATGTAGACCCAGTGTCAAATGAAGTCCATGATTTAACCATTAACTTCATTGTATAAGGAGATAAAATTTCTTGCCCCATGCCTTTTACAAGGGATATGTCTGCTGAAATGGAGAGCACTATCAAGGATAAAGATACTGCCATAAATATTCCTCTTCCCTTTTTGGATCACTATCACTAATAGGGCTGGAATTGGAAATAAGTAAACAATTGTTCATGAACATGGTCTGGAATGACTGAAAATGAGAAGTGGACCAGATCAGGTTTTTTCTTCCTACATCAGTATGATAGTACTGAGAAGATCACTGTCTTTTCACTTCTCCCTGGGAAATTACCTTCATCTGCTGGTAGTAGGCTTCAGGAAAAAACTTCTTCTTTCCATCAACAAATGTAGGGTTTTTTTTCTCAGTGAATGCTTGGTAAAAGAAAAGTTATAATCTTTGTAATTCTTCATAGACTAAACAGACCTCACTAAACCCTGTGGGAAGACTTCCAATGACATCTGAAAGTACTTCTTATAGTTTGCCTTATTACTTGTTATAGGTTCTGCTGCGCAATGAGATAGGAACCCATCTATTCTTCAACCAAATGAAAAAAATACTTATGTCTTTAGAACATATGTCAGCAGGTGGCAGCCCTTGCAGACAAGCTTAATGAAAATCAAAGACAGTTAGTTGATTAAAAATCTGACAGCTTGACATGACACAGTAAATAGATACAACAAGTAATGAACTTTCAAGGGTATCTTATTTATTTTTTTTTTAACTTCATTTGCTATTTTAGTATCATCCTAGCTTCATATTTGAAGTTCAATCATTTTAGATATTCCTTCTGGTCCAAGAGCTTCCTATCCAGAATAGCTGCATTAATATTGTCTGGAAGATGTCACCAATACGAAGAAATGAGTGTTCCCACAGAAAACTGCAGTAGAAACAGTCTCCCTGAAATGTCTTTGATTCTCCCAAATTTTAACATTTTAACATAAATTTTTTTGTACATTAGCTGAGAAATGCAGAAATTTAGCATATCCACTTGCCTGCACTGACTGTAGTCTTTGAAATCATCTTGGATTTGTGTGTCACTTGTACTCATTTGTTTCATTGTTTGTATTCGTTTTTAGAGAGCAAGACACTATGAGCATTTTCACAGGAGTATAGTTATTTTGGTGTTCATTACGATAGAGAAGATGCCTTAAAATACTATCAAAATGATACACATTCACTTTTCCATAACTTACAGATCATTTAATTTGACAGTTACTGTAAGAATTAAACTAGATTTTCAGATTTCCTCTGCTGATAGCCTGGGGCAGTCCCACCATGCAGCCTGCCAAAGCTGGGGTACTGTTTGTGGCATCAGTTGGGTTCATAGGGTTTATGGCATAATTTACATTGATTAGATTTAAACCAGAAATAAGCTGACAGATGCTGTAGTGAGGTAGCTGTAGATATATTTCTCCTCTCTAGTGTGTGTGCTTAGTTGTCAGCTTAGTAAAATGGCTTGCTGTCCTTCTTGTTGTTTTTATATATGCTCTGTCTTTATTCTAGGGACACCTTTGATATGATTCCCTCTACTGTTGTCTCTCCTAGCAAGGGAGTGGGTGAGGGTGACAGAGCAGCATGTCTGAGTTACCCACAGATCATCTACACTAGGGGCTTACTGGTAATGCCTCTAGCAGTGCTTATCCCCGCGGACCTCACCTGTCATTTCAGATTGTGAACCAAGTAGTTTCTGAGTGTAGTTTAGGCTGCTGTTTTGGTTCTTTATTTTTCTTTTGCTTATCCCCCTTTCTCTTTTTGGTTTTCCTTTTTTCTTCCTCTTTATGAGTTTTCCTAGTTCTTCTCTTACATGTTCTTCCCTCTTCACTTCTGTATTCCATCTGTTGTTCACTCCCTCTCTACTTCTCTATTCTGTTTGCTAAAATGATTAGCAACACAGAGACAACCTGCATAATGAAATTAATGTAAAGTCAACAGACTCTGAAATGTTAGCTGTTTACACAGTCACCCCAAACCACAGCTACAGATGGGAGGCTGCAAGGCACAGCAAATTACATGGTCTGAAAGTGTGTAATGGGAACAAGATTTTATGTCCTCAGCTGATCACCTGCATCTCTCTAATTTGCTGGTACTAACACGGAATTCAAAGGTGCTTTGGAGTGCAAGGGAGAAGGAAGAGCTGTTTGCTGGCAGACCTCTGAGTCCACAGTGCAGCCCCACCCCATCCCTGCACAGAGTAGGATAGGCTCTGGCTCAGCCTCTTGCCTTTCACTGCTCCTCCACAAAAACCTGGCATCTGGCGAGGCACAGGAGAATGTAAAACCAGGCATGTCAGCTCAGGCTAGCAGTGTAGCTAACCGAAGACATTGGTCTTGTGAAGAATACAAGAAACAGGAAGGCATATCATGTCAACTTTCCAGCCTGATCTTCAGGCATCTTTAAAAACTTCCTGCAAACAGATTGTAACCTGGAGTTACACCTGGGAGGAGTCCAGACTCCAGAGGGTTGGAGTCTGCAGCCCCTAGCAATCACATCTGACTTCCCTCTGCTCCCTGCCCCTTGGCAATTGCACTTTTATTAGTCTAAACGTCCAGCAAAAGGAGACCAAAGTCACTAGCATGGGCTTTAGCTAGGGCACTCCCTAAGAGGCAAAGATGTGATCCAAACTGTGTGGGAGGGAAATTAATCAGTCTCCCATCTTGTGGCTGATGCGTTTTTCCCCAAATTTGATGTTGTCAGTGTATATTCAATTACATGTAAGTATTCTTACAGACTTGTTTCCCAAGAGCATTTGGGTACAGGTATACTGAGTTTTCAGACCCTGCAAAAAGCTCAAGGCTGGGAAGGTCAGGTTGGCCATAATGATGACATTTGCAGCACAAGTAGTAGAAGAGTTTCAAACATGCAAAGTGTAACTCCTGCCAGCAGGCAGGGTGGAAATGCAATTTGATCCTGCCCTCACTAGGCATTGGAATTAATGATGGATTGGCTGGCTCAATTAATTACTCAATTAAACAACTCTCATCCTAATCAGCCGACTTAATTCTCTCTCTGACATTGTCTGTGTTGTACTGAAATAATTATGGAATATCTGGGGTGTAGCTGAGAACAAGATTTGGGATTAGACTGCTGTGAGGTGATGACAATTAGAAAAATTTCTTCCTTTTCTTAAGTGGATAAGGCAATCTCATGTCATAGGCTGGAACCAAGGATGTGTCCCAGCCTTTATAAAATATGTGGAGGCTCTTTAATCCCTGTTTATAAAAGTCCTATCACTCCATCCCTGTTTCCTGTCTATCCCATATCTGCCACTGCCAAAATAATACATTTTTGGCACTGTAGGAATCCTATGTGTTTAATAGTTTTTCCTCTGGAAAATTATCAAATAACATCCATGAAGCTTTAGGATTTTTTTCTCTCCATACAGATATAAAAAGAGACAGGGTGAACAGAAGAACAAATGAATAATATACATATCAGGAAGGATTTTGTAGTAAAATAGCAATGTTTGATAGAGAGTAGAGCCCTTAAAGAACACTTTGGGTATAATCTTTCCACCTACAATGCACAATCATTAAACACTATAAACAGAACAGAGAGGGTTGGAGCTGTTATTTTAAGAAAAGTAACAGAGCTATGAAGAACATCCAAAATTAGAATGATCAAAGAAGCATGCCCTTCCATAACCCTTGTGCTGTCCTACTTGGGCTGTTATTTTGAAAGCAAACCTTTCACTGCCATTCATGACCTTTAAAAAGGAAATGCACTGAGCTTTTCTTCCTACTGTAATCCCAGCCTCCTTATCACCTATATGGAGGCCAGAGAGATGGTCTGCTCTCCTCCCTTCTCTTTGTTGTCCTAAAGGGTAGCTCAGGACCACCTTCAGCTGGTTAATTTTGGTTCTTCAAGCCAGCCAGCTGCAGGTAATGGCACCTTATGGGCATGGCATGAACCTCAAAAAAGAAAGGACCAGATAAAATGTACACACATGACTGGAAAAGGGCCAAGGGAGAAGAGGATTGTATGGAAGAGATTTTGTAAAAAGTTTCCAAAACAGATTAGGCTTTAATGAAAGGCTAGGTTTTTTTAAACAGGGAAGAGTATTGTTAGTCCTCAGCAGGATTATTGCTTTTTGTATTTCTTGTGTGCTCAATTCCTCGTTTCACACAATTCAAAACTCATAGTGAAACTGAAGGTTGTTAAAGTGGTGGGTACCATGTGTTCCACTAGGACACGTTGTATCCTACAAGAACTGAAAGAAGAGGATTTCACCCACAAAGTGACAGAAGTGAGCATATATTTATATGTGTGTATGTGCGTGTGTATTTATAAAAACATATCTGCTACCAAACACTTCTCTTGGTGTCCATTTATTAAAAGTACCAGATAATGCTTTTCTATTCATTTAGGAAAGATGAATAAATTTTATTTCAGATGAAGACTGAGCAGATTTCTTGCTGGAAAAGCTGCTTGGCTGTAAAGACTGATTAATCCTTATTAGCCCCTATTACTCACTTGTAATTAAACTGGCTTAGTAATGACTTAGATATTTCCCTCTGAACCTAAGTACAACAGAAAACACAGTAAAGGAATTAGACCTATCAGTGCTGTTCTCAGGACACCACTGTGTTTATTCTGTTGACACCCAACAAGAGAAAAGTAAGAATCATCAATAAGACAGCATTTAAAAAGGCTCTTAAGGCAAATTGCTGAGGCGTTGGAAGGAACTTCTTTTGATATATCTGCATTTTGGTTAGGGAGGTCTGCTTTCCAAACTTCCAGAGCATAAAACGTCTGTTAAAGCTTTGAAACTGCACTGAATATGTATTTATTGTTCAGAAAAAATATTGCTTGCACATACATCTCACAATTTCTTTCAAAGAGAGTTCATTTTTTAAAAATCATTTTATTTAATTTGAAAAGAAATGTGTTTACTTCTTCAGTTTCAGCACAGAATGGCATTTTTGTCTGATTATATGAAGTACCTGCAAGAAGTAATTTAAGATACCTTCCTCTCTGCCTTTGCCTGTCGCTTGTGATGCCAAACTTGAATCTTATCCTTGGCTGAGCAAAAAAGATACTTTCCCTCTCTGATCCCCAAAGCACATCCTGCATATTGCTCTTAATGGTTTTGTTAACTTGTAGAAAGTTTTAAAAATTAGCACTAGTTTGCTGCCAAAACTACAGAAAATCTGAAATTCAAAACAAATTTTATCTTGCTTCTGCAATTTTCATCAATTAGAAAACAAATTCCTCTGGTCAATATGGGAAAAAATTCTTGAGGTTAATTATTTTAAACTGAAACATATTTAAAATGCTAGTTTTATTAAATCCAATAAGCTAGCATATTGAGTGGAAAAGACAGCTCAGACTTAGCCAAGTATCACCAGCAGATACTGGAATCACAAATAAATAGCCAATTAGTTTTTGGGGAGAAAAAAAAAAATTAACATAGTTTGAGACCTGAAATTCTGCACATTTCCCAAACCACTCTAGTACTAATCCTTCACCACGAGTGATGGCAGAGTCTTGCTCTGGATACTAACTCAGTTCAGATTTTCATCACAGGGAAAAGGAAACCAAAAACCCCATCAAACCACTGTGTCTTTACAGCACAACTAAGAATGGCCAACTAGCATTATAAAATGAAGTGGAAAATTGCCTTATGTATTAATATAACTGTCTCTACCAATCCCTCCCCATGCCTCCACGACCCCACCCCTAATCATTCTATCCAGGATTTTTTTTTCTCTGGAAAAAACAAGTATCACATACAAAAACCTGGGAAAATTAATAGGAATTATTGTTGCCTTTTAGGAGGAAAAGCAGGTAAGGATCTGGTCTGAGCATGGGAACATTACCTAGTGAATTCTGTCATGACTTGCTGTCCTAACCAGATTCACTGCCTTCCAGTGAGAGACTGTTCATTGTTTTTTAGCAGGAAACAAAGTACTCAAAATTCTTGTAGCAAGTCATTAGGGTGAACCCTGAGTCCTGGTCATTGTCCTGCAGAATCCAGTGACAGTCATTCAACTGCATTCTTTAGCTGTGGCTGAAGTTTAGGTGAGGTTCACTTTCTGTGGGGTGTGAAAAAATCAGTAGATGTGTTTGGGATCAAAGATTGGTATTTCCATTTTTCTGGCAGAGGAAAGAGGAGGTTGTGAGCATCATTTCTCTGATATATGTGACTCCTTCTGTGACATCCTGACAAAATGTTGTCTACAGACACAAAATTCTTCCAGAAATCTTGGTGTCTTAATGATGTGAGTGCAGCATTATTTAGAAAAAACTTTGATATGGCATTCATACTGGTGTGATTACTTGCTCTATGATTCTATAGAAAATATATTTTCCTGCGCATTTATAAATGGATGGGCTTAATTTCTGTTGAACCTATGAACAAATTGTTGTCAGCTTGCTCTTCCAGGAGGTCCTCTACAGTTTTCTGGAATTCCTAGCACAGGACAATGGTTTTGGACAAATACAGGATAGTCTTCACAGCTTCAGAAATCTGCACTAAGGAACTGACCCAGCGTGGGCTGGTGCCTACCAGATGCTTCAAAGGAATTCTGCTGTTCCTTAGAAGCTGACAGATACTCTAAAAACAGGTGATTACTTCCCTTTCCATCTCCTGATATTGTTTTCATTACACATGTACTCTAAATACTTTCAAGAAGAAACAGACTGGTAGAAAAATATTGTGCTAACTGGAAGTATTGTATGACAAATGCCCCCTTTTCAAATAATGCTCTCAATTTTTATCTGGAGCTGAAACACCAAATGCTTTAGAAAGCAGCTCAGAGAAACAACTAAACCTGAATTAGTCACTATATGTCAACACATCCATCCTGGATACCTTTCAATTTGGTTTAAATCCAGTATATTGCATGTTGGTAAGAGCACATATTATTTCAAATTTACAAAGTTTTAATGGCAGATCCAGCAAAGAGCCCACCATGAAACAGCAAGATTTTCATCACTGCAAAAAGGGTCTAACAGTTACACTACAACCCTAAAATTGGAAGACTGAAGCATAAGTGGCTTTTTCACAACCAGGAATAGCAACAAATCAATTGTAAGAAGGACTAGAAATCATCTTGTCCTTCCCAGCCAACACACTTGTGGCTTATCAGAAGGGCTGGTGTCAGAACAGGAAGGGGCAAAGACACATGCTTCTCTCCCAGAGCCACCACAACTAGTCCTCTGTTGTGGGAAGACCAAGATTCTTCCATGCAGGGAAATTGGGTGATGTCTGTTCCTCATCAGGCCTCCAGACACAGACTGTGTGGGTGATGCCTCCTTGCTGTGCATTAGCATCTTTTCTACTAGAGCATCCTCAGAGAAAAGCAGTTAAAAATGTATGCTCCTTCTCACAGTCTTGCTTTCAATTTCAGATTGGCTACATCTGTCTCTAGCTCTTAGCAAAAAGTGGTGTTATCAGTGTAGGAGACCCTACATTGTCACTTTTAGTAATTAAACCAGTCTTCAACTTCATATTTTTCCATTTTCTCTGAATTCTAGTGCTTCTAATGGGCACATGCAGGTGAAAACTTGGGAGTTTCCAGGTTTAGCTTTTTGAAGACTGACAAGGGACATATGGGGTTTCAGGAAACACACTTTTTACCCTAAGATTTTTTTGTCTGAGTCAAATTAATTCCTGCAAAGGAGAATGTGTTAGTGTTTTAGCTTTCATGGTAGAAGAAGGAAGAAGGGAAGAGAAATTAAAAACGGAGTGGTATTTTCATCCTACAATTAAATAATTAATAACAGCGGTTTTCTAACATAAAAAGCAGGAAACTAGAAATGGAAGTAAAAAAAAGCAATTATTCACATAATTTCTGCCCATAACCTCCAGAGCGCAAAAATATTTACTTTTACCTCATGATTACTTAGCTTAATTACTACCAGTGACATTACAATTTTTTACAGTGCATTAAGAATTGTTGGTCGAGAAAGCAAATGCTGTGTTTCACTTATCAAATGCAGAGTAATATGCATAAAACCATTTGTTTTGCAGAAGCAAGTAAAAAAAATTTACATTTGAAAGGAACTAAACCAAACATTAAGTAGTATTTTTCACTGGATCATTAGTATTTTAGAAGTCAAGCAAGAAGGACTAGTTCCTGTCAGGTGGATATAAACAAAAGATGCACAACCAGCATGCAACTCAATGCATGTTTTAAATAAGTGCTAAGGATTAACTTAGGCCTCTTCATTGGATAAAAATCTGAATATCGTTTATAAAAGGCCACAGCAATGGAAAGCTGCAATATCAATTTCAGAATAGCAAATTTTCAGAAAAAAAAGGATAATCCCAAGTAAATTTTTGTCTTTTTTTTCCCCCCCGAACTTGTTTCTTTCTTTTCAAAGGCTTTGCATTATTTGTCTCTCTATAATTCTTTCTTCTCCAAGACGGCATTTCTTTCTTTTTAGTGATCTTCTGTGATTGTAGGCTAGATCATGGAAAACTACTGCACTTAAGAAGAAAGTAATTATTTGGTTTTAATAGGTGGGGTTTTTTTTAAGCGTTTGTTGGGTTATAAAATTAGTTCATCAAACAAAGGAGTAATTTGACAATCTGTAACAGCCTCACAGCTTGTTTGAAGGAGCAGTTTGATTGGATCATTTGATACCGAAGAACATGCATTGGTGCTCAGAAACTATGCATCATTTTTTATCAAACAGTAAGTAAGATGTTGCCTATCACACTACTGATTTTTGTCCTTCAACCACTGCAAAACCCCATTATCTTATGCAACCTTTACTGCTTTTATTTCTTATGGTGCCATTCTGCTGACATGTCCAGAAGAGTGGAGTATCCACTCAGAAATCTTTCTGCACCGTTGAGTCTTTGCAATTTCAAAGATTGGAAACAATTTAAGTGCTGTCTGAGATCCACACTCTTCTGTCTCACTGTGTGGGGCTTGTCTCGGGTTGCTTCCATGACTCATCCCCTCATGTTTATCTTGTCCTAAATCCTGTATATCTCTCTGGCACTACTAGGAGCAGCACCTCAAAGACATGACACCACATTTATCTGTGAGATGCACATCGTGTTTTTCAAACCACCACTGTCTGTTCTGCACCCAGATGGTACTAAAACAAGGCTCTTATTGATGCATTTGGTTGTGAGAATGAAAAGCAATTTAAAAAAACCCCAAAACTCCTTGAGATTCAAAGCTTCAAATTATCTCCTGGTCAAAAATGTAGATTAGACATGCCAAAATGTTACTAGGAGTGTGACTCAGTGCTACAGCTCTGTATCCAAAAAGTCTCAATAGTTTACACCTTTAAAGAAGCTGGTCTTAAATATAAAAACACAATGAACATTTACGGAAAGACTTCACTTAACTTCTATGCTTTTTGAACAGACCTGTTAACTTGGGATTTCCACAGGCTACAAATTGTTTCTGAAACCTCTCTGACATTAATGGTATAGCTTAATTTTTCTATTTCCAAACAAAAACGATGTTCTTCTGTATTTTATTTCATTATAATTAAAAACACATCAAATGGAAATAATGGCTTTAAATAATTCTCTGAGGAAATACATACACTGACTGACCATTTACTATTTATGTTATATACATAAATATGGCTATTAGCAGTAGAAACAGTAAGATTTTAAACAAAATAAACACAAACTGTCTCTTTATTCTTGGCTTCTTGTGTGAATATTTTATAATTTTAAGAGTTGAGTCATTAACCATTAACAGTCCAGTTTCTTACAAACATTGGGGTGAATAACTAAAAACTCATTGCACAAATATTTAATTTGTGCTGTAAACTAGTAGCAAATCTGTACCCAATACAGACTCAGATTATACTTTTCATTGCTGTAAATATCTCAGTGATGTAGGAATAACATGTCAGCCAAAAAATCATCTTCCTGATACCTCAAGAAAGATATTAATTCTGTTACAAGCTCCTGTTGTACTAAATCGTGTTACAGTGGTTCTGGCAATAAATTATACAAAGTGAAAATAAATAAACTCCAGAGGATTGCAAAGATGTATTTTTTAAAGGAAAGTAAACCTAATAGGTAAAATATAAGAATGAAATTCAAAATTCAAGGTCTGTTTTTTACTGTCAAATTACTAAGCTCTTAATTAAAATAAAAAAATTACTGTCAAATTAAAAAAGCTCTTTCTCTGTGTTTGTTATTGGCGATTGGTTTTTGAAACTGTATGTACTGCTTTTATTCACCTACTATGATTTAAACAATTTTGTTCATATTTATGTATTTCAGACAATGTCTCAGAAAAAGTATTTGTTGTATATATGATCTAAATCAAGAATACACAAATGCTTATCATTTTCAGAAATAAAATTTGTACCTAAAGGCTGCAGCTTGCTTTTACCAACATGGCAAACTGAACTTCTGAACCAACCAGACCAAAAGTTTACTAGTGATTGCAACCCAGACTAACACCCTGCAATTTGAACAAAATACCATCACAAACACAAAGTTTATGTAATTTTCTGTGTGAGTTTGGAAGACTCCTATACATCTCACTTGACGTAAAAACTGGTATTCCAGCTGTTTGACATGTAGCTGTCAAAATAGCCATCCAAATCATCTCTTTAATTTGCATCAGTACATAATCACATAAAAATAAACCCAGAAATCCCAGGGGGAAGATGTGGCAAATGGTTTTCACGGCAAGACCTGGCACGCATTTATTATTAGCAGATAACAAGTAGTTTTTGAGTTAAGTATAACCAAACAAACTATTAACTCATGCCAAACGAGTGGCTACATTAAGCTAAGGAATTCAAGAAAAAAGTTATTTCCATCTCCTTTGGCAGAACCCCCTTTGTTCCCAAAGCAAAAGGAATCTACAACTTACCCAGAAACTGGGCTGAGTTTGTGCTAGATATTCCTTCTTATGGAAAAACCTGCAGAAAGACACCAGATAGAGGAAGGCAGAAAGTTTTTCCCACTAGTTGTTTCAGTGAGGGGTGGGAGCAGGAGGCTGTCCCAGGGTGGAAGTGCAGCCCAGGTACCCTGGCGGGGGCAGGATTTGGAGCAGGGCAGCTGGAGTTGCCTGCCCATCCTTTGCTATACCTCCCCACCACTTGAATTCTTTCAGTCAGGGCTCTGGGCAATCTGCAGAGGACCCTGCACTTCAGAGAGCAGCAGCTTGAAGAAATACTTAGTCATAGGATGAGCAAATTCTCCTTCAGCAAAGAAATGGACACCTGTCCTTCTTGCAGCACCTCTGCATTCTGCCTCTATAAAAGTGTGCGCGGATTTTTCTCATGCAATATTTGAAACATACTCTTGCATTCAACCACTCATTTCACATGGCAATTCTGATCACTCCTGGTGCATTTATGATCAACATGAAAAACATTATTGATGTCCACAAAAATGTGAACAAGAGATACACAATTGAGTCCATCCTATTACTTATGCGGGTGATCAGCCTCAGTGTTGTTATGTACTGCGTAACATGAGCTTTTTCTTTTGTTTTATTTTTTTCCAAGTGAGATCCAGGAACCATCTCACCACCTCTTAAATGTCATTGTTCCTAGACTAATCATATACACAGATGAGTAGAGATAAACATGTGTAATCCTAAACACAATGCAGTTTGAAGAGAACGAAAACCAGCCCCAGTAATTCTTCTCCCAGTATAGCACGGGTTGGTGTGTTGGAGCAGACTTCAGTACTGGCAGATGACAAATGAAATACATTGATTCCCATATGACACAGCTCCTCTCTATATTTTAGCAATGGCCCAGTGAATCTTGCTGAAACAGTTGGGATAAAGTTAGTGAAGCTTGTAACAAGATTCTGGTAGCAGGACTTATATACGCAAAATTCACAGGAGATTATATTATGAATATTATCAGCCTCCTTGGAAAATACTTTCCTATCTGCATAGGTTAAACCATATGGTAATAGCACCAGTATCTAAAAACCAGACTATAGGTAGTATCTCTAGCATAAATAGACCGCTTGCTAATGCATATGGTTATTATTCTTTTATCAATTAAATGTGTATCTGATTAACGCCTTTTCTTAATACAAAAGCAGATATATATATATATATTGCACTTATAAAGAGTTAACCATAAAAGCATTTTACTTAACTTACCAGTGGTTGAAGCTGGAAGGAGTCTTGCCCTAAACACTACCTGCTCTCATGTTTGAAATATCTGTCTCTCTCTCCCGCTGCCTCCCTCCCCCCTGTGCAGAGATTGCAGTAAACTTAGAAAACTAGCAGGGACAATGTTTCAAATGACTTAAGAAGGAGAACAGGAACAATCATTTCGTTCTCTTTTTTTTTTCAGATGAGTACAGTACCTTCAGAAAGAAGGAAGGAAGGGAGGGGAGAGGAAGTCAACAACCCTTTGCTTTCCTGCAAAAAAATAAGGAAACAGCAGATAGCAATCTCGTTTTCTCTCAAACAAAATGTTTGGAAAAATAAATATATCCAATCCAAAAGGAATTCCTCAAGTATTATATCTGCATTATTGGCTTCATAAAACCTTCTTTACAGCTTGTTATGTGCAACTACATGAAATGAATTTCCGAAGTAGTAGGTAGGAAAGAGACACCCATATCTTATGCAGAACAATTAGCCGTAAGTTTGCACAGATAACGAAAGCTTTTACTCTAGAGAAAGACTAGTCTTAGATGTATACACAGATCTTGTTTCCATGGTGATATAGGTAAAAAAATGCCTAAAATCCCTGTTTACAGTGATCACAAGAAAATAGCACATTGGCTATTTATAGAAGGCTGTGGGGGTAAAAGAAGGGTGATGAAAGGGGTCAGAAAAATGGCAAGGATCATAGATTGATACTGGCAGTTCAGCAATGAGTGATTGATCTCAAAGAATGGCATTATAGAAGGTATATTGATTTATCAGTATGTACTATGTTTTAGAACAGATTTTATACTTAATTTCTTTCTTTCTTTCTTTCTTTTCTTTCACCATTAAACATATTTTGGCAACCAGATATTGGCCAGCTGGCCAGAGTTATACTTGGGATAAGTTTAGCCCATTGTGCTCTACTGTGTTTTTTGTTTGCTTGTATCTTTCCCCCTAACTTTATCTATCATCTGAAGGTCACTTACAGTGATTAGATGCTCCCTTTCTTTTCCCATTAATTTTTTTCATTCTAACATACTTGCCAGTAAACACCTTCACAACATCACAGAGCTATGTGTGGTTTATCTGGCAGTTTATCTGGTAATGCAGTAGTGAATACGGAGCTGCCTCTCAACAAGCAATTCAGATTGATTTCTGTGAAACACTTAAAAAAAAGCCTTTTCAAAGGGCCCTCTCCTACACACTCTGCATCCAGACTTTGCTCTGGAAGCAATATCTAGATCAATGCTGATGAAATAATTTAAAGTACTGCTGTAAATCCAGTATTAATGGAAGGACAAGTTGGTATGTTATCCCATAGAGATTACTATTTCATTTATTGTACAATAACAAGAATTTATAGGCTTTAAACCAGCATAGGAAGTGCTCCTTTAGCACCTGTGTTCCTTCATGATTGCTGGTGCTATTTCCTGAAGATATATAGCCATTATTTGTTTGGAGAGGCTTTTATCTTAATATTCAGAAAATTAAATCTTTGATAATGAACATCAGCATTTGACAGAGCAATGCAGGTGCTGTGAGTGATTTTTGGCCTTACAAGACCACCAAGGTTTTCTGAAATGGGCAAAACCATAACGGGCTTTTTTTAAAAAGCAAAAGTATGCAATGCATTTAGATTATATACTTAAGTAAAGTTCTTAATTCTCCCTTGGGAATGGAGGTCCTATCAGAAAGATCTCCTCTGCACACTGAGCACAAGGAAGTGAAAGAGCCATGGAAGGCCATCAAAGTAATGCATTGTCCTGCAGGGTCAGCCTAATAGCACAAAACCTGTGATTTTGTTTCAAAATCGTTTTTCATGATCTTGAAGATAGTAGCAGGTTCCAGGCTGTTCCAGATACTTGAATTTATTTATTTTCCAGGCCTAACAGGCTAATGAGACCCTGTATGCTTCCATTATGTAGCATTTTTGTTTCTCTCCATGGGGAAGCCAATGCAGAAGCATGTTTAAAAATCTATACTGATTAAGTTATGACCATTCTTAAGTAAGTCTTAAGTAAGTGCATGTGATAGTCTGTGTAGTCCTCTGTGAAGGACTTAATTGTCACAGCTATCCTGTACTTCTGCAAAGAGCAGCTTCCCTTTCCTTGAGGACTGCAAAACTAAGGATTTGGACACAAATATCCACGAAGTTCCTTCAACAGGTTATGAGACTTTGCTATCCTGATTAAAGGGGACTCTGAGAGACCCCCACTTCAGCAAGGACAGCAGGAGATGTAAGCTCTTCTTTCACTTCATTCTACCTCATGTTCCATTGTCAGCAGCCCCTCCACCATCCAAGAGGTCAGGACTTACTTGGTTCCCCAGCCAAGCCCCAGCATGCAGCCACTGAAGCACTTGATCTGTTCTTACTTTTGCCAATTTCTCCCAACTGCTGCCAGGAAATCACAACCTAATGAGGAAAAGGCACTAAAACTGCTATTTTCCTGCCAGAAAAATACCTTGCAATGCATGTCTTTTGCACGTCAGGTCAATGTGCAATTACTGACTGTGGAGAAAAATAAAGGCACGTACGAAATCATTGATATCTAGAGCCATGTAAATCAAGTAACAAGGCATAGCACTATGATATTTACCCAAGTGTTTAAAGGAACAAATTGATGTGGGGTTTTTTTGTTGTTTTATTTAACCTTTTCTCACTCTACTGTTATCGAAATGAAGGCACTGAGACAAACTCAGAGAGATTTGAATTTTCAGTGTCAGCCTCAGTGCAGTTAGATGAACACTATTGAGTGCAAATACCTACTGGATCCAGTGCATAACATCCTGTAAAGAGTGGTCACAAAAAAAAGCCAGTATTGTGTTCATGGTCAAAGTAAGTTCTGAAGACCAAGAAGATTCCTCCAGTACCACTCTGTATTATTAGACTAGACTTTTAATTTGATTAACGTATATGAAGTTAAGACCCTTATTTATTTTTTTCTTTTTTGCTTCATTGAGGAATAAATTGTGTTTCACAGTCTCTTTCCAATGACAACAGGGATACTTTCTTATATGTTCAAAATAAGAATGGAATAAACAAGTTCATCCTCTATCCAACATAATAGGAGAGAACAGAGAGGTAACTGCACCAGTAATAATATCCCACTTCATCCTGAGAAAATGAAACCAGAAGCAAAGCCTGGACAAATTTACTGGTTTTCTTCATTGCTTTAGGACAATAATTATATATATCTGAACTGTCTGTGAAAACATAACATTAATATCTTCCTTCTGGTCTCCAACATACCTGTGGCATTTTAGCTGAGTAAAAATAATACAGTTTTCATCCAGAGAAAAAAGTACTGAAGGATGCCTAATTGTTTTTCCAAAAATCCCTTTCTCCTGTGTTTTCCTGGCTCTTTTCTGCATTGCATGTTCAACAGAGATTGTTCAGGAACAATCTGGCAGAAGGCCAATTCTGGGACCAGAGATAGGTATGGGCTGAGTGTAAAGAACTCCTCTACTGCAGAGTGTAGAGGACATAACTCCAGTTACAAATATTATGTAATGTTTTGTAATTTATTGTATTGTGACACAATAAACCTGCATACACTGGTATGTATTTAATTTAGTTTCTCACCTTATAATATATTAGAATGCAAGGAGATATTCCAAAGGTTTTATGCCTCTGCCTGTCTTTCATGATTATAGCACGGCCAGAGTATTCTCGTGAGTATGTGTTTGCACAGCCAAATTTACTACTGTTTTATCAATGTATTTCTTACTTTTGAAACAGATAACACCCAATCACCACTTTAAGGAACAATATTTGCAGACGGTAAGTTCTGGACCAACCACTTATATGTCAATTGTCTGGGGGAGAGAAATGTGGAAGTTTGTATCAGAGAGGGTAGTGTTCCTGGCAAAAAAACCCTTTCTATAATTTAAAGTGTCCTTTACAACTTATCCTGGGCCAAGACAATTTCTGGTAAATGACATTGGCTGCAGTCTTCTAAAGACATGCTTTTCCTGTACCCTGTATGCAATCATCACAACTACCTTTACTAAAACAATGCGATCAAAAGCTATTTTAAAATTTGATGGTCTGATTAAGAGGATATGTTTTCATCTTTTGACATGCATGCAGTTATGTGAGCAGGATTGTGAGCCTTATTCAGGTCAGAGGGCGACAAGAACTTAGCTTTGGGCAGTGTGTTTGAATTTGGTGTCACACTGAAGATCTGTAACATGTGGATATTGATAAAGTATCCACCAAGTTTTTTAGTAGTTTCTCAAAGTGGCTATTTGACAGCAGTTTTACTTCTACTTAGATTGGGAAATGAATCCATTTCAAAGAGCATTTGTTCTGCTCTTTCTTCCTTGTCTTGCTCAATTAAATATGCAATGGGACTCTGATGTCCAATTAACCAACTGTAGCACTGAAATTACTTAATATGTTTACAGGTGGAGGCTGGGCATCTAATGTAAAATGTGTGGCTCTTCACAAAATATGTTATGCATATGATATAGGATATGTTTGAATATCCTTCCCTGTGTAGTGCAGTGTTTTACCTTGTTAGGTCTGATAATAGAATGACTTCTTCTGGAAGCCTGATATTCTATCTCAAGATTAATTTGAAAAGAGTATGATTTTTTTTTAAATCAGTCTCCAGCTGCTGTACACTTTTTGTCCTTTAGTTTCTGTCACTTTTTCCAAAGTACCCAGTGGTTGTGCCACAGCTGAAGTTCTGTGGACACTTCACAAAGGCCCTTTCTGAGAGCAAAAGGAAGAAGTGCAGCCTAGTGGTGCACCTCTGGTTTATGGCTGCTAGACTGTAGAGACCAAAAAACTGTAGGGACATCTGTACTCCATACCAGTGTGAATGATGATAAACTGTGTCTGCAAGGCTTTTCTATAGCCTCAGTGTGGGAGGGTGAGAGAAGGAGCAAGAGAAAAAGGGAGGGAAGAAGGGAGGGAGGAAGGGAGGAAGGAAGGAAGGCAGGAAAGAAGGCAAGAAGGCAGGAAGGCAGGCAGGAAGGCAGGAAGGCAGGAAGGAAGGCAGGAAGGCAGGAAGGCAGGAAGGCAGGAAGGCAGGAAGGCAGGAAGGCAGGAAGGCAGGAAGGCAGGAAGGCAGGAAGGCAGGAAAGCAGGAAGGAAGGAAGGAAGGAAGGAAGGAAGGAAGGAAGGAAGGAAGGAAGGAAGGAAGGAAGTTAGTTCTAGTTGGAGTTTGGGGTTGTTTCTTTCCTTATTTTGGATTTGGATTTTCTTGAATTTTGAGGTTTGTTTTGTTCCTTGAAATACTCAGCAGAGCACACAATCCTGAAGTCCTCATTCAGTTGATGCTCCTGCTGACTTCCGTAAGACTTCTCCATAACTGGAGATAATTGTGTTAAGGCCCATACATGTGTTAAAGACTACAGCCAGCATTCACATTGTAAACTAATTGACTGTGATGGAGCATATGGATTGACACATGAGCTTACAGTATTTTGAAACAGTTATCAATAAATAAAAACTGAGTGTTATGATATGTAGCCAAGAATAATTAGGGGAAAAGAAAAGCAGACCTCTTAGGTTTGTCAGATTTCCTCTCTTCTTCCAAAAGTTTAAATGGATTTTGTTTTCAGACCTTACTCTTTTTTATTTTAACAAAACACTTTTGCTGAGAATACTCTTGTTTTGCAGAAAAGCATTTGTTTAAGATTTAAAGGACAAGGGGGAAAACCCACTAACAGGAAAAACCTCAAACTACACTGGAAGTCTTATTACTAGGATTTCTTTCAGCTCTACATTCACCATTGGTTCATCAGGGCTGCCTGGTTTGGTTCCTATACCATAATCATGCCCTGATACAAATCTGCTGGTGATCATTCTGTATGAGCATACTGCCATAATACCCCTTCTGAGACGTTGTCACTTATGCAACAGTGTGGGAGGGTTCCTGAATAGTTCTGAAGCTGTGTCCTAGAACTTCTTTACTGCATTAATAATAATAATAATAATAATAAAACACAAAAAAGCCACAAAAAAACCCAGCCCATAGATTATGAAGATATTTCTTTCCTTTTCTTTTAATTCTCCCATGTCTGCTTGAAATATAGATTTCCTTTTTATCTTTCTTGCCAACAGCTGTCACTGAACCAGATACGTGGAGAGGTGATAATCGCACAAAGATCGTCTGTGTGTTATCAATAAGATTTTGCTTCTATAACCTACTAAGCAAACATTCTTCAGTCTTTGGTGCATTTATTTTCACATCAACACAGTGTCACTGAAGGATAAGATCCGAAGAACTTTGCAATTGCAAGACAGATCACAACCTATTCAAGAATAAAGTGGGAGATAAACACTTCATAAAAATAACACTCATCCTTGGAAAAGACAAAGAATGTTCATTTTATAGGCTTTGTATTGCATCCTGTATATCTTTGATAGAACAATCCTAGCTTCATGAGTCCCTTTGCCATTCCCTCGGAAGACAGAAGAAGTTCAGGCATGGCTGTTTATGTCAAAGGGGTCTCTTCAGATGGGTACACAAAAAAACACGGGTGCGAACAGCAGTGCTTGTTAATGGGGAGGCCTCCTCATGCCCCAGCCATATCCCCCAACAGGAGCTGGTCCCTCAAAAGAAGAAATGTTGGAGGATTTTTCTCCCTGCAGCAGCCCCTGCTCCTGGAGTTCAAGAGGGTGGAGTTCCTGCAAATGTATGGTCTCAATATTTTCAGCCACTTTGGACTTGTGACTGAGGGAGAGCCTGGGAAGAGCTGAAGAGAGTCTGGATGCCTGAGCTCCCACAGAGTAAATGCAGAAAGAGACAGAACTGTTCAGAAGACTCATCAGAGCACACACACTCAATGTCTAAAATTAGACAGTGTGCACACACCTCTAGGGAGCTTATGTTGCCTTAGATAAGCTCTAACTGTATTATGAAGCATCCTAGGAGTTGATCACAGCTAAAAGGAGAAATTGAATCCACAAGAATCCTCACTATTTTCATGGCTGTCTCACTTCCCTCTCCATCTAACTCTAAAATGTCTCTGTGGCCTGGGACCCATTGGAATATGAGGAAGAGCATGAGAGAATCTGTTCCATGTCTGTGATCTCCCTAGCAGGCTTCCCAGTGCTAGCAGCCATTCTTCAAGCTGGGCTGCAGTGGGGCAGGAATGAGCTACTGGTGACAGAGGAAATGAAAATTTAGGACAGACCTGAAGTGCTTTGGGCAGGAAGTGCTGAGGTGCAGAGACTGTGTGCTTAAAAGTCATGCCTGGAACAATGATTCATCCATCCCAAACTAAAGGAACAGTCTCTGTCTGCCAGGTCACTTAGAAGCAGCAGCAGTGCCACACAGGAGGCATGTAGGTTGGGGAAATAGGGCCTGCAACATCTTGAGCAGGTTCTGCCACCAAAATGTCATGTCATGAAGCCACAGATGAATGAACCAACCATCTTCTGAAAGGTGCATGAGGAAGAAAGGGGAGAGGTGATGTTTTGGCCTTTCATCCTAAGGCCACCTGGCAGTTCTGCAGAGTTCTTGGATCAACAGCTCCACATCTGCAGCAAAGAGAGCTCCTGGGACAGCCAGGGACCCCCACTCTCTCTTTCCCTTAGGCAAGGCTAGAGCCAAGTGGTCTTTAGTTTTTTCTTTCTTCAGCTGTCTTTCTGGTTTGCTGCTATTTGTCCTGGGACAGCCCATAGAAATAGACTTCCTACTTTTATATCCTTTTTTGCTACAGCAGAACAGTAATATTTGGTCTAGATGTACTTGTGGGGTATTTCCCAAAGAATCAGTAGATTTTATTCATGTGTTTTGGAAAAAAACCCCTTGATAAGTAGATTGCAGCATATAGGCCTGCAGTATCAAAATTTTACTTTCAGTGTGCAAATAATTCTCCAACCACAATTTACTGAGGGAAGATTTTCTCGAAAAAACAGCAAAGCATAGCACTGTAGTTCCTCAAATATAACCCAGTTCTTGCAAGGTGCTGAATTCACCGATCCTCATTGAAAAGAAGAAGTGAGGATGTTCAGCCCCATGCTTTGTAGGGGCCTCTTCTATTCCCAAACAGGGAAACTGTGATTTGAAGAGTCAAATAGTGAAGCTAGTACTCCAAAGATGAGTCACTCTCTTCATTTTCGCAGCAAACGTCTGTGCTTCAGTGTTTTGCATAATCTGTTCCCAAGCTAAATCTTCTCACCAGCTTTTAAAAGGTGTCCAAGTTGTGATTTGAAATTCTAAATTCAGCATTTAAGTGCACAGGTTTTATTTAAATGATTTCCTATTGGAATTCAAAAATATATCAAGTAGAGGTGAGTCTAAAAGTCTAGCATGAGAGTCCTGTGCAAATTCTTCCAGCCTCTGACCTGCCTTTGATGAGTTGCCCCATCTGCCTTACTTTAGTACATCGAGTATTTATTTTGTCCCAAAGTCACATATTTGATAAAAATAGTGCTGCATTGCTATCAGATAGAAACTCTGTAGTTTAATATTTATCCTCCTCTTACAGTTTTTTTATGTGATTATAGGAATGGAATATGCTGAAAGAAACCTAAATGCTCAATAAATAATTTTTTATGTAGTATGGGGTGGAGATCCCACTGTTAAAAGTTTTGGGGCTGAGATGCAGCAAAACACAGAGCTTCCAACAGTCTGTAAAATTTTCCCTTTTTTGAGATGACATTTTCCAGAATTAATAGGGTACTCCTTGGGATTTGAAATGAGTCACAATGATAGACTGCAACAAATTGTTTAAAACCTACCAGCATGAAAATGCTACCAGTTAAGCATTGTGAAAACTCACAAGAAGACTCTTTCAGTTGCCAGCCTCACCTTACATGCTTACCTTGTCACCACCCAAGGAAAAAAATTATATTAATATATAATTATGCTATTACTACACCTGTTTTGCACACAAAGTCTCTGTAGGCCTCTAAGAAAACAGATTTTTTTAAAAATATTTCACTGCCTGGTTGTCTTTATTCCAGACAAGGCCCTTTCCAACTGGCAGAGCAGAGAGCAGGCTTTCCACCTGAAATCCACAGAAGTTCCTATCCCTAGTGGCCATGATCCAGGCAGGTACTCTCCTCATCCACACTGAAATCAGGGTCAGCATCATGTTACTGACTGTCCCCAGACAAAATTCACCCTGTTGAGATGAATTGGGAGAGGGATAGTTACCCAACAATCTTTGTCATGACTTAGGGTTGGAAACAAATCAACAAATCCAGCCATGCATGATGTAGGAAAACCCATGTTTCAGCAATTAATTGTGTGGAGTTTTTCTGTCCCAAGCAGCAAAACAGAATAAAAATAACATAATTTTTGGTAGTCCATTTAATAGACCTAAGACTCCATAGTTGGTGTTTGGTGTGCTTTTTAAAAATCAATCAATTTTTTAAGACTGATCTCTCCCCGCTGACCTTAAAGAAAACAAGGCTATTTAAAATGTTTGTCATTTCACTTGAATTGGAGCATTTTTTAAGGTTCTTTTTACTTCCATAGGAATTTGACTGTTTTTAGTTTAGTCCTTTTGAGTCTCAGTTAATACTATTCTGGCTTTTCTACAATTGAATCTGAGATAAAACATGATATATGGAGTAACGTGTTTCTGAAGAGCAAACTTTGTGAAAAACTACATATTTTAACAAAAAATATCTATACTGCTAAATTTCTATATGAATAGAACTTTTTGGTTTCCTGCTGGGTATTTAAAGGTTGAAGTATCTCATCCAAGATTCCACTCAGTGTTGAGGCTCAGTGTGTGTGATATGTGTAACCAAAGCAACCACAGTGTACTAGAAACACTGTGCAGTCATTTTTGAGGAGGGGTATTAAAAACCAACCCTTTCAATTTGAAACTACAGGAAAATTGAAAGTTAACACAATAGACACAAATCAGAATTTAACCAGGACAACCTTGGGTAATCTTTTTATTGTGCAAAGTGCTGATGACTTTTAGTCAAATCTCTGAATCCAGAATTTTTTATCACCTTACCTGAGTGCAAATCCTTGCTTCAACAAATAATCTATTACTACTAAGTTATCAGCAATAAGGCTTTGGAATAACTTGTTAACCACTTCAGAAAGTTGTTGTACTGGTCAGGGAATTTCACAAGAAGCTCCACAAAACAGTGGGGATATTTAAGAGTAGTAATAAATTTTCAAAGATAAATTGAAAGACATGTTTGTGACACAACATATTAGTATGGAAGAGCAGTAAAGGCTTTTAAAAAACCTTAGATTTTCTATTTGTCTTGAACTGTGTATTTATTTTCAGTACTGTTTCACATTTTCTACAGTATCTGAGTTCAAACTAACTATATATTAACACACTCATCACTTCAAATTTGAAAGAATATTGTTTAGAGACTTCCTTGCTGCCAGTTTTGCATCTATCTTACAGGCAAGGGGAAATTCAGGTTCTCTGTTTCTTGTTCAGCTTCCATGTGCATGAAAGGTCAGCCACAGTCTGGCTTTAGTTGTGGGAAGGAATTTTTTACGTGGGTGTTTAATTAGGAATAGTGAGATGAAATTTCGAGAAGAAAATTTTAGGATGGATGTCAGGAATACTTCTGTGACAACAAGACATTTCAAATTGTGAAATAGCCTTCAAAAGCAAAAGCTGGAAATTCCAGTACTTAGGACTTTTTAAGGTGACTGGACAACTATGCAGTGGAAATTATAACACAGGAAACAAGCAAGCCATGAGGGTAGAAAGGTGTTAACACCTGAGACATACAATGCTGCACGTTGAGGTTTCCCCAGAATTTATGACAACCCATAACAGCAGGAGCACACAAGTCTTCTGCAACCATTGGTGAGCCATGGCACAGTTGGAGACAGGAGGAATGCAAAAATAAACACACACCAGGCCGCTTCTTGCCTTTCTTGCTTGATGTATGGGAACACATACAGTGTCTCAACACTGGTAGAGCTTCAGTTCCATAAAGGCATGTATCTCCTTGCTGTCTCTTCCCACTGCTGTGAGAATGGTGGAAAATTAACACCAATGTACATTGCTTGGAGCCAGTTCTCTGGTGGTGAAAACACCAGTGCTGCTGCCTCTGATTCTGACTCCTAAATGAGCTCTCCCCCGGAGCACTTTGTCTCAACAACAAAAATTTTGTGCCCCCCTCTTCCTGAGCTAGAACTATTGTGGTACTGAAAATACAAAAGGACAAGACTGAAATACCTGCACAGTCCTTGTTAGGGAGAAAGATAGAGCTCATCTGATGCTGTGAACATGTTGTAAGCCTTCCCATTTTGTTTCCCAGCTCCTGTCAAAACCAGAGAAATACAGGAGTCAGCCTAGCACTTCACAGCAAGCCAGCTATTGCACTGTGTGCTGTGAAAATCACTGCTGTTCTTCTGGAAATTCTTTAAAATTCATGGGTGACTGATGAGTGAGTTGTTGGTTTTCTCCTGGATGTGCTGTGCAGAATGTCAGTGGTTATCTAAATATGACCCCTAGTGTTCAACTTGCATGACAATTATTTTAAAAAATTATTGTCCTTACTAAACTTCCCTTAAGAAGAGGGTCATCTTTTCTGATAATCCCAATATCTTACCTGAAAAAAAAATACTAGATTATCTCTGATCATAAAGTTAAATTTGTTGAAGATATTGCTTTCAAAGCACAAAATGCTGGAGATTGATTTGATAATTTTAGAAACCATTGTTACAGACTGGGAATAATCTACATTGAAAAACTACTTTCATATCTGCATGGGAAAATATTGTTAATGGTAGAGCATCAGTGGAAACAATTGTACAGTTCTATGCATTGCATTTAAGGAGAGTGATGAAGACTATAGTACAATGACTGATACAAGATGGCTCCTGAGAAAGAGCTTCTTTATTTTTTGTTTCATTCTTGGTGCTGCCACTGATTTTCCAGTATGTTTTTCATTTGGTCATTTAACCTCTGTGTCCTTGTGTTTCCATCCTGACAAAATGCACAGACACATTTTCTTGTATGAGGTTTGTGAGGTTTAACAATTGTCTGTAAAGTTGGATGAAATTTGGAGAAAAAATAAAATTGACTTGTGACCTGGTATTTTTTTAATTGTAGGAAAAGGCTGAGAGAAACTGTACGTATTTACCATAACCTATTTAGTTTAAACAATCCAAGACACAGCATGGGACCATAGGCTACAGAGGAGTGCAAGGCCACCAGATAACACTGTGAATTGCATGATGTTAAGGGAGGAAAGGGAAAGGTGCTGTGCTTCAATGTCCAGGCTGCAGATGTCTGATATCTGCTCTGCTTTGAGCAAGGATTGACACAGTTAAACTTCTGCTTTAGTTTCTTTCTTCCTGCTCTGATACTTGCAGTATTGCCACATGTTTTTTAGAAGGACAAACAGCAACAATATGGTCAAAACAGAGGTCACTGAAAGCTTAGAGAATCAGCAGAGACAACCTGCTTTGCAATGCAGTCCCTTGCTGACTGTTTTACAGTGTGGGATCTGTGGATACAAACAGTTTATCACATTATGATAGGGAGAAATATGGATGACATGTATTGTGAAAACATGTAATAGAGCCTCCTGCTCCCTGATTGTGTTTGGTAGCTTTGTGCACACAGGCGTCTTGCAAACTCTATTATTTTGCATCTTGTTCAGATATGGAAATGCTCCAGCAGGCTCATTTCCCATCTCATCTAAGTGCCTTAAGCAGTAATGCATATCTTGGATGTGCTCTCAAAGCCCTGTGGTTTATTTGCTTGAGTATTGTTATCACCAGAAATATCAATGTCACTTCAGCTCTGGCCTGCAGATCCCTTTTACAGTGTGCTGTTTCTCACAGTCTGGTAAGAAGCAGCACACTTTGTTGTTATGCAAATGTCTATTTGTGCCTGTTTAAATTTGATCTCCCTGGTAGGAAAGCATGCATCTCCTGAGGGCAGAAATCATATATTATTTTTAATTTCCATGCCATACTCCTCTTAATGCTTTTGAGCTTAAAAATTGAATGCTACCATTTCCCAGCACTCCAATTTTACTTGCCTATATCAGTGAGACGGGAAACACGTCCAAACTATCACTTTGAAAAGTTAGTGGTGGATGTGGTAAAGGCTTTCCTCTTTACAGTTTTTCCTTGATCTCTCCTGCCACAAACGAGGAGGGACCACAGGGGCACATACATGCCTTGAATATGGATGTGAACCAGTTTGTGCTTACAGCCAGGGTGAGTGTGATGTTCAAGGCTGGAGTTAATTTTTCCAGTTAACATAACCTGTGTCCTTTCTGTCTGAAGACAAAACTAATTCTGGGTGCACACAGTGTGAGAATCTTGATCTCAAGGGCCACATCCCTCAGACAACCTGTGGCACCAAAGTCAGAGCAGGGAATTGTCACCAAAGACATAATTTATGGCTTTCCCTGCAAGGAAACGTTTTGCTGCTGGATCAGAACCAAAGGGTCAGCAAGGAAGGTAACCAACCCACCCTGGTGATCTCTCCTGCCCTAACCTGACACAGTTCTGGTACAGATAGTCCTGGTGCCCCAGTGTGAGTGCAAGTGTGAAAGTGAAAACCAAGAAGAGCCAAGATACAACGTCAGGAGGAGGCACAGAACCACAAACAATGTGGGGCATTCCCATCAACAGGACATCCAGGGTTCACTGTGATGGGTGACATTAAGTGAAGGAGCATCACCTGCAAGGGGTGCCAGCTCCAAGGCCAACTCTTATGGAGCCCTGGGATTATGGCTGGGGCCTGGTTCAGATAAGAGCTTTCAGGGAGATGCAGTCTGCTGTAGAAATGCGAAATTGTTTGGTCAAGCACAGGTTCTGACACTTAGCCATTGAAGGAAACCTGCTGTGGGTTTCAAAGGGAGCAGTCCCTCCTGTCTTTCTCTTGCTTTGACCAAGGATAATGAAAAACACTCAAAGCAGAAGCAAAATTAACCCATTAGGATGCTATCAGCAGAATCTGCAGTTCTGTGCTCTGTCTCCCAGGCAGAGTGGCAGGAAGCCAGCAGGGATTTGCTGCATGCCAAGCATTCCCAAACATTGTGGAAAAATTTTCCCATCCTTTTTTTTCCAAAGCTGCCTGTTTTCCGAACAGTGATTGAGTGCTGGCAGTATGTTTCTGAGCACTTGGATGTGAGCAGACCTGTTTGTGCTGATGCCCTGCAAGGTGAAGGATATTTTTTGTTTTCAGAGGATAAAAATGGCAGAGTTTCAGTTCTTACCTTCTCAGTTCAGAACTTCTATTGCTGATGAATGTTAATCAGACTGTGGGTGTACCTGGAAATATTGCAATTATTGCTGGGTCTTTCCGAAAGGTCCTAAATTAGCTTCACCCCCACAAGCCCATAGAATTACTGGGGTTTTGAAATCTTTTTTCAGTTTGCTATAAAGTGCAGAATTTGGAAAAAATTTTGAGCACACCTGTGCTGCTCTCTTATTTGTCTGTGCCCTTGCCCATGTGCTGAGTTGCTGTGAGGTTCTTGCCTCACCAAGCCACAGGCAGTTCAGCCACAGCATTTACATTATGCTTACCCTTGTCAGTGCCTGATAATACAATAGTGGTGATTCCACATCATTTCAAGGCAGGGTGAAAAAGGTTAAAGGCCATATAACACCCCATACTGACACTGCAAAGCCAAGTTCTGTCGTGTCCAATGACTAGAAGTGCCTCTAACACTTACCAAAAATCTTGTTTCTGTCATCACATGTCTGGTGAGAATCTGGCCACATTATACCTCCATCATTTGAGGGGTTGTGAGGACTGTGGGCTGTCTCAACAATCTGCTGTCCACAGCAATCTCCCTGCCTGTCCCTGAGAATCTTTAGCACACTGAAAAATGAAAAGACTCAGTTCATGCATTAAAATTTTGAAGACTGAAGAAAAAGTTTCTGCTACAGACTGAATGACTCAATGTTTTGAGGCAGACAAAACACAAAAAAAATATAGCAGCAAAAAATATTTGAGGTATATGTGAAATTATTTTTAAAAGTTTGTTTTTAATTATTTGTTTGCTTGCTTTACTAGTGTCTTCACACACTTTTTGTAGTGTCTTCACATTCCTGGAGGTTTTAATACAACTTCTGAAATCTGCACTTTGGCCCTGCAAGAAAAAGATAATTTGAGTGGATAGGTTTTTTATTTCAATGAAAGGCTCTGGTCATATAAATTAAGCTGTGCTGACTTATACCAGAATATTTGGCCCAACAACTTAGTATAACATCACAGATGGCATATTATCTGTGATCTGACAGTCATTTGCTATTCCATTATGGTGCTAACCACAGTTCGTTAAACAAGACATAAAAAATACATTTTTCTCAAGTTCCAGAAAAATGAACAGATGAATTCTGAAAATAATGAACTACAAAGATGAAGTGGTTATGTTCAGCATCAATAATAATCAAAAAAAGAATTTGCATCCTAAGCAGAGCTTCTGTATGTATTTCTGCTAGAGATTGATGGCACAGATAAAACCTAATGTCAAAGAGAACAGGATTTCCTTAGGCTATACAAATGAGAAAGACATGTTATTAGAGCAGCATTGCATTTAGTCAGAAGGTCAAGTCCAGTGTAATGTTTTTCATTAACCAAGATGTTTACAGTCCTGAGCCTGTATCATTTCACAAACAATGTAGAACTTAATTGGCATGAATTACCTATGTCTGTGTATAGTGCACAGCCTGGAAACAGGAAAAATGCACATCTTAGGAGTCTCAGGGCTTTGTGGTAAAACTTTCTGAGATAGTGTCAAACCTGGCTCTGAGCCCAGCAGCTACCCGGATACAAAAGTGATGGAGATGTAACTACATGGAGAGACTCAGAAAATGAAAAAAAGAGGGAAAGAGGGAAAGGAACTCAGGCAGTCATGTTTCTCATCAGGTCACAACATGAGATAAGCAGTGGTGGAAGAAAAACAATCTCTGAGGAATCAGAGGCTACTACTGTTCCTGTTCCAGGTCCCAGAACTGGTCACTGTAAAGTTCCTCTTTCTCACCTGGATGTTACAGAACACTTTGGTCAAAGAATCTCTGCACAGAATTGCAAAAAAAAGTTAAGATGGGTGTAGAGGAGAATGAATGCTTTCCCTCTCAGATGAAAATATTGGTGATAAAAAGGACAAAAAAAGTTATTTCGCGGAGAGCATCTCAGATCCCACATCTTTCTGTTTACTGGAGCATGTTTAGCATAAGTCCATGTAAGTCATCACTTTTCCTGGATTTACTGCCTTGTAATCAAAAGAGGGGAAATTTTCCATGTTTCTTTTCCCTCTGTGTTTTTCTCTTCTTTATGACTTTCTGCTGTTCTCTTCATTTTTGCTTGACCTTGCTTGAGTCCTTTGAGCTTCTTCAGGCCCATATTAAGGCAGAATACTCCAGGCACAAAAACTGAGATCACACTCCTAGTGTGACAGAATGAGTGTTTGCTGAGGGAAGCACCTTCATCTTTCAGATCAGGTCTCCTGTAATCACAAAATTTGACAGGCATGAAACCATTCATCAAAAAACCTAAGTGGAAATGTTATAAAATTAGCCACATGAGGAAATATGCACCTGTACCTGGGTGTGCATGTGTACATTTTAGACCAACAGAGAATTACCAGATTTGAAGCTGATAATTTTATTGATATTATATTAATTGCTGATTATTGGATCTGTTTCATTATTTCTTATTGCCCTGAGAAAAGCACTGTATCTTAAGCTCAAGACATAGAGGTAAACAACTGAATATCAATGGCATCTTTCTCCTCTAGAGATACATTGTCATTTTGTTATTTCATTATCACTTTTTCTCCTTTTCATTATTTTCTCTTTTATAATAATGTTAGGAAATACCTAAAGGAAATATTTCATTTTTTTCCTTGATTAACAAAATCACCATAATATTTGCTTTGCAGCTAAGAGGAAAGACTGCATTGATTGCAAGATGCACTGCATTGGGCCAAGTCTGAAAGTCAATAGTTTAGCAGTCAGTGTTTAAAGTTCAATTTTAAGGTAAATCTGAAATTGTTTAAAAAAAGACTGGGTGGATTATTTTTCATTCATCTTGAGTGAGGTGTAGAGCTGGGGGCACCTTTAAGGAGTAAGGGGGGGTGGGTGAATACTCAGCTTCCCATCCAGCCCTTCCCTTACAGACACCCACCTCTGACTATTACATGAAATTTGCTTGAGAATATCTTTGAAACAACAAGGTGCAAAACCGCAGGGGAAGTCTTGCAATATTTTCTTGAGAATAGCTGCATCTGGTTTTCTCTGTGATTGCCTGGGAAAGGTATCTAGGAAGACCTTCAGAAGACAGTATCCTCAAGCTCTCACAACCTGAAAGTTCTCTGATTTCTGGTTCATTATTTTCTTTCTGTACATTTTTGTTGTTGTTGTTGTTGTTTGGTTGGGGGTTTTGGGTTTGATTTTTTTCATGCAAAGCACTCCAAGTAACTAGTTCAGAAAATGTGAGTAGAGGTTAGAAGAAAAGCAAGAGCCCAAGTGTCTGAATTCCATGTTTCATTCAGGCACTGACTCAACTTCGGTGATTCATGTCATTCCTCATGATTCATTTTTCTTCCTTATACCAGAAAATTACTTACTTCCAGACTGTTGTCTTAATGCTTAATTTATTCATGACCATGAAGACCTTAAAACCATCAAATGAAGGGCATTAATTAAATGCAACATGTTACTGATATTCTCCTTACTTGTTATTCACCGTAACTGAGAATGGAATGAAAGCCGAATGTTAGGATTAAATTGTGTTGCTAAAAATAGTCAAGAAGTGTATTTCTAAACCTGTAATTTCAAGGTTATCTATTTTCTTTAATATGAAAAACAGATTTGACCTGCAAAAATTAGGGCCTGACTCAGTCAATCCTCCAGCATATAGGTAAATGCACTGTGACACAGTAGTTAACTTGATAAGAAAGCTGTTGCCAAATAAGATCCTTACTATTTTCACCTGCCTGCACAGAGCTTTGTATTCATTACAGTAATTTAAATATTCTGGTGTGTATTATCTCTTTGAACCATACATACAATTGATGTTAATGAGACTTAAGATGTCACACCACACCACAAACCCACTACAGGCAATTAGCTTTGAATCTATCAGTATGATTTCCACCTAAAAAGCAGTACACTGTATCTTTAGTCTAAGTAGGGTCTTCATATAAGAACATCTTAACTGATTTTCTTATATTTCACTGATTGCCAACCATTCTTGCTTTGCATGTTTGATGAGGAGGTGCTGCTAAACTTCTGCATGTTTGGCATTCAATTATATGATGAAAATACTGAGAAAGGAAATGATCCTATTTAGATTAAATAACAACACTGCTTAGAAAAGTTATCCAAATTTGACAGAATTAGAATAACAACTTCACTAAAACTATTATAGTTTAGAAGATGAGACAACAGGAATTCTGAAGCTTACTGTATGTGTACTCAGGCTGACCTGATGCCTTTTAATCTATTAGTTTAGTGATATCCATTATGAAAAAAAGTAATAAGATTGATTGAAATTATGAGGACGTGACTTTGAGTTGAATGGAACAGGTGGGTTCTGAGCAGGGACTGCTCAGAACTGGGTTCTGAGCAGGGACTTTGTACTGAGATGGCATTTGGAATCTGATACTTTAGATATACTTTGTCCCTGACAACAGTGGAAAAGGGCTTGCCATGTTCTTGGAAAAAGTCTTGCAGAAAAGTGGCCCAGAAACAGATGTATTATCTTAAGGTGAGAACTTTTTCTAAAGGAGTTGCCTAAAACTATTTTCCATCTGTATTATCTGTAATTATTAGCTTCAGATGAAGGTGGGGACTTTGCATGTCTTCTTTGTCCTCTTTGTACTTAGGAAAAACTTGTATCCAACTGCAAGTCTACACTGAAACTTTTACAATTACATCTTCATTTTGAAGCGGCAGTGACTGAAGGAAAGACCGGAGAGTGAGATCCAGATGTACAGAGGGGTTCCCAAATTTGGGAACCCATCCAGCAGCCCCCAGGCCTTACCACAACTCCGAGGCCCTCGGGTGACAAACAGGGGCATGGCAGGGCTGTGAGGGCATGGCAGGGCTGTGAGGGCACGGCAGGGCACTGGGAGCATGGCAGGACAGTGAGGGCACAGCAGGGCTGTGAGGGCACAGCAGTGAGAGCGTGGCAGGACAGCAAAGGCATGGCAGGACAGCAAAGGCATGGCAGGACAGTGAGGGCATGGCAGGGCACTGAGGGCATGGCAGGACAGTGAGGGCATGGCAGGACACTGGGGCATGGCAGGGCACTGAGGGCATGGCAGGGCACTGAGGGCATGGCAGGACACTGGGAGCATGGCAGGACACTGAGGGCATGGAAGGACACTGGGGCATGGCAGGACACTGGGGCATGGCAGGACACTGAGGGCATGGAAGGACACTGGGGCATGGCAGGACACTGAGGGCATGGCAGGCCTGTGAGGGCATGGCAGGACAGTCTGCACGGCAGTTCCTGCAGGCAGGGTGGGTAGGAATGTCTCCCCTCTGACCATCTGGTTGTAGCCAGTCGAGTCAGAAAACAGACCCAGTAGCTGGTAGAGGAAGAACAAAGAGATCCTTTCAACCCCAGTCTTTTCAGCATACTAAATTAAGCTTCCTCCGATATGGTATTGACACACCCTGGAGCTCAGTCCCATGTAGCTGTGAGGGTCACTGACCCAGCCATGCCAGAGGCTGACAGACAGACAGACAGACAGACAGACAGACAGACAGACAGACAGACAGACAGACAGACAGACCCACTGGTGGCAGACACAGCTCTCCAGGTCACTGTCTGCCAGGAGTGCCTGGTGCCTCTCCATGAAGCTGGGGCAGAAAGTCTGCTGTGGTTGAGGAACCTTGTCACCAGGTTAAGAAGGAGCTACAGGAAGAAGCAAACAGGTTACATAGTATTAAAGTGAACCAGTTGTTTTCAGAGACACTATAGCCTTAAGATTCTCAGGAGTCTGGAGCC
This sequence comes from Trochalopteron elliotii, assembly GCA_024734555.1. Taxonomy (NCBI): domain Eukaryota; kingdom Metazoa; phylum Chordata; class Aves; order Passeriformes; family Leiothrichidae; genus Trochalopteron; species Trochalopteron elliotii. Next base: position 1,490,131 of record JANPWX010019792.1, read on the forward strand.
TCCATTTTAGTGGAGACGCAGGTGGATTCAGAGCCCTGCAGAGGAATTAGTCAAAGGACTGTTAAAGGGTCTTTATTAATCAAAGGACTAATTAGGGCTGAATTAGTCAAAGGACTGCAAAAGGTCTGTTAAAGATGAAAGCTGGAAGCAGGTCACAGTACATACCAGGAGGAAGGTTCCTCCTCCTTCCCAGGATTTAACAAAGAGGACTTGTGCATTCCACAACAGGTATGAGGCTCCGGAACTAGAAGACAACTGATGATGTGAGTGAAGGTCCATCTGGAACTGTGGAGCCTCCTAAAATAACACCCACTGTACCCCACATCATGATGTCCTCTGTTAAGAGGAAAAGAAAGATAGTTTCAATAAGAAACTCCCTTCTAAGGGGAATAGAGAGTCCAACATGCAGACCCTCAGCTCACAGGGAAGTCTGCTGTCTCCCAGGAGCTCAGATGGGGGACATCACTGGACAACTCTTAATAAAGCCGTCTGATTACTATCTGCTCTTGATTGTTCAAATTGGAAGTAACACAAAGAGAAGTCTGAGGGCAAAGAAAGAAACTTCAGGGCCCTGGCATGATTGGTAGAGGGGTCAGAAGCACAAGTAGTGATTTCCTCAATTTTTCCAGTAATAACAAATGTTACTGCTAGGACTAGGCAGATACATGAACTTGATGTATGGTTCCAAGGTTGGTGAAAAAGTTGGTGCTTGTTGACCATGGGAAGGTCTGTTCAACACCTGGTCCCAGATGAGACACACCTATATCAAATGGGAAAAAACAGCTGTAGCACAGGAGCTAGTGGGGCTTGTTGACAAAGGTTTAAACTAAGTTATAAAAGGGGAAGGGTCAAAACCAATCATGAACAACGGGATGGTGGCCCAAAACTTGAGGAAATGAGAACTAGTAAGATGTCCTAATATGCTTCACCAGGCACTGGCTACAACGTACTACCCTTGAAATGTTTCTACACTAATGCACACTGAATCAGGAACAAACACCAGGAACTCAAAACTCAAAGCTTTGGCCCAATCCCAGAGATTTGAAACCACTGGCATAAATGAAATCTGATGGGATGAGTCCTGTGACTGGAGTGCTCTGATGAATGGTTACAGGCTCTCCAGGTGGGGTAGACAGGCAGGAGAGGTGGAAGGGCAAAAGAGTCAGCTCCATACATTCTAACCCTTCTAAAGTATGTAAGAGTTTGTTGGAACCCTGGGAGCTGAGAATTTTGGACTTTCTGTGCTAACAGACTCTGGTCTTCAAGAAAGCACTACATTTTACCTGAGGCCATGGAAGGGGCTTCCAAAACTGAGTGATAACACTGGGATTATGGGTGTGTAGTTTGAATAGAAGTGTGTAATATCACAGGGTGGAAAGCTTAGGATTTAAGGTTTTAGTATATAATAATATATATAAAGCAAGATGGAGGATTTAGGGCGTAGGCAAAGTTCTTCTTTTTCACCTTCTTGTTCATGGGTTTGAGTGGTTTCTTGTAACTGGGTAGAGAAATCCACACAGCGACCACAGGTAGTTGGTTATTGGGTTAAAAGTAAAAATAATCTAGGTGTCATCTCATAATTGGACAATTTGTGTTTAAAAGACCTTGGAAAGAGTTAGAGATGGAGCCATTTTTCACTTTGCTAGCTAGAATTCACAGCTTGTGAGGCTGTACTCTGGATAAGAATTAATAAATATCTGAGTCCGAACACAAACCACATCTCCTGAGCATTTATTTCTGGCTCTAGCAGAAATAAAAATAAGACAACAAACCCACAAGGGTTAGAATGTATGGACCTCACAGTTGGCAATGGCACAGTTGAGAACCTCTGGGTAAGAACCAAGAGGCAAACAAACAATGCAGATAACATCATAGGAGTCTGCTGCAGACTACCCAGCCAGGACAATGGTGCTGATCATTTATTCTTTGAGGAACTAAGGGATGCTTCCAAGTCAACTGCTCTTGTCCTTATGGGGGACTTCAACTCGTCAGAAATCTACTGGAAACATCACACAGCTGGTACAGCCTCAGCCAGAAGGTTCCTAAAATGACAACTCTATGGAACATGTCCTTAGAGAGCAGGCTCAGAAACGTCCTTCTTGATCTACTGTTGGCCAAGAGAAAGGGTCTTGTTAGCCAAGTGGAGATTGGTGGCTGTCTTTGCCGCAGAGACCATAAAGAGGGTTTAAAATCTCTTTTGATAGGAGAAAAAGCACCAGCAAAACCTCAGCTCTGGACATGAGGAGAGCAGACTTCAGGCTGCTCAGAGAATCAGTGAGTAAGGAACCCTGGGAAAATGCTTCCACAGATGCTGGTCACTTTTTAGATGTCACCTCCTAAGGGCCAAGGAGCAGGCAATTCCTAAATGTTGGAAGTTAATCAGGCAAGGCAGGACAGTTTGGATGAACAAGGATCTTCTCTTGGAAATACAGCAAAAAATGGAAAGTGTGGGCCCAGTGGAAACAAGGTTAGGTGATGTGGGAGGAATATAAAAATGCTGCTCATCACTGTGGGGAGAAAATTTGTGCAGACAAAGCTCAAGTGGAGTTGAATCTGGCCACAATTGCGGGGGACAGTAAAAAGAGTTTTTTAAAATATATTAATGGCAATAAGCATTGTAAAAATAAAAGCTTATAATGTGTTGAAGATAGTCGCATCACAAACTGAGACAGAGACACAGCAGAGGTGTTTATGCCTTTTTTGCCTCTAACACAGAGGATACATCAAGGGGCTCTAAGTGCCCTGAGCTGGAGGACCATGACTGCAAGAATGATCAACTCCTGTGCAGGATCTGCTGCTCCAGCTGGATCCCTGTAAATCTATGAGGCATAATGGGATTCATCCAAGAGTCCTCAAAGAGCTGCTGATGTCATTATGATGCCTCTGTCAATGATTTTTAAGCAGTTTTCAGAATCCAGAGAAGTCCCAGCTGACTTAAAGCTGGCAAGGGTTGTCTCAGTGTTTGAGAAGCAACAAAAGGAGGACCCTGGAAACTACAGGCCTGTTACAGTCTTACTTCAGTTCCTGTGAAGTTATGGACAAGATCATTCTGGGAGGTATTGAGAAACACCTAAAGGATAATGCAGTCGTTGGTCACTGCCAAAGCAGGTTCATGAGACAAAAGACCTGCTTAGCAAACATGATTTGCTTTTTACAAGGTAACACAACTAGTTGATTAAGGGAAGCCAGCTGATGTAATCTTCTTGGATTTCAGATACTGTCTGTCACAGAATCCTTCTGGACAAAATGTCTGGCACACAGCTGAATAAACACACATCAAGCATTGGGTCAGCAACTGGCTCATGGGTCAGCACAAGGGGTTACAGTGAATGGGGTGACATCAGACTGGTGACATGTCACTAGTGGAGTTCCACAGGGCTCCATCTTAGGCTCCATGCTCTTCAACATCTTCATTTATGATTTAGATGCAGGACTGGAAGGGATACTAGGCAAGTTTGCAAGCAATGCAAAACTAGGAGGAGCTGTTGACTGTCTCAAAGGCCTACAAAAGGTCCTACAGAAAAACTAAAAATTTGAAGGGCTGGACAATCACCAACTGTATGAAGGTGAAAAAGATTCTGGACCTGGGATGGGACAGTCCTGGATGTGCAGACAGACTGGGAAATGAGACGCTGGAAAGCAGTGCCATGGAAAGGGACCTGGGGGTCCTGGTCAATGGCAAGTTGAACATGAGCCAGCAGTGCCCTGGCAGCCAGGAGGGCCACCCGTGTCATGGGGACACCAGGGACAGCATCAGCTGGGCAAGGGAGGGGATTGTCCTGCTCTGCTCTGCTCTGCTCTGGGACAGCCTCACCTCCAGTGCTAGGGGCAGCTCTGGGTGCCAAAATGAAAGAGAGAATATAAAACTATTGGGGAGTGCCCAGAGGAAGGTCACGAGGTGAGCCCTTATGAGGAGCAACTGAGGTCACTTGTTCTGTTCAGCCTGGAGGACACCGAGGGGAGACCTCATAGCAATCTACATCTTCATCATGAGGGGAAGAGGAGGGGCAGGCACTGATCTCTTCTCTGTAACAGGACCTGAGGGAGCAGCCTGAAGTTGTGTCAGGGAAGGTTTAGGTTGGGTAGTTGAAAAAGTTTCTTCACCCAGAGGGTGTTTGGTCACTGGAACAGACTTCCCATGGAAGTGGCCACAGCACCAGCCTGACAGAGCTCAAGAAGGATCTGGACAACATTCTCAGGCATGTAATTGACTACTGAGGATGTTGCTATGCAGGTCCAGGAGTTGGACTTGATGACCCCTCTTGGTCCGTTCCAACTGAGGATATTCTGCGATTTTGTGATTCTGTGATTCTATTATGAGCTGCATAAGACTCAGTGCTACCTTTAGCCATTGCTTTTGAAATAATGTTGTGATGTGAATCCAAGCCTTCTTTTTTTTTTTTTCTTTTAAAGTTGCTTAAACTACAAGAAGAAAAAACTTGAAATGGGTTACCCACCTATCTAAATCTTTTCAGCCACGTCACTCTGCTGGCTCCTCCCTAACACATAGGAGAGAAGTTACCTATCTTCCTTGTCACAGGCTTTCTATAGGCCTCTCTGTCTCCCATTCAACATGACAAGATCAACCTCCAGATCTGATCACTCACAATGATCCTACAGAGCTCCATGATGGATCTTCAACACAAAAATTTTTCTGCTTGTTATGGTTATCATTTAAACTCAGCTGGCAATTACGACCAATTCATCTGCCCACTCACTCCCTCGCTAGCAGGACTAGGGAGAGAATCAGAAGAATAAAACTTAGAAAACTCATGGGTAGAAGCAAAGACATTTTAATGGGTAACCAAAAGCCACACACACAGAAGGAATGCAAAACGAGGAATTCAGTCACCACTTTCAATGGGCAGGCAGTTGTTCACCCAATTCCCAGGAAAGCAGGGCTCAAGCACACACAGTGCTGATTTGGGAAATGGCATCAGTCCAAATGTGCCATCCTTCATCCCTCTTCCCCCACATTTATTTGCTGAATATGATGACATATAATATAGAAAACCCCTATATTATGGTGAGTTGGGCTCAGCTGTGCAGTCTGGGTTTCCTCCTAACCCTTTGTGCACCCCCAGCCTTCTTGCTGTCAGGGTGGTGTGAGGAGCAGAAAAAGCCTTTTTGATGTGCAATGGCTTCTCAGCAATAGGCAGAATATCCCTGTGTTGTCAACACTGTTTCAGCACAAGTCCAAAACATGGCCCCATACCAGCCACCATGCTGAAAATTAACTTCTGTCTCAGAGTTGGACACTGCTTTATGTGTTTTTGCTCTTCACATCTCCTAGGGGTTCTCCTGCTCTGCCTCAGATCAGCCTCATCACCTGTCCTCTTGACACCTACAAAAGACTATATCTTTCTTAGAAATAAGTTACTAAGTCTTTTGCTCATTAGACAGGATCTTCTGCCTTGTAATTCACTGACAACATTAAATTGTTTATTTTGTCTTACACTGATTCATTTTTTTTGTTAATGAAGTCTCTGTATGTAGCTGCAAGTTTTGGGACATCAGTTTGGTTTCAGTTCTCCAAACAGGAACATTACCTCTAGGCAGGAGAACTGGAGAAGAGCACCACAGCTGAACAGCTATCACTTCTACTATTTACTGAAGAAACAACACACAGCAAGGCTTTGGGAAGATCAGTGCATAGTTATGTTGTGGAATGCAAAGAAGAAATAAACAACTGAATGGAGAAAAGAGAAAAATAGGAATAGGACAGAAGAAGACTAAGACAGCACAGGAAAAATTAAGACCTCTGAGACAAAAAAGAAAGAGTGAAGCTGAAATTGAAGTAAGAACAACAGGGAGCCTAGGAGAAAGACAATATGAAAAAAATCAAAATCCTTACAATCTCTGTAAGCTCATTTCACTGATGCACCACTGTATTATCAAGTTGAGCTGATGGGTGTTAGACATTTTGCCACGATTTTTTAACTTCCCTGTAGAGACTCAAGAAGCTATTTCCATCTGCCTATTAGCACAGCCTGGATCCTCTCTCACAGTAGCCCTGTCCTAGGAGACTGGTGGAGCTCAAGGCCAGATCCTCCCACGTACTCCTGTGCTTCCATCCACACACCCAATCTACTTCTTGGCACAGCACAGCTAGTTTTTTTCACACTCCTTAGTTTGGATGTTCCCAGTCGTTCCTCCCCCAGTTTTTCCTGTACAAACAACAGATTGAATTGCATCTGACATGTCGGTTTGATCTACAAAGGGAAAACCAAACTAATAATCCTGCTTATCTCTTCCTTCTGTCAGGCCTCCCATGCCTCCTTTGCCAGATGTTTTTTCCAGGACTTCTTCCTAGAGATTTCTAATTTTCAGTACAGCTATTCAACTTGGCTTTCTATTGGCTGTCTGTGTTTCTTCTACATTGTTTTACAAACACCCTGCTAGCTCTTCCATTCTGCTTAAAGCAGTTAGACCATTGCTCCCTTTTCAAACACAGGGAAAATGAAGGAGGGAAGTTGTGACATTCATAGAAAACATTTTGCCTGCACCAGACCACAAAACCACAGTATGATCTCTTATTATTACTGTAACAAATGTTCTGTGTCAGCTTCTCATTCCTAGATTTCTCCTTCTGCGTCATGCACACAAAGACTTCAGTGCCTATATATTTTGGTCATAAATAACTTCCTTAGACCCTGGAGTGTGGTGACATTTATAAGTTAGGACACACTCAGTGAACTCCATATTGCCTGGCAATACAAGTAAAAAAATCAGCTACAAGTGCTGCATACTGGGGAATTGAATAAACTGTGCTGTTTCACTCTGTCTTTTTGCAGGAATAATGTAGTCTTTAATATGTGAAAGGTTCAGGTTGGTGACTTGGAGGTTTTTTGGTTGGTTTTTTTGTTTTGGGGTTTTTTCTTGTTTTGTTTTTTGTTTGTTTTTTGGGGTTTTTTTGTTGTTGTTTTTTTTTTTATTCTTTGACAAAATGGAAGTGAAGAGAATTTTCAACAAATAGCATAGGAGAGTGAAAGCTCCTGATTCAGCTTAAAATACTAAATATGGAGTTAATTTCTGTAGATAATTATTTGAAATGTGAATACCAGTGGAAGTACATATTTGTCAATCAGACAACATAAGGGTTTTTTTGGCCAAGTTGTGTTTCAAAATGCTGTTGTGACTACTACTGAACTAATTTGCTTCCACCCTTCTAAATAAAAAAATGAAACAATTCACACACATGCTCCTTTCTATCTGAAATTAAAAATTCTGTTATATGTTGATTTCAACTCATAACTAAAGCCTACCAGGTTTTACATGGAATTCTCTTAATACAAAGTATTCCCATTAGAGTTCATAAGTAAGATTTCCTTTTTGCATGCTTAAGAAAAAGTTGGATTTCATAATTGCTATCAGAAGTGCTGTCACATCTGGGAACAGACACAACGTTACTATAATTTCACTGTTTCATAACAGAGTAAAATGGATAAAATTTAACTTAACTATGTGTAATCCTTAAAGTAAATAGCTCAAACTGAGATTGGCTAAATAATCTTGAAAAAAAAAATCCATTCTTGGACATTTCAGCAAAAGGAACTAAATTATCTGATTAAATTGCTTGGTCTTGTTTATCTTTTATTAATAATGTAGTCTGGATGGTCTTTAATCTTTTGGGAAGCACACAATTCTTATTCCACTTACAGTAATGTACATTCCATTATTCTGTGAAATGATCTATACAAAGAAAAAAAATGTTTGCCCTATTGAAGCATCTTTTTTAACAGAAGGAAGTTCTTTTAAACCTTGTCTGTCCTGCAGGGTGCTGGAAAAGGCTAGTTTTTCTCAACAAATATTACAAGCACTTGGAAGGCAGATGATTTGATCACATGATGAGTAATGAAGTACATGTTATGAGCAAGTTGGGGGATATTTGCCAGCAGCTGTTTTTTCACTTGGACCTACAGTAACTATTTTTGCAGTAACTATTTCTGACAGTATACAATTGAGTCAGTTCTGTAGTAAAATCACCACCACCATCAGTACTAGTGATTCATTGACAATTTCTTTCCAACAGTATGAAGAATATATTTAATTCATCATTATACATCTAAGTACACACTTATTTTTCTGATTCATCCAGTCTTTTATGGCATTCGTATCCCTAAAACATAGAACTCTTTTTTTCCCCAGGCCTTTGAAGGCAAATCTGTAAAGCACTCATGCAGAAAAGCAGTACCAGATTAGATAACCTGAAAGGAGGTCCTGTGTCTCCCTTAACACAGCTCTACAATACATTAATGTGCAGAGAGCCCAAAGTAACACTTCTGGCAGTAGAAGTCTGTTGACACAAAATCTTTCCTGAGATTAGGTAAATTGAAATAAGGTAATTAGCATATTTTCTAAATTAACATGTAATTTCAAAGGTTAGAAAAACTCATGAAAGGACCTGAAATCCCCTAGTAGTCCTTGCCTTAGTTGCAAATGCATCTACTTTTCTATCTGTCTCAAAGCAATTAACTCTATACATAACTCCAGTGGTCCTTATAGGAAACACGTCTTCTTAACATTTTCTGTGGGAATAAATTAGAATTACATCAGGCCCTGAGGGATTTCCCCTGTATATAGTACCTAGCATTGTGTTGAAAAAGAGATACTGTGATTATCATCTTCTGATAATTTCTGCAGCAGGAGAGCTCTTGCAAATTCCCACCAATAATTTGACTGTATAATGACATTCATACATTTATTTAATGAGTATTCAGACTAGTTCAGTCCTGTAAAGTCGTTGCTTTGTGTATTTTGTATTCACTCTACTGGAGCTCATGTTTAGCCATATTCTCAGATTGTTCCAAGACAGAGGGATGCTTGCCTAGACTGCTAATGTCTTGAAAATGGTACTACAAATGGCACAGACAAAGACTTTTTGGATAGGTTATTCACCAAATGCCTGTGTTCTGGTTCAAGAATCTAAGCCTTCATTTCCTGATAAAGACTAGTGTTTTCCTCATTCTCTTTTACTGAAATTTAGAGTAAAAATCCCACCAATTACTTGTGAATATGACTGATGGTAATTAATTCTTCAGAACTGCACTGCTTAGCTGTTTGGTATTGATGAGCCAAAGCAGATTTTTGGCTGTTTGATTTTTCTTTGCAAGGTGGGCTTGCATGTGGGTCAGCTGTCTCAGGTGGGAAGGCACCAGGATGGTTGTGGTACTCCAAGAGGTGATGGTTTCATGGGCAACACACCAAGGTGAGACATATTGTCAGAAGGTAGCATGAGACTCCTGTCTTCCCAGACCCTTCACAGTAAATCCTTTCCCAAGGGCACCTGAAAAAGGGACCATAAAATTTCTTCCCATACTTTATTTTCTTTATTTTATTTTGGGTTGTATTTACCCAAAACATGATGAATACACTGCAGGACCATCCCTCTGTGAGTTGTATGGGGCACCCATGCTGAAGTATCTCCAGAGATCTAAATACACATTGTTCAAAGCTTTATTTAAAGACCAATATACATAGTAAATACTTCAACTATTTTTTAATTTCTAAGTCCCTGTAAGGCAGTTGAAGTGAGAGTTTCCTGTATTTGTACAAAACCCCTTTCTCTCACAGTCAGTATTCCTCTGCCCTGAGGCTTCAAGTTGTGATTTTATTGTTTATAAAGAAGCTCAAGAATCTCTCAAACAAGCAGAAAGATAGTTCCTCACATCAGGAAATCACAATCTGAATCATGAAGCCTTGGATTCAAACCCGCTGCTCACACAGACTGCACAGCTCCACTTCATTTAGCTGAGTTGCACTTGCACATTCTATCAGCAAAAGCTTAATCTTGTGTTCGTAAAATCAGGTGTCGCTACTGAAATACTTTTGATGTAGTGAATTTGATTAAATGATTTTACAGCAAGAGGAAAAGTCTGCTTATCTTTTGAAGTGTCCTCATTTATTTCAATGAAGTTCCATAACTAAGATCTGAAATAAAAATTTTACAAGCTAAACAACTTTATACTTGCATCATCAGGGGCATATGACTTTAAAAAAGCAAAGTGTTTACATTGTTCTTCTTTAAGTAGAAAAGCAAGACCTACATATTTAAAAGATATAAGAAAATTTAGCTAAAGCAGCACTCTATGCTTCCAGGTGCATATGTGAGCCAGATCACTCTGTGATGAGCTGAAACTTTCATTTCTCTTGAACAACTTCAACCATCTTGATCTGTCTTTCAACCTATCCTTCTGCCATTATACTCAAAGAAGCAAAAAGGCTTTACATTCCTTATATTCTATCAACTATCTTTACATCCTTAGTACTACAAGTATAAGCACTAAACTTGAAATGTGTTGTGAATTGTGGTAATTAATGTCTTCTCAGTATGCATACCACAGGCAAACAACAGATTTTAGATATTTCATACGTGCAGTGAAGATACAAAACCATAACTCTCAGAACTGCTGTCTCCATAAGGGAAATAGTGGAATGCACACTATATATTTTCCAGATCAAATTTTCACTGTTTGACAGTTTTGGACAGTTAAGATCCTTGGTTTGCTTAATGATTACTGTCTTTTTCTGCAGTAATTTTGTTTGTTTGTTTCTCTTTACCAGACTTTTATGGGACATCATTGGTCAAAATGACACCTAAGTCAGACTCTGAAACTATAAAGTGTTAAAAGAGGATGGTAAATATCTGCCTGATTTTGGTGGAGTGGCTTTTGGCCCCTGCTGTGGGGACACAGTTAGGGCCCAGACAGAGATAACAGGGTTCATCTCTGTCCAGCCCTACCTCAACATGATGCAGCTGAGGAGTTCCTGGAAGTTACTACAGATGATATTTCACGGTTCCCCCACATTTTGCTTTTTATTTCTGCACAGAGAATAGGAAGGTTCTAACACACAGCCCACCCTGCAGGAGACCCCACTGAGGATATGGCAGGATACAGTGTCAGAGTGAGTCACTTCCATCAGGACTGGCTCTTTCTCTGAACAAAAGAAACAAGGATTATATAAATCCCCCTTTTTCATTCTCAGTGCACTTAGAACAACTCTCATAGAATAACAGCAGAATAAAAGCCACATAGCTCCTGCCCTGGTAATCTGTGTCCAGGTGATGTAGGCTTTTACCTTTGAGTTCTGAACTAGAATGAGAAATGTAATGCTTGCATATACTGTGTATATTCTCAGCCATTTCTCAGATTTTTGATAATCTCAGAATATTGATATCACATCTTTTCCTCAAAAGACTTACACTAAGCCAAGAACGACAAGCACAATCACCAAACTATTTCATATCCTTCTATCATTTTCACACACAATATTCTCATTAATTTCCTTACTGAGCACTGAAGTAGGTTGCTTATTACTTAATATTACAAAACACACTAAATAAAATGAAAACCGCCATTAACAAGGTTTTTGTGAATTTATTTCAGCTACAAAGATCATAAGTTTATTGCCCTGAGATCTACCTGCATATTTATATTCTGTCAGATGTTTTTATCAGAGGCTTAAAAAGACTGCATCGTTCCTGTGCCTCTCCCCCAGGCTGTGCTCTGGGATGTGCCTTCTCCCAGATCCAACCACTGGAAAACTACTCCATACATAGGACTGATGTCAGTGTGACACTTCTACTTTATTCATCATATCTAGTGAGATGCAAGGGTCCTAAAGAGCAAGAGTGAGATCAGCAAAACTTGTCTCTGAGTGAACACCGCTTTGCTAGCTGGAATATACTCACCAGGACATTTCTGCATCCTTGGTGCACCTCCATTTGGTCAAATTAGTTCTGCACTCCCTCGTGCCAAGTCTGGATTTGTCTGTGGTCAGATGAGTGCTTTGTTACATAGCTATGAACAGATTTCTACATCTGTAACTGTTTGCAGGCTCTGACCCAGGGGTTGGCGGAATCACCACATTCCAGACAAGTTTTCAGATTGTTTCTTTTCAAGGGTTTAACACACTTGGCATCTCAGCTCCAGTTTTTGTCTGTATTAATTTAGATATGAATCACTGCCACTACTTGGTCACCATGATGTCATTTAAACCAGAATCTGATCTACTGCGCCACAAAGTCTCCAGAGCAATTCTAAATTACCTCAAAGTGGCTTGGAATTGAGCAAAAACATGTTTATGTAAGCATATTTTTACATATTCTTGTCAACAAGTTTTAAAATCATACTCAAATTCAATCCTCTTGCTTGTATGCCTAATTTGACCTGTACACACATTATGTTATGAGAATGTCATTGCAGATTGTGCTTTGATCTATACATTCCTTCTCCTGCAAGTTAGATCAAAGCCTACAGGATCAGAAACAAATCTGAAGGGAAAAAAATAAGAACTGGACCATTTTTGTTAAGATATTTTTCAATATTATTTCCACATTTAGTTTATTTGAAGAGAGAGGGAAAGGTGGTATGCATGGGTAAACAATGTATAGGTCCAACCTACTCACAGCTAATTGTCATGAAGCTCAGGAATACAGCAACACGAGGCCTCCACTCATTTTATGGGTAACATGTTGTACTTTCTGTCAACTTCCAAAAGAAAACAAATACTGTTTTCCTGTAGAAATCTAGATGGACTGGAAAAACAGTGGAGGGATGAACAGAAAAGCAAACAAATTCTATGAAGTGGATGTTGATTTTACCTCTCTCTGGACAGCGTCCAGGAATTAAATAACTGAACTATGAGGTTATGGCAAGTAGCTGAAACTTCTTACATCTATACATAACCAAGTTTGTTTTCACATTTTTTCTAACATATAGATGCAAATTAAGATTAACGAGAAGATGTAAAAATTTGCAGAAATACATTTGTTATTGTGTTCTAGCAACACTTATAATCCTTCAGGAAGCCCAAGGGTTTCACAACCCAGGGACCTGTGGACTATTTTTACAGTTCCCAAAAAAAGAAGTCAAGGATGCTACCTCTGCAGCCAACAGGTTTATGTACTCCCAACATTCTCTGGAAAATGTTGAGGGATCCTAAAACTGTGCCCAGTGAAACCATAAGTCTCCATTTTATGCTCCTTCAGAATTAGGGTATCAGATGAGGCATCAGAAATAAATAGTGAAATCATTCAAAGTTTGGATAGCTGGAGCCCCTTTCCTTAAGGGGCAGCACTGATCAGGTTTGTGCAGTGGTAAAACACACCCGGGTCCCCAGGAACTCTGTGTGAGCAGCATCCCTGCTGGCAGGCTGTGAGATTAAGTTATTCCCCTGTGGAACCTGTCGGGAGCCCTGCCAGCCCCCAGGATGCAGCTCGGGGTGTCTCAGTCTCTCATGCTGAGCCTGCCAGCAGCAGATGGTTTTTGTGTTTCACTTCAGCTGGGGGTTGCGTGGCCTGGCCAAATGTCAGAAGCTGTGTAAACAAATGTACAGATGATTTTTGGTTTTTTTCCTCTCACACAGCAGAGCTGTAACAGCTGTGTTCATGTTTGCTCAGCATGAGCATGATTGCGTTTGAGTGACTAGAAAGTCTGGGGGGTTAGTTCAAGTTTTGTTTAACTTTCCGCTTTTTTTTTTTTTCTTATTAGTGAGGAAAGAATGGCTTTAAATTCCCTAGGAACACAAAAGCCTTTCTACATTCCTGTTGACAACGCATCACTGCTAGATTTTTTTAAAACTTCTTGAAGCACATCATCAGGTTTCTAAGAATAGAGCATTATTACATCTTATGCACTTCTCCAAAACACAGGGGGTTTTCCCAATGTCAAGGGATAGGACCAGTTGCTAGAAAATGTGGTGCTTTTAGAGTCATCTTTTTTTATATGGAAAAAGAGCATTATCTCATGCATAGAAGGATCTATGTAAAGCTTATGCACTGGTGATACAACTTTGTTGATATTATTTTTTATATGTCTTCTTGCTGTACTCTATTATATATCTTTTTTTATCTTGAAAGATAAAGAGAAATCCATAGCACTTACAATTTGACACAGAGAACCATCAAGTTATATGCCCCTTCTCAAAAGCCTCATTTTTATGAGCATATAATCTATTTTATGATACATAATTGTACGTATAAATAATATAATATATGATAACTATGTGTTCCTAGTGTATTTCTTCAAAATAGAATTTCAGTTATTCTCATAATTCTAGCATATTTTTTATTACAGTCACTGTGAATCTCTAATTGTGTTTGTAGAATTTGCCCAAGCTGGTTTTATTCAATTTTTTAAAAAACAATACTAATTATTATATGAAAGAAAACTTTGTCAGCATGTAAAATAATATCACATTATGCATATTACTGGCTACATGATAAGTGCATGACACAGGAACAGCAACATCAACTTCTCTATTCATCCCAGTGCCTGGAGAGTCATTGGTTTTGTACTCCGCATTTTAAAAAACATGAGTACCTCAGAGAAATGAGTCCTTATAATCTAATCTGATCTAATGGAAGGGCAGTCAAGTATACAGATCTTTTAAGAAATACTGAATTCATACAGATACCTGTCAGATCAACAACTATTTCATTTGAATAGCACACACAGAGGGATATTTTTGATATTACATTACATCCATTATATCCCATTAGAGTGGCACTTTATTAAAGCCAAATATTTTAAAAGTAATACATTTATTATTCTACATATTCTTGGGAAATAGTCAGGAAAAAAGATGGAAAACCAGAAAGTGTTTCACCTGGAGGAGGGAAAATTCATATTTCATTGAAAAACTGCAATATTTTGAAGCAATCTGATCATTTGATGAAAAGTAATGGGTGCAAAAATAATAAAGCAATTTCCTAGAAAGTAGTGAATAATTTCTTTGGAATATGTTTTCACTATTTGAGTTCAGAAGAGGTTTACAAGAGGAAAGTCATTGTCAGTAAGTTGTGATATTCCAGAAAAACTGGCTAAGAGAATGATCCTCAATAGTCTATCACACAGCAAAATCTAGGACAGCTTTGAGTCCTAGAAAGTACTTTTAAAATTTTTTTTCAGAGTTTCAGCTTATACATAACTGATTTGTGTTGCCATAAGAATGCTGTGAGTTACCTCCAACACCAGATTTCCAAGAAATCATTTTATTTGTGAATTTTGTTTTAGACTATGAACTACCTTAGCAAAATGTACCAAGTCTGGCTAATCCACTAAAATACTTATCTGCAGAGAAAATACTTCCTCTGGTTACTCATGCTGCAGTTTGTATCTGGTGAGGTTAGTTAGATCTCCACCTTGTGTGCTTCATACAGAGAACTTGTCCAGAGAACTTGCTAGTCCTGAGAAGACACTGTAATTTCCAGTCCCCTTTGGCAGAATGAGTTTAAAGGTGAGCTTCTTGGTGAAGTACAAACGTGGCCACAAGAGAAGCTGGAGCACAGAAGCTGCTCAACTACAATCACACTGGACTCTTTTCCCTAGCAAGGCACCAGACTGAGCCTTATAGTTGTGTAAGCCAACACAGGAGGTGTGCTGCACCTTCCCATGGTGAGGATAGCCAAGAGGAGATAAGCAGGGTTCTGCACAACAGAACAATGGTGTTCTGTTGATCTGAAAGCTTTACCAGCAGATTGTCACAGCAGGCTGTGGGGGTAGTGCTGTGACGTCCCCAGAGAAGCATTCTGAAAAGGACACACCCGGTCCCACAAACACGTCTGCAACTGCCTGGTGACTTCAGCTCAGCCTTGTGATTTCAACTCAGCCCGGTGACTCCAGCTCAGCTGTGAGCTGAGCCCTCAGGGTGATGCAAAAGGAGAGACAAGGTCTTGGTCTGGAGGCTCCTTGGAGCCTTTACTCTGCTGCATCCTCAAAGGGATCCAGGGGTGAAGAACCAGCAAGAGCAGAGACTTATATAGCTAAGCCAGGGGGCGGGGTTACACAACTTGGCCAATGGGATTAAAGATCGAGAAATAAACCAATCAGAGGAAGGATTGAAAACAGACCAATAAGGTAGAGTGAAAAGGAGAAATGAACCAATCAGGGGAAGGATCAAAAACAGGCCAGTCAGGTAGGGCAAAAAGGAGAAATGAACCAATCAGCGGAAGGATCGAAAACAGACCAATCAGGTAGGGTAAAAAGGAGGAAGTAGGGAAAGAACCAATGAGGTATAACTGATTAACATATCAACCACAAAGCCTCATGGGGGGAACACATCTGCTCACCCTGAGGGCGAGAGCATCTCCCAAGGTTTCTTCCTTAGGGGAATAACCACATGCTTGAAATCTAAGGGTTGCTCTCTCTCCAAGGGAGGGCTTCCAGATAACTGACTGGCCTGCTGCCTCCACAGTGGATGATCCACAAAGTGGGTGGGGAACTCAGAATCCCAGCCTCCTGTGGGCAGCTTTGAAAGAGCTCTGGCTTTGGAGCAGGTGGCACAGTTGTGTTCCCATCTGCCTACTTTAGTTGTGCACAGGGCCATGGTGTCGTGCCATTCACAGTAGGGTGTGCTGTGTAATGTGTCATGCTGATAAGACTCTGAGACAGGTTAGGCACCTGTTGGAACCCTGGAAGCTGAGAATCTTGGACTTTCTGTGCTAGCAAGGCACTGACCCTCAAGAAAACACAGCATCTGACCTGAGGCCTTGGAAGAGGCTTCCAAAACTGAGTGATAGCACTGGGATTATGGGTGTGCAGTTTGAATAGAAGTGTGTAATATCACAGGGTGGAAAACTTAGAGTTTAAGGTTTAAGAACATAGTGATATGTATAAAGCAAGATGGAGGATTTAGGGCGTAAGCTAAGTTCTTCTTTTTCACCTTCTTCTTCATGGGTTTGGGTGGTTTCTTGTAATTGGGTAGAAAAATCCGTATTGCAGACCACGGGTGGTTGCTTATTGGGTAAAAGTAAAAATAATCTAGGTGTCATCTCATAATTGGACAGTTTGTGCTTAAAAGACTTTGGAAAGAATTAGAGATGGAGCCATTTTTCACTTTGCTAGCTAGAACTCACAACTTGTGAGACTGTAACACAGACAAGATTTAATAAACATCTGAGTCCAAACACAAACTGCGTCTCTTGAGCATTTAATCCCTAGCTCTAACAGAAAAGAAAATAACAAACCCACAGGCACTAGGCTGTGCACCTGCTTCCATGGCAAATCCATCCCAAGCTGAATTAAACATCATCACCATTGGGGTACTGGTGGATAGCAATGAGAAAACTCCTACTGGCCTTCACATTTCAACTATTTATATTGTCTAAATACTGGAAACATGGGAGTATTGTGATCTTAATGAGCATTAGCAAGACAGGAGAGTGGAGTGATTGGAGGGCATGGGGTTAATGGGAATATGAAGACAACTCAGTAGCAGCTTTGTCAGGGCTTCTACAGCTGTTGGTGTCATTGCTTTTGCTCTTTAGCAGGGGAAGAGCTTTCATGATTAAAGCTCTCCATTCTTCCCTGCTAGTGTAGTCAGCCTAGCGAATATTCTTTCATAACACTCCAAGATTTAAAGCAGCAGCAGCCTTGCCTGTAACTGGACTAAATCCAGAAAACAACTCTTAAAACCTCTCCATGTAACAGCAGCCAAATTCCACATACCAGTTAGAAAATTCACACAACATAGAGATCATCCAAGTGCTTGAGTGTTCTGATACTGACAAATATATTCAGTTATTCCATTTTAATTTGCTGCAAAATCTTGGAAGAGCTGGAAATGTATTCACTTTCAGACTTAGAGTCACTACAGCCTGAAGTAGGCAGCAGATAAGGCTCCTTTTGCAGGATACCTTTCAACACCATCTGTGCTTTTGTTTGGGCTGTTGAGATCTGACTACTATAGTTTGAAGACAACCTAATTTTTTTAAAGTATTTATTGGGTCGTTTATTATGCTAGGAGTAAGACAAATTTTTCTGCTCTTATTTCACTGTTTTCATAAATTTTAAAAAATTGCTGGTGGTATGAAGTCAACCTTAACCAGATTTAAATTCTACACCAAAACTATACTTCTAATTCACTGATTTCCTGACAATGTCCTTAAACTAGAAGCACAATATGTGTCTTGTGAAATCCCTATGTCTTGCAATTACAGAAAACTCTGAGGCTATGATATGCAATAATTGCTCTGCAGGAGGACTCACCGTAGATGTTAAAGACTTAAATGTTCACATTTCTTTACTAAGAAATACTTTTTTATATTTTGTGTTTTCTTGACCATGCAATGCAGTCTCTGATTCAATGTGTAAAGCACTATTCACTTCAAATCAGATCTGTGCATTAGCTGTTTATAAAAAGAAATAGTTAGTCAAACCATTGTAATATAACAGTTGATGGAAAGACTTTATTACATCCTTTTATTTGTTAAGACCAGAGAAGAAAACTGCTGTGGAGGCGGGTACTTGGGAACCAGGGTGTTTAAATGATAACTCAGATTAAAACCATTTGACTAAGCAGTCACCACAAATAAAACCTAAGCATCCCAGTGTTATTTTTTACTATACACTATACTACACTGCCACTTAAAATCCTCATTTAAAAAGAACTGTGTGTTGTAGCACCATAAGAGTCACCTGTTAAGGCCCATTACATTACACCAATATGGGCAATGTGATTTACAGTTACATATTTATATTTATAATCATAGTAACAAAAGAAAAATGCCACCTTCTTAAGTTCCTGATAAGAAATCTAGGACCATGAAAGTTGAGACAAGCCATTGACGTGGAAGAGATTTGACAAAATATCAAACAGCTTCCTGATCTGTTTTCCACAATCATATACTCAGCTATTTTGAAAACTATGTCCCATTACACACAATCTGAGCTTTCAGCCTGTTGGTGCCTGTCTGATTTATTCAGCTCAGTGAGAGACAACCAAGGTGCTGGCATTTATTTCCAAAGTCGCTCAATTCCCTTCAGAGCTGTGAAAGCCAAGGCATCTCTGCTGTCAGAAAATGGTTGAGATTGGAAGGAGCCTCCTGCTCAAAGTAGGATCACCAAAAGGAGCCTTCTGAGGCCATGCAGAGTTTGAGTTTGTGTTTATCCAGAGAACCTATAACCTTTCTGGGCAATCTGTTCACTAACTTGTGTATCCCCTGCAATCTTTATTCAGAGTAGAAGTTCCACTGAAGTCATCAGTATATTCACTTCTAGTCCCACAGACCTGAGATGGGAAAACCTGATGATAGCAAGTCATTTTAAGGCAGTGAACAGTCAGCTAGACAGACAGCATAGTCTCAGGCAGATATATTAGTAACAAAACACAGGAACCAATTGGCAATGTTAAGTGCTTAATACTAGAAAGATTTTAAAGGGGTTGTGTGGGAAGAAGCTATAACATATAAAGCTTTACTATCATCTAATTTGACTGATAATTGCATTACAGTTGACCTATGGCACTGGCTTTAAGCCTTTAATCACTGCATTTAATTGCTATATACTTTCAGAGGTGTTTCATCCTCAGTCCACCTGGTCCTTGGTTAGAGATCTACAAGGCAAAAATGTGAACTGTTTCCTACTATAAAGTATGTAATATGATGTCTAAATACTCAATCTCTCTCTAAATGTTCAGCTTTTAAGGAAAAAGGAATCTTCTGGACCATACAAGTGGTTGCATTTTTAAAATCTCTGTCTATAAAAGCTTTCCAAACCAGATTTTTTCTATTATTATCACCCTGGAATTTGATAGCATTTTGCAACAATAGCAACAGAACTTGACATACATTTCTCAGACTTACAGAAAGCTCTGTAAGCAATCACTCTAACTCCTGATGACAACGGTTTAATAGAAAATATTGTTTTTTCTCTACATATGTAGCGCTTTTTTTAAAAAAAAAAAGCTAGTCATTTTTAAGTGTCATTATATTTGTCTTTCTGCTTTTTTTGTTTGAGTTTTCAATGTCCATTTCTAGTGTCATTCCCAGCTACAGACCAGTTACTTTTGATACAGCTGTTTTAAAATAAAACTTAAGCAAAATAAAACATCGCTTGGTATGGATTACCAGAAAATAATCCCTTTGTAGTAAAATAGAATTTTAATGTGATTCAGAAAAAAAAAGTCAGGGAAAAAAAGGTGTGAAAGATTGCTGACATTTTCTGAAAAACATGATTTTGATGCAAAATTCTCAGGTGGCTGAGCTAATTAGCATTTCCTGATAATATTTTCTAATTCTGAAAAGAGAATGACAGCAAAAGAAAGAGCAACTTTGCTTTTAAGACAAGATATAATACTGGCATCTAAATCCCCTTTAGCTGGAGATAGATACCTGAATTCATATACACCTGTATCTAGATCACTGCTCAGAGTACAAACGTTTCTTTAACAGTAAGCAACTTCCACATGAAATGTTTTCAACTGTATTGGAAATAGGATCAACACTATGTCTGTCATCTGCTGCAGATTTTAACAGCCCCTTGTAGAAAGTCTACTTGCCCCTGCAGAAGAGACGTCTCAGACACAGAAAGCAGCAGTATCTCAAAAGCAGAAGGCATCAGCTATAGGTCACATAAGTCATAAACCACATGGTGTTAAGTCACACTCACTAAATCTAACTAGCAGGAGCTTCAGTACAATTCTATTTCAGTCCAAATTTCCACACCTTGAGGGGCTGGGGCATGGCCTTTGGAGCATGTGTTTATGTAGGTGTGATATTCAAACCCAGCTTTTACACCTGGAGATTCAGTGCTCGTGTCAATTTTAATCATTTGTGGTCATTTCCTATTGCTCCAAAAAGCCTCACAGGTCTTTCATTTCTTGTCAGCCTCAGGATATGGTGAGGTGTCAAACCTAATTCTTCTCACAGCTCCTGCATGACAGTAGTTTGCCATCAGAAGAGATACTGAACTTAATCACTATGCAGTTTCCATCACCAAAATGAAAAAAAACTGCTTTAGGGGTTCTTGTCTTCAAATATATGGCAAAGAAATGCAAAACAGTATAGTTCAGCAGCCCAGGGTACTGCATTTTCATTGCTATGTTTTGTGCTGGGAAGTTGTACTTTATGGTAATTGATTACATAAAAATTTCTCAAAATTTAAAGTCAGGTTGAAAGAAAACAGAAGCTTGCTTTGCACATGGCTTCAATTTGCCAGTTACATGTAAAAATCTTCAAGCAGTTCTGGTAGGTGACCAGAATTCTGGTAGGTGACTGCTGACTCTTCCATCTGAACACTGGTACTTCAAGGTCAGTGAGCTTCATTTGTTGGAGACCCACAGCAACAGAAAGAATTCATGAGAAAAATGCTCCAAATGCATACCTGAGTGTGTGCATGTGCACATGCACATGCAAGGAGTCAGGGCTCCCTGAGCATGAGTCTGCTGAGCTGGGCATCCCCTCCCAAAGGTTTTGTGTCTTGGGTTGCAATGCAATACATATTCTATTCCCATCTGTTGAAACCATTTGGGGAGGTGTTTGTTTATCTCTTCTATGACCCATTCCTCATAACTCCAGGGGGAGGGGGTGGGTGTCTTCTGTTAATGGGCAGCTGTTAAAACCAGCTGGGGCAGTGTTCTTATCTCTCCCACCACCCATCCTCCCTCCAGGAGATATCTGCTGTTAATG
The DNA here is from genome assembly GCA_024734555.1 of Trochalopteron elliotii. Lineage (NCBI taxonomy): Eukaryota > Metazoa > Chordata > Aves > Passeriformes > Leiothrichidae > Trochalopteron > Trochalopteron elliotii. The sequence continues at coordinate 1,511,540 of JANPWX010019792.1, forward strand.
GGCCATCCAGGCTCACTGCATGGCTGATACAATTACATCATCCCATGGGGAGATGCTCCACCCAGGGGGAGGAGCCAACATTCCTCCCTGGATAAAATCTGAGAGTCAGAACAGCAGGACAACCTGTTTGCACTGGATTCCCAGAGGAAGACTGGACTCATCTCATCACCACTGGACCCTTTCTACAGGATCATCTCTGCTCCAACAGAACCACATCTGTCACTCCAGGAGGACTTGATTGGACTGCTGCCAGCACCCTGACCAACAGGGGGTCAGGTCGTCTTCTGACTCTGTCAGTGTTTTTCTGTTTTGTTTGTTTGCTTTTCTATACTATTACATTTTTATTTTTAGTTTTCCTAACATAGGACTGTCATTCTTATTCCCATATCTTTGCCTGAGAGCCCCTTAATTTCAAAATTATAATAATTCATAGGGACGGGGTTTACATTCTCGATTCCAATTTTCCCTGGCAGACACCTGTTTTTCCAAACTAAGACATGTCAGCAGACCTGGGCCAGTTCTCTCAGAGCCCAGTATATTGTTGGCTGCCATCAGGATAGGGAGCCACGCAAACCTGCATCCCTGCTGATGGTATTGCATCAGCAGTTGTGGTTTGGTGAGATTGTTGTGGTGGACCACATCTGCAGGAATCCTGCTTCTAAACATCTCTCTGGAAAAGGAAAGAAGTTGTCAAAGTTATTTGGAGAAGAATAAGACCTCCAAAAATGCAGGCCCTTTGTCTCACCTTGGGGATGTGCTAATAAAAGCAATCTTAAAGAGTTTTTGATGATACAGTACTTGGAAATTAGGTGAATTCTTAAGTACTTAACAGAGCATCATATTGCGTGGTTGAACAAAAATGGTCTGTAGCTGAGGGAGTCTATGCACTTTCAGCTCATTAGTATCTATGTGGGCCCTTTAAAACTGGTAGGTACAAATCCACATTTGCTTGAGCTCAGGTGAAGGATGAGGGGCAGGGTGAGAAGCTGAGATGAAAGAGAGAAGATGGAAGGGGACCAAGAATGTTATTATCCTTACAAAAGGATGAAAATAGTTTTCCTGTCATCACACACCAAACAGATCTCCAGTGATGGCTTGAACATGCCGAACTGAGGATTACATAAGTACTTGCATCAGGACAGATGTGAAGTTTCTATACTGACTGCCCCAGTTACAGTTTTTAGAACACGAGGCATTGTTCCCCTAATGTAAGTAACTGTACATATGAGTTATACTGTACATTGTCAAATTATAAATTGTGCTTTATGTATTACAGAAATTAAGTATTGATATCTCATCATTGGAGTTTTAAGGTGTATATTGTCCAAACATGCAAATAGATACCTGATTTCCTCACCATTTTTGGAAGTATTAATATAGTAGTTTAGGTACTCAGATGCCTGTGTATCTTGGCAAGGGCAGTGATGTAGCTTCTCTTTGTGTAAATAATTGTAGTGTAGTGTTTTGAGCCTGTGTAACATAGTTGAAAAAACAGACATCACAGTAAGACGTGTGGTGGCACCAATCTTGCCCTTGAAGTGCTGTTGTTTAGATTGCTTTTTCCTTTATCATTTTACAGACAACAAAAAGACAAGTGAAGTTACTGAAACAGTAAATAAACAAGAAACAGAAATGATTAAAAAACCTCACAATTTATCCTGAAAGGAGATAGTCAATGTTTTGCTTTTCTCATAAAGTCAAGGCTTGTGGGCAAAACTCCTCTAAACAAAAAAGCTTAAAAATTTTTGTATGGAAATATGTAGGTGTGTGTCTGCATACCTCCACAAACACACATAGACACACATATAAAGTACAGGTAGAAGTTTCACATGACAAGGTGTTAACTTCATCTGCTTATATTGATGAGATCATGTGGGAGATGAAGTCATATAACACATTCACATACCTATTGCAAACTGTTTTGAAAGTCATTTTGTTTTCCTCTTCCTCTTTCTTTTTCTATTAGATACTAACATAAGTCCCAAGATCTTGATAGAGCTTGCTGCATAGCTGCAGAATGTTTTGCTCTGTGGATTCCCAAACTAGTTGACGTCTCTTGGCTTTGACGTAACAACAATAAGAGATAAACCCATTTTACTATTTTCATAAATACAAGTGCATTTTCAATAACTGAATATCACACTCTCCTGTATATTTTGCAGATGAGCTGCAGTATACCACCTGAATTTAATCTTATGTCAAATCCTGGATCTTTGCAAGACTGCTCAGATGCTGTGAAAGGTTCAATCAAATGAACATCCAAAGTCCCTTCCAAAACAAGCTGATTTAGGATGCCACAATTTAGCAAATTAAATTTGGACTTCTGTACAGCAAGTGACAGCAAAGATTGATCCAGTTGGCCAAGGTCATTCCTCAGGAGATGGATTTCAGTGGGACTGTAGAACAAGTTATTTCATCCAATGTCTGTAGATAGAACTTCACCTATTTTGTTTTACAGAATATTCAGTAGGAGTGACTAGAGGATTTCACAGAGTAACATATCACTTAGAGCAATGATGGGAAACAGAACAGAACAGCCATCATACCAGGTAAAAATCATAATGAAGTGCAGCTTCTATATAAATGTTGTTTCTCCTATTGGTCTTAGTAAATGTAGTGATAAAGATAAAATTGAAAACCTGAACAGATTTCTGGCCCTTGTGAATTTCATTTTCTGAATTAATAATGAAGAGGAATTGGGTTTGAAAGTGCTTGTTGCCCCTTAACAGGCCATTTGGAAGGCTAAACAAGGCAATGGCATTAAGTAGCAGACTGAATTAAAAGGAACCAAATAAATTTAACTGATGGAATGAGGAAAAAATAAGACAGTAGGAATTCTTCTGTGCCTGGATCTTCCCAATCTTCCTGGATCCCCATGTCTAACTTTAGATAATGGCAGTAAACTCTCAAACATCCTCAGGTAACATCTTCAAGTTGGTAAAAAGTGCTATAAAAGAGATGTTCAACACTTTAAATAGGAGACTGTTTAAAAACAAAACCCAGATGTGTGATTGGGTGACTTGATGAACTATTTGTCTTGTTTTTCAGATGCATTGAAAAAGCATCATAACCTTTCACAAGAGTTAGCAGCCATGATAGTTCCAAAAATAAGCTTAAGTGAAGGTATCTACATCTGTACAGTCATTTCATTCATCAGGTTTAATATGTTATCTGCAAATCACGATTCAATTATCTCTTTGCATGGGTTTTCTCTCTGACAAAATGTCTCACAAAATGTTGAAGACAGCTTCAGTCTATGGTTTTGTGATTTGGGTGAGTGCTTGGAAAGCTAAGAATGCCATTCTTCCTCAAAAAGAAAATGCATTTTGAGTGACTACATGATGACTACCTTTTCAGGAAGAAGCAGAAGGAATAAAGGAGGAAATTGTCCCACATGTTGTCTCTAACATGAGACCTTTCTCACATCACTCTCTACTCTTACTAGGCAAAACTCAAAGTTACCATCACTGCACCTAACAGCTTGACAAATATTCCTTCTCCTTCTTGCCAGTAAGACCTTACCTGCCTGCAGACACACGATCCATTGCTCATGCCATCTCTTTGCTACCTAAGAAGGTACATTTGTTCCATTCACAATTTCAAGTAATGCAGAGCACTTTTTAAGACTGTGGCAAAGTTGAGAGGTGCTTCTGTCTGTAGAGCCCCTGGGAAGTTGTGTAAACTGGTGTCTAGTCAGGATTCTGGCCTCCAACCAAAGCACTGGTCATGTGCCACTGCCCAAATGTGAGGCATTTTTCTATATTTCTACACTTGTATATGATGCTATAAAGCATTGCTTGCCACCAGCCTCCAGTTGGTTTAATTCTGCAGGGGTTATCCTGCATGAAAATTGTACTGCAGGGCATGCCTTACATGGGTGGCTTTGAGCACACCCATGTGTGTTCAAAGGGTGTGCTCATGGATTCAAGCATCAAAAAAGGTTTCTATTTCTATACTTCTGGTCTACAACACCACAAGCTTTCTTTGAGAAGGTTACCTAGATGATACATTGATCTCCATCAGTTGCAAGTGCCCCGAGCAGATGTCACCCGCTGCCCCACAAGCTCAGTCCAAAAGTTAATATAACTAATATATAAATTTCCAGATTTGAGCCATGCAGTGAATATTCTATTTGCCTCAGAACCTCAGGGACCTTAAATGTACAGACAGGCATAGGGAAACACCTGGCACAAGGAATTAAATGTAGGTTGGGTGAGCAAGATATTAAGGCAAATTTGGACAGCACAAAGCTCCCTGTACTTACCAAAAGTGAACACGGCTGTTATCTATGATAGTGATAGAATTAACTGAGACAAATTGCTGTTTTAAGTCATTTACTGCTAGTTGTAATGATTCTTCACTGCCAGTGCATTACCAGATAAATGACTCATCACTTAGGGTATGAGCAACTGGCTTTTCAAGCCATTCTTTCAAGCGGGCAGGAAGCCAGCTGCCTCGACAGGCACACTGCAGTCTCTGGCTCCTGGATCAGCATACCGCCCTAGGAGCCTCCAGCTGAAATATGATGAGCACAATCTGCTTCAAGTTAGTGCCAATTACAGATAACCTTCCTTTACATTTTCAGTGGGCAGCTAAGAGAAGGTTGCTCCTCCACAGCACTTTTGTCTGGTGGAAGAGTCTTTCAGAGCACAAACTGCCTATTGAGGCAAAGATTAAAATGAAGAATTGGTCACAGCTGTGCCTTTCACCTCTGAATGAAATGTGGGACATTTCCAGCCTCAAAGCTCTACTAGGCTGCATGTTGTAGTGATTTGCTGCTGTTGGCAAGGCTTGGTGATCAGTGCAGTGTAGGCTCCTGTAAATGCCAAGATTGCAAGCTGATTACAGTGCTGGAGCTGTTGAAATGTTGCCAAAAAAGCCATGTCTCTACAACTGTTGCACTGCTGTGCACTTGTTAAAAGGTTTGGGATCAACTAGACAAACTGTTCATTCCTTTTACTCACATATTACTCAGCTAAGTAGCATTTTTTTCTAAAATGTGTCTAATGTTTTTAAGGGTCTACTCAAGGAGTAACCACTACTGAGGATCACTAATAGCAGTACAGTTTGGGGCTTTGCTGTCAGAGGTATTTTGCAGCTTTAAGGATTTCTCCTATTAAAATCATGTGGAAATTTTGCAGCCAGTTTCAACATGACTGTGTGAGTATTAAAGAACTCAAAATTAATGCAGTGATACAGAAAATTCTCCATTAATACCCTGACTATCTAAGAACACTGTTCATCACAAGACAAGAATTTTCCACAAGAATATTGCCCAAGGATGTTAGAAAATTTCATCTATAAGAGAGTGTTACCACGTATGTTTTGTAAGTTACTTTACCCAGCTGGTTCTTGTACCAGTTTTGACAGATACACGGTGAAATTTATCCTTCAGCCCAGAATGCAAAAAAGTCCCTGTTCTCAGACTGGCTTTCTCTCAATCCCTAAAGATTTTGCTGTTAATGGTGGTTGTTATAGTACTATACATAATTTTCATGTGTATCTACCATGTATCATGTCGAAGGGTTCAAATCAAGGTTTCAGTTTGTTACTATATTGTTGGTCTGCTCCAAAAGAACTTAAGCAGGTATTCTACTATTAGAAGATGTTTCATACATTTTTCTGCTCTCAGAAATTGTCTCCTAAATAATTTCCTGTATCTCCACATGAAGAACTACCACTGTAAATTTCATGGTTTGTAAGAGCAGTCACAACATGAAAATACATGAGCTGTGACAGGGAGGGCAGTTGTTTTGTTGCTTAACTTTAAGTAGTGTGGCAGAACTTTCTTAGCCCTTCCAAAAAGCCCTTTAGCAGAGGATTTATTTCACCAGATTTTATTTATTTGTGTAAAATAAACCTTTGTTATGTATTTTTAGATTAAATAATTCCACATTAATATGCTATAAACTGACCTGCTGTTGACCTAACTGCAGGAAATCAGATTTTTAAAGTGACATTAAAAAAAACAGTTAACAAGCAAAATAGTAGTCGGAAAACTTCAGCACATACACTGACAGACTCAAATTAGTTTCTAGTTTTAGCAGAGAGGCTTGAGGTATAAAAATATAAAATTTCTGATGAGAATTGGTATGAAGGCATACTCTTACATTCATGTATAATTCTCCATTTTGCTGAAGACATTTACAATACCAAAAAATTCTAATCCATTCAAAATACTGGGGCTCTACAGTGTTCTTGTATACGCTAATAGCTTATACATGGAGAATTTTACATTTCTGCTTTAATCCTCATGGGTACTGCCATGAAATAAACAAAGTGAATTCAGCTGGAGAAATTCAGTAAAACTATGAGACTGGGGCAAAAAGATGAGTACACAGAGGTTTTCATGTCTAGTTTGTAGCTGGCTAACTGTGCATATGCAGAATTGCTTTGGTTGAGACCCTAAGCATTGCAACAATACAAACTGACAAGACTAGCAGCTGCACTGTCTTTTCTGTCTGTGTCTCAGAAATAAACATGATATTCAAGAAGCTTTTATGTGCTGGTCAGATGCCTTACTTCATCCAGAGGCAGGATGAAAATCATGTTCATCAGAGACACAGAAAAAATAATCAAATTGTGGCAACAGAGGGTCAGTTTTGCTTTCCTGCTAAATGAAGTGAGAAATAAGAAGGAAGAATTATCCTTGGTATATTCTCAATCTCTTCCTCATTCTGACTCTTGAGTATCAAAAACCATAAATCATAGTCAGAGCTTCTGAGGTATTTTTCTTTTAGAGAGTCTCCTTTAAATACTCATAAAATATTAAATGAATCATCAGTCTGGGCAGTGAGCCAAGAAAACACTACTAGGTAATGCTGCAGGTACAGTTCAAGACCCCAGAACAACCCCAGTAGATCACTAAACTGTGGTGATACAGACACTGAGCTAATGATTGCAGACAGGAGTGTCTGTCCCAGAGGAGGAAGAGACACTGTGCCTCTGCAAGCCTGTAAGCAAAATTTACAGGACCTGGCTGAACCACAACCCATGATGCAGATTTCTAGTGGGCACTAATAACACCTAGTGTTTTCTGCATAGGTACACCTTTCACTATATTCCTGTGGGAAAATTGTTCTAAATGACCAAATTATTTCTGCTTTGTTTATACCACTTACATCACATACATAACATACCATCCCACAGATAAAACATGGCTTTGGATTAACTTTCTAATGCATGGAGGCATTTTCCAAACTACATTTGAACATTTAGTCTTCTTCAGCCCCATCTTGTGTTGCATTCCATCTTCCCCACACTCAGTACAGGGCTGTCAAATATGGCAATGTGGCACCAGCTTGTTTCCTCTACAGTTTTCTGATTTTGTCTCTGCTCATACTGTCTTCTTGCCTCCTTCCTATTTAGATCTTTTTCAGAGACCCAGTTTATTTATGATCTCACAGATACACTAATCAGCTGTCTTCACCACCCACATATTTAAGATGAAGAAAGTGAAAAGAGAAATGGTGACATTTTCTAAGGCAGTGTCAGAACATTCTAACTTGTCTGCACTTAGTTCCTAAATAGCTCAGACAGAGACACTTGGGTTAGGTTTGTTGTTTGTTTTTGTGGTTTTTGTAGGTTTTTTTTTAATACAGAAGTAATTTTAAAAAACATAATAATAATAATAATTGAATTACTATGTATTTCAGAAAAATACAGTCTAAAAGTTTGTAAGTTCTATGCAGAATGCATGTTGCATTTATGTATGTTGCATAAAATATAAATGTTTATATCCTGTGAATATATAAAGGAATTATTGTCATGAAAGTCCCTGTCTTAGAGAGTTTATAGTGTGAGGCCAGTGGATGCATATTTTTCTGTTATTTCTTTATCAATACACATAAAGTCCATTGGTTTAATGCCAGTCTAAGATGGTTTTTCTGGGAAATAGGATATGCTGAGCTGGTTGAGGCAGGGAGGACTCCCTCATCTAAGCCCTTGAAGAGTCTGAGGCCCTCTGTGCATTCAAAGCCTGCAAACCATAGACAATCTCTTCACTGAATGGGGGCATAACTTGTCTTTTTCCAGAGAACACTATCACAGTTTCTAAGGACCTGCTGGGAAGATTATTCTCAGTAAAACAAACCAAATGCTGGCATGAGAATATGTTTGTGACACATTCTGCACCTCCCTGCATCTTCATTTCATTGTTTCATCAGTATCAATCACCCTGCTTTCTCACCAGCTGGGGATGGAATGAGCCCTTTGGAGCCACAGTTGCTTCTTCTGACAGTAAAGAGGACCATTAATATGTAACTCCTCCTGCTGCACAACTCCAGATATGACTGCAAAGACAAGCCACCATGAGTTTTAAACCATGGAGTTGCTAGCACTGTAACTCACCTCCTGCTACAGCAAGAACACAATGTTCTATTCTGGGAGATGGCTGTTTCCCCAAAGTGTTCTTGTTTGCCTAATGCATTTGCTGAAAGACAGGACATTATCAGCCCACGCAGAAAATGCAGGAGTGGTGTTATTTCTCCAATATGCATTATTCATTCAGAAAGAGAAAGCTTTTCTTGTTAAAAGGAAGTTTGTTGGGCTGACTTGACGTGTCTATCATTAATAAATAACTGAAACGTTATTTTAGTAATCTAAACACAGAACAATGCATTTTATTTGTTTAAAAGCCAGAGCCAAGAGTATAACCAAAAGTTAATTTTGGTAAAAAAAGAATACAGTAAATTCTACAGAAAGACAAGTTTGTTACAACACATTTTTACCTGCAGAAAGGGAAGAAGGGAAGAAAAAGAAACATAGTTCTGACAGTCTAGAGTAGTGAAATTCTGCTTTTGAAACTACTCTTTGTGAAAACAACAGGGCATAAAAAAGCAGGCAGGAGAAGGCCAGAATCAACCAGAATAATATCAGAGAATGGTTTGAGTTGGAAGGGACATTAAAGGTTGTCTAGTTCCAAGCTCCTGCCATGGGCAGGGATGCCATTCACAAGATCAGATTGGCAAAGTCCCATCCAACCTGGCCTTAAACAATTCTGGGAAGGAGCATCCATGGCTTCTGTGAACCTCTTCCACTCTTTCATCACCCTCTGAGTAAAGAATTTCTTCCTAACATCTAATCTAAACATGCCATATTTCAGTTTCAAACCATTGCCCCTTGTCCTGCTCATTACCCCATATCTGCTCATATAAGAAGTCCTTCCCCCTTGTTTTTATAAGCCCCCTTTAAGATACTGAAAGGCTACTACTGAGGCCTGCCCAAAGCCTTCTCCAGGTGAACAACCCAGAGATTCTCAGATTATCTTCATAGGAGATGTGTTCCATCCTTTGGATCATCTTTCTCACCATCTTCTGGACCTGTTCCAACAGGTCCATGTCTTTCTTCTGCTGAGGACCCCACACCTGGACACAGCATTCCAGGTATGGTCTCATGAGAATGGAGTAGAGAGGGAGAATCCCCTCTCTGGCCCTCTGGAGAATCCCCTGCTGGCCATCCCAATCAGGACATGATTGGATTCTGGGCTGTGAGCACACACTGCTGGGTCATCTCCAGCTTTTCATCCAGGAGAACCCCCAGGCCCTTCTCCACAGGGCTGCTCTCAGTGAGTTCTCCCAGTCTGTACTCATATCTGGGACTGCCCTGACCCAGGGGCAGCACTGCACACTTGGACTCATTGAACCTCATGAGATTCCCACGTGCCCACTGCTCCAGCTTGCCCAGGTCCCTCTGGATGGGATCCTGTCCTTTCAATATCTCATCTTTGTGTCATCTATAAACATCTCTAAACATCTATAAAAATGCTGAGGGGGTACTTGATGTCACTGTGGCTGTCATTGATGAAGATACTGAAGAGCACCAGTCCCCAGACCTCTGTCTGCCCTGAGAAAGTTCTCACCAGCCTGCACCTGGGCACAGAGCCATTGACCACAACTCTCTGGTTGTGTCCATCCAGCAAATTCCTTATTCACTGAATAGTACATCTATCAAAGCCATGTCTCTCCAATTTGGAGATACAGATGTCCAGTGGGACTGCGTCAATGGCCTTCAGAGGTGTAGGTAAATGACATTAGGTCAGTCTTTCCATGTCAAGTGTTGCAGCTATTCCCTCACAGAAGACCACCAGACTGGTGATCTGTGAAATCATGCTGGCTGCCTCAGATTACTCCCTCCTTCTGTGTGCCTTAGTATATCTTCTAGGAGGAACTGCTCCATGATCTCCCCAGGCACAGAGGAGAGGCTGTAGTTCCCTGGATCTTCCTTTCCTCTCTTTTTTAGAGAAAAGCTGTTTCCCTTTTTCCAGTCATCAGGAACTTTGTATGACCATCATGACTTTTTGAGTACAATGGAGAGTGGTTTGACAAAATTATCATCCAGTTTCCTCAGACCCCTGATATATCCCATTGAGTCCATTGACTTGTGGCTATCAGAGATGATCAGAGCCAGGCAAGGAGCTGCAGAACAGGCTCTCAAGTGTTCAATGTTACATCCCTTCGTGTTGGACTGCAGCAGCAGCCAGATCCCCAGAAGTTCAATACATCTATCACGGATTAGAAACAGCATTACTGCTGCCCTTCCTACTCCCTCCCCTCCTCCTGCCCCCCTCCTCCTCCACCCCATCGAGACAGACAAAAGGCAGAGATTAAGGGTTGAGATAAGAACAATTTCCTGAAACCAACAACGAGATAAGAAAATTAACTGGAACGGCAACAAAATTAACAGCAGCACCAAAAAAAGTCTACAAAGAGAGGGTGATTTACATGCAAAATATGCTCTCCCTGACACACTGCAAGCACAACCTCGAGACAATGAGCAACATGGTGAACCAAACTCCCCGCCCACACTTTTCTTTCCAACTGCAATCGGCACACCCCTCGTTCTGGAAAGTGAGAGTCCCTCAGTTCCACCCCCAGTGATGTGTTCATAGTATAGAATAAACACCTAGACATGCCCACATGGCTGCGGGCTACACCCTCTCATGGCTAATGTGGAAAAATTAACTCTGGCCCTGCCAAAATCAGGACAATATCTCACAGGGCTGTGACGTTTGACACTGATGCGTTTAACATGTGAAGTGTATTTTTTTCTTCACTTTTTACAGATGCATAAATTTGGCATCACTCCCCTTGTCAGAGGAAACCAACTGCATAGCAATTAAATGCTTTTCTTTTTGTCGTGCTACTTTAACAGCATTTTACTACTCTGTTTTTCTTAATTAATTCATAGTTGGAGCTTGAAAGTGTGGGAAGAAATACTTGAAAATACAAAGTGAATCCCTTCTCCAATGTTATTTAGCTGTGGCTTTGATGAGAGTTCAGAGAGATTGGAAAGGCTTTTGTTCCTTCACTTTTACACAGTCTGTGATGACACTGTTTTGTGCAACTTTGAAGAGTGCAACCTAAATCTATCTCACTGTCAGTTTCCCTTCAGTAGTATTAAAAGAAATGTTTGTGATAACGTTTGATATTTAAAGACATAAAAGAGCTAGATGAAGTAAATAGAATTATTATCTGATATTTTATAAATATTATTTGATATTTAAACATGAAAATTTAAGATAAACTGTGTTGGTCAAGAATTTTGTTCCTAACATGTTTTTACGTGCTGTATTTCCTACAGTCTGGTGTACATATGTGCTTCTGCAGTTATGGTTGTGGTGACACGTTGCAGTGATATTATGCCTGTTGACAAGTTGTTGTGTCAGTTTTGCATGACACACGTGATAGTAAATGTATGGATAGATTAACAGTCTGCCTAAGCCTACTTGCACCAGCTTTCAAGTGGGAAGTCCCTTCTGTTTGGTACTAATGCCACAGTGATGTGCCATGGGTTTGACTGTAGCTGCGAATATTCATGTGATATTATGTATTTTCACTACAGAAAGTGCTGAACTCACAGACTGTGAGGATTACAGATGACTATACTTTATTTCTTTGGGAAATCTGGGAAATCTATTAAGAGACAGCACAGAACACGTGATGCATTCATAGAAATTCTGCAGAGTGTGGCCAATTTAAGCAATGGCTTAAACAAACAAAACTGAAGTGCATTCAGGAGCTACACACTCACCGTAGAAACTAAGTATACACACTTCCTTCAGGCTGGTATTTGACATTTAATACTTTTTAATGAGATGCTTAAATTAGTGGGTTTTCATTATTCCCAAAGTACACATATTTTCAAAGCATCAAGAGGAAATAAGTTACTAAAAAGTAACTTGTTTTAAGAAAACAACATGAAAGAATACAGTACAAACATCTTACAGTCTATACATTCCAACACACACAGTCAATGAGGACTGTAGTGGCAGGTCTAATTCTAAGGTACACATAGCCCACTCCTTCTTAGAAAAAAAAAACAGCTAAGACAAACATGGGTATGTGAGAACTCATTCTGAACTACGGGTGAGCTTTTCCAACTCAGCAGAGGAAACACCTTGTAGGGTCAGTTTCTGGGGCATCGTGGAGTTTCCCACCTCACAGCTGGTAATTTCAGAGGACAAGAGAGCATGTTCACTTGAGAGAAGCCTCTCTGCACGCCACAGGCAAGCCACTATAAAATAAACTTTCTAACCACTTTTTTTTCCCTGTGGTTTAGATTTTGGTGGTTTTGTTTGTTTCTGTGTGTTTCTGGTGTGGTTTGGTTTGGGGTTTTGTGGGAGGGAAGATTTCTTCAGTGTCCCAATTCCAAAAATTCACACATATTTTTCATGTTTCAGACAGAGCTTCAGTTGTCTGTAGCAATCTTGAGTACCAGTTCTGCATGTTAGGATTAATTTAACTGCACATAAAACATCTTCCTGGGCAACTGACAGGGTAGCTAACCCCACTACATGTGATGAATAAGACCTGAAAACCCAGAGCTGGCTGAAGAAGAAGAAAATGCTGGCCATGAACTGCATGCCCTTCTCCCACATACAGTACTATTTGGGTATTGCTAATCTTTTCCTCTTCCTTCTATTTCATTAGCCTTGGTATCTCCTTGTGTCTTCCTGACTTCACTGGTGTCTTTTCTTCCATCACAGAGCCTGTTTTGCACATCAGCTTTGTGGCTGCCTGACCTTCAGCCTTACCTCTGACCACAGCTCCTGCACAAATTCTTGGAAAGGTGCAAATTTCTCCATTTCTTTTCCTACTGGCTTCTGGAGGTCTCTTATCCTCCTGACATGTCACTTGTCACTAGCCATGTCTGCCCATATCAAAATAAGTATTTCCCAGCAACAGCAAGCAGGTAATAGTGTTGTATTTCTCATGCTGAAAATGAAGTGCTGAAAATGCTGTCTGTACTGAATGCTTTCACTTGTTCCTTTTTCTTACATAAACTTCCAGCTCAGTGTAGCCAAAGGAGTCAACTGCTAGGCCATCAGACACATTGTGAAATTAAATCTGATTTTTGACAGGCCATGGAATTGTCTGAACAAACGTGTTTTATAATACACCTCCATGCTCGTCAAGAGAGAGTGGAAGTTGAGATGCCTTTCATCACCATCAAAGATCAAAATCCTAAAATGGCAGTAGAAACAGATCCCTTGTTGCTGCAGCAGCTACTACCCTTCACTGCCTTTTCAACCCTTTCACACATTTTTGGTGGGAAAGAGACCAACACAGAGAGAAAAGAAGGGTGATAATTCTGGCACCAAGTGAGCAAGCAGACTTTCACTTGGCTATGACAGTTTTTGCAGGGTCTCTAAAAAAATTAGCTTCCAAGAAGTTTTTGAAGGCAACTTGCATGTGAAATGATAGATCCTTTAATTTTACCTGCTGTCTGTTCTCCCTCACTTTATTGTACAAATCCTTGTCCATTAAGCCAGGAATTCTTAAAGCAGTAAATGCAGTGAAATACAGTGAATATAATTCTTGAGGCATTTTGTTGCAGTGGGTGTAAGCGACCAGAGCCTTATTAACGTTGTCTTCACTGAGTACACTAACCTCTCTCCAAAGGACTAGAGCAAGTCTATGTCAGAACAATTTCTGGGATCAAAATCACATTTACCCAGTATGAGACAGACTTGCCTGACAGATGACTTAAACAGCTATACCCAGGATTAGGCTGATTCTTTCTTCCTTTACTTGAATAGATAAAAGTTATGTGTCTTGTAAATGCTCAAGTTGCTCCATCAAACAGAAGACTAATAAACCCAAAGAAGCCCTGTGATTTATTAGTAGAGTCTAACAAAGCCAATTTTGTGCTGAGAATGGAGTGAAGGCTGAAAAGTAAAAGACTTCCTCTTCTAGGCATGTTATGTAATGCAACCCTGTACACAAACGGGAAGTAAAAATTCACACTACTGGCAACCTCATACACCACTGATGTGTCATTGTTGACATTCCCAGAAAATTAATTTTGCCAGCTTGGGTGTGTCAGCTGAAAGGAAATAAAATTTGGTTTTGCTATTCTGGTTATTGCAAATAGAGATCTTTACTATTGGAAGCCAGCCTCCTATATATCCATTGTACGTCCTTTTCTTTCACAAACCAGGCTTTTTGTGTACTTCAGCACTCTTATTTGTGGGGGGGGGGGGGGTTGGTGGGGTTTTTTTGTGTGGTTTTTTTGGTTTTTTGGGTTTTTTTGTGGTTTTTTTGTGTTTTTGGGGTTTTTTTTGGTTTTTTTTTTTGGTTGCTTGGTTGTTTTAGTTTTGGTTTTGGTTTGGTTTGGTGTTTCGTTGGTTTTTGGTTTTGGGTTTTTTTGTTTTGTTTTTTTGTTTTGTTTTTTGGCTTTTTTAATATATGTTTTGGCAACCCTTTTGGAGGATGGGTTCCCCAGCATGATGCTGCATACAGGCTGCCTAAGAATTGACCTCTTGAAGTTCCAAACAACAGAGGGAAAATAGGGAAACGTGGAGGAGGTAGAAATAGCATAGGTATGTATGAGGAAAAGGAAAAGAAGCTGAAATAATTTTCAAGGAAACTAACTATACCTGTAGCCTTAGTCAGTCCCTGGTGTCTCATTCTCCCAGCAGTGCAAATATGTATCTTTTTGTTCTATTGAGTCAATGTAATTATATATGCCTGAGTCACAGTCTGTATAATATTAGTCCCAACCATTTCTTTTCAGATGGAACTTCCCACAGTTGAATGGTCCATAACTTTAAAATTTTCATTCAAAACCTCATCAGCTCATTCTTGATTGCTCCAAAGCCTCAAATAATCCTTTAGCATAGAGCCAATGTAAACTTTTTAAGCAAAGTAACTGGAAAAAAAGAAAATAATTTTGCCAATTTGTTTAAAAGGGTCTTTTCCTTTTTATACTCCAGCAAAACCCCTGCAGAAGATACGACATTATAATTTTGATAATTACTGGGTCATTTATTATACAAGCTTGCTTTGGCTGCCACATTAATTACCAGATAGCTATAAATTAGGAAAAAATTGCTCTTAAAAGCATTTACCATTTCAGCACACACTTCATGATGTTATCAGCGCTGCAATTTTATACCCTCAAATCAATAAATGGAATTATACGCTATTTTATGTCACAATTTATGCCAATATTCAGATAAACTGTGTCCTACATTTTTATGGAATTTTGTTATATTGACTTCCAAAATATATTTAGGAATTTGCAAATCCAAACATCATTTTTAGTGTCTCAGATTTGTTGAAAAAATAGTGAAATTATTGACCAAAGAAACAAACCACAGAGTAAATTTGTCCGATTTGATGAGTTAATTCAGATATTTACTTGCAGAGAAACAGCAGAGTACTTAGAAAGATAAATTAATTATTTAATTGCAATTTCTTTAGTCATAAAATAATGCAAGTTTCTTATATTAAACAAAAGGTTCTTTCTTTACATTTTCATATCCATTACAGTATCTCTAAATACAATCTAAGAAGTTACTTTTAGAATGTCAATGTCATTTGTTGTGTTATTAGGGGCTAAAATGAATCCAAGCAATTAGGTCAACGTGTTTGTATATGCTAAAACAAGTTAATCTTCAGAAACAGGCATTTTTTTAAATGATAAAATGGGACAAGGTGCTCTGTCATAAATAAAAGGCATTGAAACTGTTATGTTGCTATCATCTGGCTTTCCTGGTAGGCCACTTTCAGCATTTGTTTCATTAATTCATCATCAGTACAAATTTTTTTTTTTTTAATTGTGATGTGTGGAGCTGTGTCTTTTTATATATAGTAAAGACTGTTCTCTTAATTACATTGTTAAAAATAGCTTCGTGAATGGACAGGAGCACAGAGTATAACACAGTGCAGCTTGGGTTAGGGTCATCAACAGATTATCTCCAGATTATCAGGATTACGTGATTACCCCTGTGAAATGTAGGTGCGTTACAAATCAAAAATTAATCAGATTTTTACAAAAACTATTATTAAGTCAAGATACCAACTGTTGGCCTACATGTATTTAAGTCATGATGTATTTTAGGTTGGATTTGATCAATAATACAATGAAGCACAAAAAGAAAGCTCAATTTTTTATAATGTCTTGCACTGACTATACTGAGTAGTCTTGGTATAGGGGTTTTGCTGTCATTACCCTTTCCATTCCCAAGTGAATTTCAAATATGTCTTTATCTTGACCATTTTTCCCTCCTACAACATTCTTCCAACACTTTTAACAAAGCCAACTTCATTTTTTCTGGGCAAGTTGGAGATTTGATTCTCCTTGGAATATGGAGCAGAAAAAGGCTCAGGCATTTCCCCAGCTATGTGAAATTCAGTATAATGGATCAAAAAATGTTGTGAAGGGAAAGAACTCCTTTGGAGTTCTTGTGAACCAAAATGCCCCTTCCAGAAGATCTCATGCTCTGACTAGACAAAGCAAGTCCATTTCAAGGGATTCTCCAAGAAGTCTGGCCCATAAAAAAACTCAATTTGGCAGCAGCTGAGTGCAAAATCCCTCTTCTTGGGAGGAAATAACTTGATGAAGTTGTGGTGAAGACAGAGTTCTTCACTGTGGACATGTCTTAATATTTTATACACACAGACACTGAAACCTGTCATGTAACAGAAGCTACCTTTTTAACAAGGGACTGGAAAATAAATCAAAACACACCTTCAAAATTAAGTACAAAATTTCCTTAACAATGCTATTGTTAACATCACTTCTTTAAATAGGATATGTACTGGAAAATGTAAGCACAGAGACAGTTAATGCTGTTCTGACTGTTTAGTATGAGACCTCAGTCAACTAAAGGAACTACATGAAAATATTGACTTAGATATGAAGGTCAAATTTAGTTTGGGCAAATTTATAATGAAACAAATGTGAAATCAATGGAAACACTCACAAGAGAAAGTTCAATGACAGGAAAACACATGAAAATGGTATCTTTCTGTTCTTCATTATTAAATACTCCATATGAAGGGAATTGTATTTCTCCTGCCCAAATAATTGGGCCCAAAGTCTGTGGGTTAGTAAGGTTAATAGAGAAACATATAAAGGGATCATGATGGGGTCAACTTAAAGTTCTTCTGGACATGCTTAAAAACTACTTGCTATTTGTAACTTACATATGTGTAATTTATTCATTATTTCACTATTTTTAATGCAATCTAATTACTTTTCACACATCTACCACAGAAGATTTTTCTCTACTATTTGTTTTAATTTGCATGCTACCTATGTTTTTGGCAAAATAATTTTGACTTCCTCAGATGCTATCTTTAGGAAGCACTTTGTCAAAGACAACAGCTGTCAGAGCAACCTCAGAAGTCCTGGGAGAGACTAAGGGGGTCACAGGTGACTCAGGATTTGCTCCTGTAATAGCCTTTTAACAGTGGTCATGAAGTTCTGAATTATTTGTCCATTCTGAGCAGGCCTGAAAACCAATGGTTTTTGGCTCATAGCCTTGCAAAAATCAGGCTGAAATTTTCTAGCCATTTAAGCTTGAAAATCTTATGTGGACTTTAATAAGTTAAGAGCCTTCAATTTGCAGTGTATACTACCAGCTGTTAGACACTACTATGGAATTTGAGAATGCCAGCACATCAGTGGATATATACAGAATCTTTCATGCTTGCCTCTGTGCATAAAAAGCTTAATGGGCTGAACTCCACTGCCATATATTTATATTTCAGCTATTACAGGGAGAAAGGCAGTCATATATTTCACCATTGTGTTATATTATTAACTGGAAATAGAACATCGTTGTTATATAAAAAATTTCTATCATCTCTCACTTTGTTGTTATCATGATTAGAATCTCTGTTAAAAGGAAAAGTATCGGTAGACAACCGCTGTGATATTTTAATTGCTACTCTGGATAAGATTACTGCAACCATTTCATGGCACCAGCATACATGTCTACAGGATTTATTACTCAGATCGTGTCTGCTCTTTTATGGATTTCATCCAAGAGATGTTTGAATACCAAGCTCTTGAAATGTCTCCCCTGTGGTGATTCAACTGCACTGAGCTGCATCAGCAAATAGCATTGACACGAAGGCAGCAACTGTTACATTCCACCACAGTTTGATTTAGAGAAGAATTTTTTTAGATGTATTCCACTGTAACCCTTTTCTACCCATTACTTAATGAAAGCCCAGTCAAAATATCAGTTTAATGGCTTTAAAAAGATTCTTCTGAAATTTTATCTTGCAAATATGAAAAAATAGCACAGGTATGATTCATCATGCAAAGAACAGTCCAAATGCACTGTATTTTTTTTCAAGTCATGCTTAAGTACTTAAAGAAAAAATGGAAAATCTTAATTATCAGAATATTTTTATAGGTATTTCAAAATATGTAAAATCTAGAACATGAGGCACAGAATCACTATGCAACTAGCATTTTTGTTTACATATTCTGTTTCAATGATGAACTGAGGATATCAAACAACATTCAGTAAGCCTGCTGCATGCACAAAAGTACTTGTGAGTGGAAATTTGGGCGTGGAATAATTGACACATCATTAAATATTTGGCTCTAAGCTTTACACTGGTAGGTCAACATGCAGTGAATATAAAGCAGGTTAAAGGAAGAGGTCAGTATACTGCTAGTTCACTAATCAGCTACTGGCCTCTTACCAGAAACAGCACATAAATCTCATTAAAGTGCTCTTTATCTAAGTGGGGGAAGAATGTACATCAGCTGGTTTTGTTGAAGGACAAATGGCATACAAGCACTAAGACTCTTACTGCTCTCAGTGGTAGTGGCAAAGAACAAAAATATAAACACAAATAGCATCTGGCAGGTCTTATATTGTAATTGTTAAATAATGGAAAACACTGGAACAAGAAAAGACAGTAGCTGAAACCTGGTGACAGATATGAATGCAGCATTCTCAGTTTTGTAGTTATAAAGTGCAAGTTTCAGATCTGATAGAATAAAGTCACTTTTACCATGCCACAAGTTTCCAAAGCACTGTATGAACTTCAACACTAAATTTCCATGTCAATAACAATTCATTTATAGATTTTGTTCTGGGAAATTCTTAGCTGTGCTGAACTACAAAACTGATGCACTAGAGGTGGGGTATTACTTGGAAAATATCTCTAATTATATACTACACGTTAAAGGGTGAAATACTGTTTATGATTGTTTTTAGAAAAACTACTATCATTACTCTGTCTCCAAGAAAATCACAGGAATAACAACAATAATGTCTTAAACGCTGGGGGAAAAGAGGAAGCTAATTTTCTACAAGCAAGTCTCTTAAAAAAACCCCAAAACAATACAAGAACATGATTCCTTATGTAAAGACTTTCCTACAAGGAAAGCTAATGATCCTCTGGCCTGTATTAGAAGTATTGCCAGAGAAGGGATGTGAAAATGAAGAGGGCAGAAGAGAATGCTCAAGGGAAATGTCATCAAATTATATAAACACATGAAGGAAGGGTACACAGAGAAGGTGTCCAGGCTCTTTCCAGTGGTGCCCAGTGACAGGACCAGAGGCAGAACCAGAGAAGATTCCTCATGAATGTAAGGAACAACTCATTTTACTGTGAGAATGACTGAGCAGTAGCACAGGCTGCCCAGAGAAGTAGCAGAATCTCCATCCCTGGAGATCATCAAAAGCCATCTGCACCTGGTGCAAAGGAACCAGCTCTAGATGACCTTGCTTGAGCACTGAGGTTGTACCAGATGACTGCCAGAATTGTCTTTTAACATCAAGTGTTCTCTGTATGAAATACATTGGGATTTGAAAAATATCTCCAAAAGAAAATAAAGCTGTTTCTGAAGTTTATATGGAATCATAAGCTGTTATGTATTCAGAAATTAGATTTTTCTCACCTAGAACTGCCATAGCCATATGTTTTTTCTCTTGACAGCAAATTATTTACTTCATCAGTTCTAAAATTAAGCACACCAAAGGAATGAACGAAACATTAAATTGACTTATTGTACCTAAACACATTTTCTGGTTCATAACTTTTTTTTCCTAATTGGCATGTTGAGGGAGTTTTTTATTATTTTTCAGAAAGGATGTAGCACAAAGTTACAAACATGGGAAATCAGTCTTGAAGAATTATATCTATGAAGAAAATAATTAGCATAGGTTTTAAAGAAAGAAAAGTAAACCCTGGTCCAACTGGGCAGTTGATGATTATAAATTCTATTTAAAGATGACAGGCAGAAAGGATGCTCACCTCCCTGTGCAGAGAAACAAACAGGTTCACTAGTATGCAGTATTTCCTATGGAGTAAGCCCACTGGCTGTTGAGCCCTGCATCAAGCTGATTTCCTGATTTCATGTTGGGAAATGATTTCCAACATGAAACCACTGATGATCCATGTGGCCATGATAACTGGTCACAGACACATACAGAAGGAACAATGTAAGCCAGCAAAAACAAAGATGTGGCTTTAAAAATGTAATGTTTAAATTCTGCAAAAAAAGGGGGAAAAGGCCGCATGAAAATTGGAGAGGTGACAGAAGTCAGGTAAAGTCCGTAGGAAAGAGTTTGCAGTAATGTCAGGAAATAGATAAGAGTCTAAGGTCTGCAAAATTATTACAAGCTCCCCTTATGACTGGAGGATCTACAAATAAACTAAATTCACAATCTGAATATGACAAGGGATGAGAGACTTAAAGAATTTCTTAAGACACCTACAGAATATTCTTATAGAACAGAGAACTGCTTGGCACTTAAAACTACCTTGTTAGCAACTTGGAGACGAAAAATAGGCTTTCACAGCCTAGAAAGATTTAAACTAGAAATGTTAGTGGCTAAATTTTTTATGCTTATATTGATTTTTAACAGAAACAAAATTTCCAATACTCTAAAATTTTGCCCACTGTGGCTGCTCTTCCTTTCAACAACCAAAATTAGAAAATAGGACTGGATGAAGACCATGAGAGCCTTTTACTGTAGGCCAGCAAAAGAGAGCCGTGGACATTGCATGAGAACAGATTAAGCATATAGACTTTCTCTTTTGTAAATGAAAACAGTATCTAATAACAGTGCTACGAAGATTGAAAGATACAGACAGCTGACTTTCATCCCTGATGGGGCACATTCCTTTCCTCAGCTCCCACATCTCCAAGGGAAGTGTGCCTGGTGCAGAATGAAATACTTGAGGGTGTTTGTGTGTCTTCCTGGAAGTATCCTTTCCAAAGTCCAGGCTCTCAGAGGCATTGGAAAGGCATGTGGGACTCGGACCACAGCTGCTGTGCCCTCCTCACTCCTTTACCTTTGAGCTGGAGGTGAAAACCAGCCATTTTATTATATATTTATTATTTATTATATTACATGTCCAAAGATATGCAAAGGGAATGAAAGGCTATCGTGTGACCTCCCCTCCTCCTTTTATATCTACAATATGATCAGGCAGAATTTGCTCACAAGCACTGAAATCACCATTGCTTTCAAACTTGAGCAGTGACTTCAAGGGACATTGTGCAATAAATGACCTCAGTAATCTCTGGAATGGTTCTGGACAGCAGTCAGAATACCTCTGGAGATCATGATGAAATACATGTCAAATCAAGAGCTCTGTTGCCATTCAACCAAACTTAATGCCTCATATATTGCAAATTAACTTAGCTCAGTTAACATCTGTTAAGAACTGTGATTTTTTTCTGGCTCATCTCTGATATTTTATAAAAGGATATTTTGCAAGGGAAAGGTCAGTAAATCTACTTCCAAACACATTTCTTTAGCAAGAATGTTGACAGTTTTTACTGGAATGCTTTCCAGGGATGCTTGTCCTTTGACAAATTTCCAATATTCAAGTAAACTTAAGTCAAATTACTCATTCTTTCTTCTGGGTGCTTAAGGAGAGGGAGAGATTTTTTTCTCTCATGCCTAACATGTTTGTAATTCTGTCTTCCTTTTTTTAATTTGGCTGTGAATTCCCTGTTTCAGCAGCAATTTCAGTAGTCAGGGAAGAGATTGATGCTTTTTAAATTACAGTGATTGTGTCTTGCTGAAGAGATGCTATTAGACTTATCAAAGGTGGTTGCCACACCAGTACTGTGATAACACAGAGTTCTTTTGGAATTATTTTTCTGACTTAAACATAAGCATTTTATTAAATATTTGACTTCATGATTATATCTGGGTGGATATTCCCATGTTTAAAAACTTGATGCCCTTGAGAAATAAAATTCTTTCGCCTTTTGGTCTACACTGGGCACTGAGTGAAATCCTGGTACCACACAAAATGTGGGAATGCTGCCAATGCCTTTGATGAAGTCAGAATTATTTAGGGACTATGTCATAATTCTATATTTACTATACAACTTTCCTGACTATCTAGACCCAACCATGGCTTCAATGCTGTAATATATTTTAACTGCAATTGTGAAACACATATAATTTCTTCTTTATATTTGTAAGCATAACAAAAAAACCCAGAAGAAAAAAGCAAACAGAAGAAAAAAGCAACATAAGTTTGTTTGTAATACTGAGATATTTGATAATATAGTTCTTATGCTTCCTGGAAGTTACATTTGCCATGTCATCATTTTGGCTTTCAGTACTAAGTTATTTACAAACATGACATGCTGGAAAGCAAACAACAGGTTTCTCTATTTTTATGTCATCATGGCTAAGTACTTGGATCATGTATCCTAATGCTTCAGTAACTGTATTTCTTCTTAATGCAGCATAATGTATAAGGGGACATACAAATGACAGCTGTGTAAAACCTGGCACAAATCTAACTGACTTGTCTACAAATGGAATTTTATGGTTTGGGGTTTTTTTCATTCATTAAATAAAGATTCATTAAGCAGAGTTCTGAGAAAGAAACAAAATTATTATGTGGCTTGAGAAAAATGCTGCAAGTATGTATTTTTATCAGAACATTTAGGAGCACACACAGGTGTGTCCTTGTATCTCTTGTATCCAGAAACTTGAAAATACCCCTGATAATTTTTTTAAGTATTTGGTATTCATTCTAGACACCAAAGACAGTGCACTGTGTGGCGGACTTCCAGTTATCACACAAACCAATAACCTCTGCAATTTGTAAGCCACTCTTTCCCAAAATCTTTGTAGCCAAAGACTACAAAGACTTCAAAAACTTAGTGGTATTCCAGAGTGCTCATTCTGCATCTCATTCCTGTCAGTACCTTTCCTTTTCCCTGTCTGCTCTACTGCTGGTGGTAGGAGAGCTCTCACCCAGCCAGGCTGGCCAGGCAGGCAGGCAGGATCCTGCATCAGCACTGCAGACAGGTCTGCCCTGGCTCCCCAGCACATCTGTTCAAGGAGCACAGTGCAAAAACATCCAGGCTGCTTCTCCAGTCCAAAAAAACTTCACCAAGTACACTCCATACTTCATCGTTTGGAAAGTGGTGCATTCATAGAATCACAGAATCATGGAATGGTTTGGATTGGAAGGGACCTTTAAAAGTCATCTTGTCCAACCCTCCTACAAGGAGCAGGGGCATCTTCAACTAAACTTCAGTGAAGCATAATAGTTTTTGGTTCTCGTTGTTACAACAGATATTATCTTGAATAATTATAGAAACGGGCATTAAAAAAATCAACCTCTCAAAATCTCATGGAAGATCTCCATTTCCTATACTTCCCATTATACTAGCTTCCCATTAAGTTGACATGGAATTTCAAAGATTGATAATTTAAATATTTCTGAATTAGCAGTTGTCATGCATCATAATTCTGAATGTAACACTTGAATCATCACAAGCAAGTAACGGAAGACAAAATCCAAAAGAGAAAATCCTACCCTAAAACTTGATCATACCCAAACAAACAAATAAAATCACTGAATATTAATAGTCTTGTTGTTGAAGTCTGTTGAAATCAAGCTCCTTTTAGGATTAGGTTTTAACAATTCATAAAAATGGTAATCAAGGAGTAACAAATTAAGTTATAGAACACTTTATCATAAGAAAGAACTAGGTAAAATAAAAGGAAATAAGAGACCTGGAAATTCTTCCTTTTCTCTGAGTCCTTGTTATTCCCAGCTTCACTGCTTACAAATCTTAGATACTACCTGACATCTTCACTAACTAACTCTAGTTATTTCCTGACTTTTTTTCATCTTTCTCAAGTTAGCCAATCTCTAACCTCTTGTAATATTTTCTTTCAATCTCCTCCAGCACAACTACCTCCTCCAGCACAACTATATCTTACATACACAACTGTGTAACCCACATATAGACCTTCACCATTGGTTATGTAGTCACTGGCACTGCCCCTGAAAAGAGGAAAAGATGTTTCCAGCACTCTTTTTCTGCTGTTGCCTCCATTCCCTGTAAAAGCAAGAGGATTATGCCTATGTGTATACATCATTCTGTAAATTTTGTTATCCCCACAAAACAAATCTTTGACTGGCAAGCACTTACATTTTTTCTACCACTCTATGCTTATGGTTCTACTACTTTATGCTCATGACAAAGAAGTTGGAAAATAATGCAGTCATAGTGACAACAGATTACATTCTTCATGCTTCTCATTCAGCTCCTTCACGTAACTCCAAAGACTTCTTCTCAGAACTCCTGCTGCTTCCAGATGGACAAACTAACTTTATGAAACATGAATCAAACAGGTTGCAGTGTTCCATTCAAAAAACACCAGTGGCCAACCAAGAACAACATGAAGGTTTTAGAAAATGTTTATAAAGAAATTTCTGTTAAAAATGGTACCTAGATAGATGATAACAGGGGTTTTTTATGTCTGCAACTGCTACTGACCTTGATTTGTATGTGGATGGCCTGCTTCACAAATTTTTCCTATTAATTTATTTAACATGCTAGCTTTCAACCCTTCAGACCTTCAGCCAGCCCAATGAAACTATATGCTTACAGCATATATTTAATTTGTTTTAAAGTTTAAGCACATTATAATCAATACAATTTGACATTTATTCCAGAACATTTATATTTTAAATTCCACTTAAAATGTACTTGGCATGCTATGACTAATCTCAGAGAAATGGCTGGTGTAGATTGCCTCAGGCAATAACAGCTTTAGTTGCTACTGCTAAATTTATCTTCAATTGTGAATCAAAACCTTTAGGAAATCAGCTTATTCCTTTGTAGGGATACAAAATAGAAACTAAGTTGAAAAAGATCTCAACAGCTAACACTAAACACCATCTTGCCAGTATGTAATTGTAAGAATATTTTTAGCTAAAAATATTTCTGGTTTTCTTACAAGAAATGACACAAACACAAAAAAGTGATATGTAATCTCTCTTAACAGTGAGGACCCATATGAATAGAGATAGTTCATGAACTTCACTAAAAAGAAATACTCTTTGAGTAGGCAAAATAGTAATGATGTTTTCAGACTCCTGCAAACCAGGAAATAGTTAATAACTTTGCACTGAAAAGAAAACCTTGAAAACTAACTTTGCACACTGAAAATCTATTCAAAATTTTGTCAATGAATTTAATTAATCACTCCTATAAAATCAATTAGTAATTTGCATTATTTTTGTCTGACCAGCAACACTGGTTAATCATGTATTTCTCACATTTAGTGACAAGGTCTTGGCCAAGACTATCATCTTACTTTATCTTCATATATAATGCTTCCAAAATATGTAAACCATATACTGTTGAACAACTCCTGCTTTATTTTATGATAGTAATTTATTGTGCATGAATATATACATTTAATTTACTACTTAAACTAGAACTTCCTTCCTTCCTTCCTTCCTTCCTTCCTTCCTTCCTTCCTTCCTTCCTTCCTTCCTTCCTTCCTTCCTTCCTTCCTCCGC
>JANPWX010019792.1:1542581-1561097 GCA_024734555.1 Trochalopteron elliotii
CGGAGATGGATGGATGGATGGATGGATGGATGGATGGATGGATGGATGGATGGATGGATGGATGGATGGATGGATGGATGGACGGACGGACGGACGGACGGACGGACGGACGGACGGACGGACGGACGAGGCAGGCAGCGGCTGGAACATGAGGACCCGGGCAGACCCCCGATACCTCCTCCCGCCCCCGTTTCCCCCGGCTCCTCCCGGTGTCACGGCTGGCACCGTCTCCGCAGCATTGTAGTGAACCGGAAAGTGAAAGTCACTTCAGGATAGAGGAACGTGGCCCTGTTTCCTACCGTGGTTTCTGGCGTGCGCGGGGTCTCTACTGTACAGATTTGCCTCGGTGGGGTTTTGAATTTTTTTCCCGAGATATTAGAGAGGCAAGAAATCTCGTATTTGTCTGGTGCTTTCGTTTGTATAGGAAGGTTGTTAATGTAGGTACTCGGTGGAAACTGACAGTGCAACTTGTGAACCTGCTGTAAGGTGACTGTACAAAGGACAAGGAACGCTTTCTGGGTTGGTGCAAACGGCTTGATTAGTCTGCAAGATATTTATCTCCTTGCTGAGAAGGCTGTAATTCCTCTCACTGGACTTTCTGCTCAAGACCTGAGAAATCCTCCTACTGTGAGGATTGTTCTGCCATGTATTCAGGCCACCACAGCTTCTTAACTTGTTTGCTTGTCATTTTGCATAGTTAAGCAGTCCTTAATGTGGCATTGGAATGCATCAAAAGTGTGGTTAAATCCTTAAAACACACATGGAACAAAAAGTTGACTTGTGTTCCTTCTGTTAATCAGTAGTTGAACAGAAAAAATAGTCATATGCCCGAACTCTTAAAAGGAGCCTTTGATAGAATTGGAAACTGAGCCCATAAGTCTTCATTTTACATCTGCTGTGTGAACTGTAGTTATTTTTTGAGTGATATGTGGGAGGATGGAGGAAAGGTGCCTGCAGTTGGGAAGAATAGTTTCTGTATGATCAAAATTACTTTGGAATGCATTTTTTCAAGATTTAGCTAGCTTATACTCAAAGCAGGATAAGACAAAAGAATAGTTATGATGCTGCAAACACAGGGTTACAAAAGCAGCTTATTGACTGTGTTAAAGGAGGAGAGCTCTGGTTAGAACGCATATTGACTAAGGACCATGATTACTGTTGGGTACAGGTAATGACACTTCTCATTGACTAATACAGGTGCAAGCACAGCTGCTGAATTGAGCTATGCCTTGTGACAGGGAGGTTAAGACACCACAATAATGGCTTTATGAATGTAGGCTTTTACTTGATTATCTGACACTTTTCTGTTATATTTATTTAGAATCCAGTTTAGGAGTCCTTGTATGTGGGTATTCAATAAAGCAGGTATGTGTGCTTAATTTTTAGCTTCAGGGATGGAGCTGTTATAGTCATGTGATAGGTATGTGCACAGAACTGTTCAGCAGACTGGCAGAGCTGTGGTAGAATATATCCTGTTCATACTTCAGACACACCAAGATGCTATGGCTACAAAGGAGGGTGGTGGAAGGCCAAGTACAATCCTCCTCCATCAAAGCTGATGTTCAGAATCTTTCCAGTTAAAGACTGGGGCTGAAACAGAGACTGACATTTTGTCTTTGGAATGTCTTGATAATAAAGGTCTTTCATGGACCCAATGTTATCAGTGTCATAGAGCAGATTTGTGTCATAAAAAAGTTTACAACAGGTTTGTGAACTTGGTATGCACTGATCAATGCACTGTTATCAAGTTGTGCTGGTAACATGAAATAGGGAGGATTTTTTCTTTGCTTTGTTTTTGAAAGGGTAGGACTGCTTTTCCCTTACTTTCATGCCTTAGTATGTTGTAGTTGTGATCAGTTTTGATCACAGAAATTAATTTTACCCATTAATTTGGTTCCAAATTCCATAAGCATTTAAGTACATATAAAAGTAACATGTTTCAATCACTGAATTCACTGCTTTCCCCTCACTGTTTTGTAGTATTGGTTTGGATATTTGAGGTAGGCTCTCTACTTACATTGATAGACTCCAGATATATACTATACAATGTTTTTATTGCATGTAATGTACATGTATAAATAATATATTCATATACAGAAAGATACTAATATAGCTACATTATACAATTCTTACTAAAATTAATTCAAAACCTCTCATTGAAAGAGATGGAGTTGTGTAGATCCACTGTTTGGTTTATGTATGTGACCTGTCATGTACATGATAAAACACTGCACATATTTATACATGGATGCCTTTGAAAATGGCATTTTTTAGTAACATTATGAAATGTTACTCCAAATGTCACTTTTAGCCTTTAGGAGGTTTTCTTTTCCAAACCGGGCTCCAGAGTGAAATTTAAACAATCTAAAAACAATTGTTTGTTCCTTTCCTGTGTACTGAATGCGTTGGAAATTTTGAGTTTGTGTATATGTCTGCATCTAGTGTGTATGTCCTTGTGTATGTGAGTCAAACCTCAAGGCAAAAAATCAAATAAAATTTGTGCTTAAAGAAAATGTTTTGTTTTTAAACCTTGGCTATAGAACAGAAAATTACTCTTAAGTTATTCTGTTAAGTAATTAAATTTTGTAGACCATTTTCTACAAGTCTTTGTGAGATACCCTTAAACACTGAAAAACGTGCTGCTTATGGTGAGCATGCCACTAAGTGCATTAGTGTAAATTGCTTAAGTTAGTTTTTGTTACATCAGTGCTGTATATGAAAGAAGGAAAGGCAAGACAAAATGTTTTCAGCAGAGAATAGAAAATAGATAGTAGGTGGTACAAAGATGCAAGAAAACTTACGTCTTAGAATTCAGAAAGAACACACCTGCAGAAGTGGTGGTGTGATAGTACAGACCAGAAGTTCCCAAACTTGGTAGGTGTGTGATCATCATCAGTCACTTCTGGCAGCCAGGGTCACATGCTTTTCCTGCCATGTCAAACCAGGGCCTCATCAATGGGTCTTCTCCCACCTTCCCTACTGCATGTCCCTTTCATTCAAGGTAGGATTACAGTCCAGTGCTCGTATTTAAGCTTTTCTACCCGTTCTTGCACCCATAAAAGTTTATTCTTTATTTCAGACTTCAGTCACATGACTCCTCTTCCACACACTCATGTCATCAATCTCCACTTCCAGAAAGAAAAAGTGGAACCTTGGCTTCCCTGCATGCATGTACCTCCTTGGTCCTGTTCTTCCTACTCCATCGTGTCTTGGTCCTCTTTTTCTATCCTGAACCAGAAGTCTGGGGACAATGTGGGGACAGCAGAGCTCTTCATTATGTTGGATATGGGTGCAGTAGTTCCTGACTGTTCCCAGAGGTTTTATGGATGCCAGGGTGCCATTGCTGTGCTGGCTGTATGGGAGCAGTGAGACCCAGAAGCTGTGTCTCCATGAAGTTTTGAATGTAGCATGGAAGCAGGCATAAGTGGTGTTTGCACTACACTTTGGTCACCTCTTTTATGGATGAGGAAGAAAAATCTAGCAGACACGCGTGGAAAGGCAAGAGTATTTTTTTTTTTCAGAGACTAAAAAGCACACATCTGCTTCTTCTACCAGATAAGCTAAATCAATGAAAAAATCCAAACAGATATTTCAGTCTGTTTTTACATCAGTTTTGCTTGAGTCTGTTCACCAGGAAAAGAAAAAAGCCAGCCTTCAATTAAAATAAATTATTCTTTCTTGTGCAGGCAGGCCCCAAGCCATGCCTTTGGAAATCAGGAGTGACTGTGGTCCCGTGAAGTGTAATGCAAATAGATGAATTTTGCATAAGAGGCAGAAGCTTCAGTTGTTGAATCTGGCCCACAAAAAGTAGTTAAATACAAGCAAGATGAACTCTGAATGGGAGCTTTTGGACAAATGGGAATCACATCAACAAGAACACAAGACTCATGCAATTGCATTCTTTGCTTGTATGTGAGGAAACAGACACCACATTTGTGTCTGGAGCTGAGATGTTTTTGGAGCCCTTTGGAAAAGGAGTGGAAGTAGGTCAACTGATGATAGGAAATGGTTGGTTAAAAAAACTTAATGTTGTTTCATTATTCTCTCTAACATAGAGAGCATGTATGCCCTAAGTGCAAATATATATGTTTTTGTATATCATATGTTCAGGTATCTTCCTGTCTTATAATCTTTAACCTTTCATAAGTAAGAATTTATTTTGTCATTTGATTACATTGACAAATGACTTCAGACATCCTCCTTCCAAAATCTTCCATGTATCTGTAGAAGACTTTGTACAGTCTTTCTCTGTTTCTCCACTAAAAACTGGGTAACACAGTGTTACTTCACAATCCTTTGCTTCTGGAGAATCCACTGTTCCCCCAGGAGATAACTCTGTTGGTTTTCTGAGCCAATGAGTACTTGTAATACATTTTACAACCTGTGATGATAGTATATTTTTCAGTTTAGCAAGGAATCCTATCTTAAGTTAAGCATTGTCCAGTCCAGTGGTTCTCTTAATTTCTTGGTGATTACGCAGGATCAAAATAGCAAATAAAAATCATATACAGCACAATTGGCAGTATTCAAAGCATCCCTCATTTGCATTGTTCATTTCAAGGTATCCTTTGTTTTCGTTGGTACTTCCAGTTGCATTCTTTTCAGATGTGGGATGGAAAAGATGATGCTGATAAGGGAATTCTAGGTGAATCTTGCATATAACCACCACAAAGTTCAGCTGCTGGGTGGATTGTTTTGTTTGTTTTTTTCTATTTTTATTTTTAGTAATTGTTGTACAATGTTTTTAAGATGAAATATTTCTTTTCGATATGAGGAAATTAATAGACTATTTGAAGCTGCATTTTTTAATATTCTAAAATATTTTTTGATAGTTAAGAATATCAATTTTTGTATCAGCTCATGAGATTGAGAATCAGCAGACATTGAGGATACTCTCCTTGTTTTATTTCTTTTGCTCTAGATAACAGGGCTAATGGATCACAATGAGGCTTTGATAATTTTACTTCCATTGGGATGGGATTCTCTCTCTCTTTTTTTCTTTTTTTTTTCTTTTTCTTTTTTTTTTTAAGTTATAGAAGTGAGATAGCAGAGGCTGTCTTTTGATGATCTCTTTGTAGGTCTTGCTTTGGGGAATGCAAATTTGATTGAACATAAGGACAATTTCTCTACTGCACTTATTTCTTGGAGCTTAGGAGAAAGAGTATACCCATGGAAACAAATAGCTGTCCTGAATTGTGTGAGGACATACAAGATGGACCTAAACTGTGGTGGAAATTTTAAGTGTTGGCCTGTGAATTATTTGCAATCTGACTTGCTATTTTCACAAATAAAACGTGATATTTCTATATATTTGGTTCTAAAATTTTACAGGTAGGAAGAACAATAACCGAAAATAATATTTCTATTTTTCTTCACATTTTCTTCTTGCTCTTGTTTTATTAGAGATAATAGCAGAAATTCTAAGTATTAGAATTTAAATGTGATAAAGTGATAAATAAGAAGGCGAGACATTAAAAGTTGATTTGAGAATTTGGTATCTCTGATAAAATATTACATATCATAAGGAATTCTAGAAAAGGTGCTATAGGACATGGTTCTGAGCTCTGCAACATCCCTTCTAGTGTCTTCTGTGGAGCTTAAAAAGAGGTACCTCAAGTTCAGAGTGGTCAGATATAGTGTAATATTTTCATTGCTCTTTAACCCTTGGCTCCTCCGGAAGATATCAATGTAAGATAATAAAATTCATTACTCCATTGCAAGAGTGGTATGTAGATTAATTACTTCAGCCCTGTTATAGGTAGGTCTGAATGAAGGTAAACAAATTTTTACCTGAGTGAAGTTCAGCTGTCCTGTTTACATTTTAGTAACTGTTAAATAAAGAAAACTATTATACAAATATCCTTTAAGATAATGGTAATATAGTTATAAATGTGTTTGAAACTGACCTCTGATTTCTACAGTTAGACTTTTATGTTTTATTTTGTAATCCTAAAATAATATTAAAAATCGGTATTGGTCTTATCCATGCTGAACAGCTTTAACACTCTCAGTGTTAAATCATCAAGGCAAGACCAATTTTTATAGAAGTGTTTTTATTTGTATGTAAGATACTGTGTATATAAGACATTCAGCACATTGTCAGTCAGTCAGTTTTGTTATTGAAGATAATTTGAAGTTAAAAAAACTTGCTGTGATATTATGTAGAAAATAGTGGGGTTTTTTTGTTTTGTTTGTTTGTTTGTTTTTAATATATAATTTTATATTTAATTTTCACTTATGGTAGTGCCCAGAAGCTCTGCATATGAGGCTCTAACATGTTAGGGGTGTAAGAAAAGCGCCTTTTCTGCATATGGTTTACAACTGAACTACAAAACAGAATATAAATGTTTTCCAGCAGACAAATACAACGAGAATAAGTAGTATGAGAGAGACTTAAAACCTCTGTGAACGTTTCACCTAAGGAGAATTTCCACATAAAATGTGAGAAAGGGCAGAAGGTATCTTGGAATGTCTTTTGCATTACATGTTCTAAAGGAGATCATATGAGAAGGCATGGTGCAAGTGAATAAACTGATCCTCAAAGGGAAGATTGTAAAATCACTAGGAGGAAAAAAGCCCATATTCTTAATTATGATAATGTATAAGAACTGTTATATAGGGGAGAGATGTTAGTTTATTCTCTTGGCTATGGAAAGTTTAGCCTGTGATTGTAGTTTAAACTCTTCATAGCTTTGTGTTTTATGTACTGATTGTCTTACTTTTTAAAGACAAAGATATGTAGAATACCAGCAGGTTTATTTAGTGGAGTTGGTGATTTGCAACTGGTTTTTATTAAAAATGTATTTAAGTGGCCTTCAATTTATTAAATGACCTGTGTGTTTAAGGCAGATTGAATTATTTTAAATTACAGTTTCTCCACTAAATTAAATTTCTTTTTATTTTGGGCAAGGGAAAAAGAAGACCAAACCTTTAAAAGACTTGAATTTTTTGTTTTGTATTGCTTGTTTTGTTAGTAGCGTTTTAAGGGAATTAATTTACATATGTGTCATTTAGACTAAGAAGCTGATCACAGCAACTAGTGCCTGATTCAAATACATTCTGATATCCTTCACAAACCAACATATAAGTATTTAAATGAATAAATATTAAAAACTTACAACTTAAGTAAGAGTTACTTTAAGTAAGAATTAAATTCCCCATCTAATTACATTTTTAAATGTTCAGAATTTTAAGGCTATGTTGCTTTTCTAACCTGAATGCATAATGTACTTTTAATTTATTTTTTGGTTTCTAATGTTTCTTCTTTCATGAAATGCTGTATTTTAACCAGAAAGGTAAAAGAGTTGCTAAGGGAACTGGTAGGAAGTTGATTAAGGCTGCATTAAACTGCCCAAGGAATTTTATAAGATCATTCATTTGTCCAGTATCAATCTCCATCTGTGCAGAAACAGCTATGTAGCCACTTCAGCACAGGACTTCTAGGTGAGGTGAATTGCTTCCGTTCAGACTTGCTTGCAATTTCCTTTACACTGGTTCAATATTGCTTCAAAACTGATCTCACATCTACAGCTGTGAGAATACTTAAAAAAAAAAAAAAACAAGGCTAGAAATGAGGGACTACAGTAAGAATTAAACTGTTATACTTTCATTTTTAAATTGCTTCCTGTATTTGTGTCTTTTTTAAGCTAGACAGTATAAGTCCACTGTCTACCTGTCAGTGATCTCTTAACATTCATTGCTGGAAAGGACCATGAAGATCTGTGTAGAACTCTTTAGGTTTTCTTCTGTGATGTCTGTTGGCTTCAAACTATAGCAGCTTGAACATCTTGTTTAATAGGAAGTCTGAGATCCCTCTAAAACCTCATCTTCAAATGTCATGTCCAAGAACATTTAGAATATGATGGAATATGCCTAAACTGAAAAAGCTGAAGCATTCTTCCACTGGCCATTTCTATTAGATATTCACTGTGTATCTATGAATTGAAATAGTCTTTACTCCTAAGATTATGCTGCTTTCCTTGTCACAATATCCAGTCAGTTTTATTGCTTTGGTCAGATGAAAACTGAAAATTTTCTTTAGGAATTTTTAATACTGTTTTAATTCGTATTAATAATCTGTCTTTAATAAGACAGCAATTTCTCTCTTCTTTTGTAGTTGTCTCATGAAACTTCTGCCAAGTTAATCTTGAAGCACTGGGATCATAATTGTTTGTTGTATTAAAAAATCATGCAATAAACTCATATAATTACTTACCATCTGAAAAAAATGATATTCAGAGAAGGCAAAAACTTTGGTTTTGATGTGTCTAGAAATTCCAGTACGTATGTAGTTGCAGGAACAGTTTGGGGGTGGCAGCACTTCTGCCTTTATCCATCATTGGTTTTTACTCCCTTGTTCATCTGAGGCTTGAAAAGAAATGTTCTTTAGAATTCTTTAGCATTCTCATTAAGATCAATAAGTCCTATTTGCTTATTTACTTTAAAAGTTTTGCTTTTTTGATTAGGGTGGATAGTGTATCATCCTTTTGTGTGTGTATATGATTGGAGCAGT
Source organism: Trochalopteron elliotii (assembly GCA_024734555.1). Lineage (NCBI taxonomy): Eukaryota > Metazoa > Chordata > Aves > Passeriformes > Leiothrichidae > Trochalopteron > Trochalopteron elliotii. The sequence goes on from JANPWX010019792.1 coordinate 1,551,094, forward strand.
TGACTGCTCTCACTGATGAACCCATCTTCCTTTGGAAGGAGCTCCATTCCAGATCAGTAATTATTTCCTCACTCTTTTCCATAAGGATGTAATTTTGGAATATTTATCTGACATTAGAGATTAGAGAACACCATGTACTCAGGCTTACTGGATAAGATTGAATTCCAGTTTCTTTCTGAAGGTTTGTAGATCTTCCACTTGTGTACCTGCCAGCTCATATATGACTCCACCCATTAATCCCTATGCAGGACAGATAACTGCCCACTGAAAACACACAGGGACTAATAGAAACCAAAATACTGCCATTTCCTTGGGGCAACAGCATCTTAAGAACCTTGGATAAGCCACTCACTGCAGTAAGGAAATTCATCAGCTATGCAGGGAAAAATACTCCAGCATTCTATTACAATGACCAGGGATGATGGTTTAGCCAGCATTGTTGCTGTCAGTATTGCAAGTATCACCAAAGCACTAATGACAGTAGTGTCACTGACAGGTGCATGTCTTAGTGCATGTTCTGTGTGTAAAGGTTTTAAAACACACAGAATGTTCAGAAAAAGACTGGGAGGAAGGTAGGTGAGTGTGTGCTCCTGAATTCTCTTTATCCTGGGATGCAAGGTATTTTGCCAAGAAGTGAAAATTAAACCTAATTCTGATTAATCAGTTCTTAAGGGTCCCAATATCATTTTTGCCTTGAACCCTGTACTGAATTCCTAATTTTGCCTGATGGGCTTTCCAGAGGAGGCTTCTCAATATTTTGAGAAGTATTTTTCTTTACAGCTGGTTTCTTTACAGTGGGTGCATACTATGAAAAGACAGTGGTATGATTTAAGCAGTGTAAAGTAACTAATTTTAATCATTTAAATTGGAAGGCCAGAACATTTAATTTTTTGTATTTGGTTTTAATTTAGCTTTTCTTTTCCACAATAAATCATTTTTACCTCATTTATGCATCAAAACATACATACAAATAAATATGCCATTTGACTTGTATTTCTTACTTCTTTCTACTAGCAAAAGGTCTTCAGCCCCTTTACAGGTTCTCTTTCTTATTTAATGAGATTCCTAATTTTTACCCTCCAATGTATTATTATTGTTTATGATTGTTAAGGTAGTGTTGTACAAAAAGGAATTTAAATTAGTGAACTCTTTCATGGGGGATATATCAGTACTTTATATATATTTTGCACTAAACTTGGTTGGTTTAAAAGTGTCTACATACTGACAATAATTGGAGAACTATTATGTATTTTGGTTCATCATAATGCATATTTTTTCAAAGTTAGCTTAAAAACAGATCACCGCTTACTTAGATGAAGTTTTTTTAATAATGGTAAATAACTTAATTTTAAATAAACAATGTATTCTTTTCAGGGCTAAGAACTTCCCCAAATTTGTCACTGTCCCATGATGAAGTATAATCTCCTTCACATTTTCTGGTTTTGGCAGCAGGGATGATTTTGTCTGCAAACATTATTGTAAAAGAAGAGCAACAGATGCTTATCACGTGCCTGTGCCACCAGGGCTCACACAAAGGCTCTGTCTGTCTTGGCTGAGCCACTGTGAGAGGAAAAGGCACCATGGAGTCTCTCCTTGTATAACTTTCCTTCCAAGATTTGCAGGGACTAGGACCACCTTCTCAATCATGCAGTAAGTCAAAACAAGAATCTGTTAGCATATTTTTTTTTTTAGTGTCTGTTAGTTGATAAGAATGAATGTATAACTGAAAGAAAATGAAGGGTAGAATTTCAGGGACTGCATCTCATTTTTCACTGGTTCATACCCATCCATGCATATGGGTTTTTTCAGCCATAACTTCATTTTTAAGTTATATCTGCTATTTTCCTCAGATGTTTTCCTCAAGTGTTTCAGATCCTCAGATCTGCATTCTGATCTATCACAAGGAACAGGTTCAAAAGCTGTGTATCATTTTGATTTTTATCTGAATCTTGGGGAAGCCTGAATTACAAATTAGAAGAACTGAAGTTCAGCAAAAATCCTCCAGCAGATACCAGTTGCTTTGCCTCCTGCAGCCCAGAGAAAAAAATCTTAGTGTATACTCCAAGTAGGAAGTAGAATAAGGTTCATCTGCACTTGACACTAATCATGCTTAAAAGAATTTTAAGCAGGCAAAAAGTGCATGCTGGATTTCAGACATGAAATTTGACAGTAGAGGCTTAAATAAGACTGGACTCTCCAGAATTATGCCTTTCATCCTTTTTACACCCACTCACTCCCTTTGCCATTCAAGATTTCAGCTGATTGATCAGGTATTTTCTGTCACAAATTCATGAGGTGATTTCTCAAAAGGCTCTCCATTGAGTTTTAGATAATTTTCTGACTGCCAGCATTAAAAGCATCTCCTGCCGTTTTAGTATCCAACATGTGTGATTACAGTGGCACAAATCATTAGCCACACACAGTTTTTCCACTTGGTATCTCTAGCTGTGGAAATGATCATAGAATCATCAAGATTGGAAGGGACCTAGAAGATTGTCCAGTCCAACCATCCATCCAGTGTTGCTGTAGGAGATGAAAGAAAGATGAAAGACTCCAAATATTTCAGAAGGCAAAGAGCATAGAAAAAAGGCTTTATTGTCTAATTCTTACTATGTTTTATAAGGTGTTCCAATACAGACTTAACATGGTTGGTGAATAGGAACGACACCTCTCTAATCCCACTGGTTAAATTAGAGAAACAGCAACACACCACCTGGAGGAAGATTGTTTTGAGAAAGGATAGTTGTTTGCCAAGATTGTTTTGAGAAGAAACTTTCTTGAGAAATTTTTCCTTGGGAAAAAGTTAACAGCTGGTAGCAGGCTAAAATGGCTCAGACCCAGAAATATCAGGCCCACAATCCAGCACTACCACTGCCATCCCTAAACCACTGAACTACATCACCCAGTGCCAGCTCCAGATGCTTGTTGAACACCTCCAGGGATGGTGACTCCACCACCTCCTTGGGCAACCTGTTACAATACTTGACCACCCTAACAGTGAATTTTTTTTTTTCTAATATCAGAATCTTGCCTTAAGGTCATTTCCTCTAGTCCTCTCATACTGGTACATTTGAAGAGAAGGTGTCTCCTTGTCTAGATCAGTGGATCAAAGGCATTTTAAATCTAGAGATCTTTGCAGTTTTGCACTGTCTACTACTTCTTTCAGCTGGACATTTCATGAATTATAAGAATAGTGTTCCATCCTGTCAAAGCAGAATTTGAAATCAAAATGCTTGTGATGTTTTACTTGGTGAAAGCTTGACAGGTTTTTGTCCCTGCAGCTGAAAATGTTATATGTCTAATTTAACCCATGAACAGCAAGAGATTTGGGGTTCAGTTCTGACCTGTACATAATCCTGTGCTGTATGTTGGTGTTTGTTATCCTAATTTGAATTAAGTCTTAATTGTTCTACACAACAAGAAATACTAGTGCATGCTGAGGCCAGTCATTCATTTTATCTGGAATGGTATGATGGTTTTGTACCTTCATATATATAGAAACTGTATTAATGTGCTCTTTCCTCTATGCTCATTTGATGCATGATAAGCAGAGGTATTCATTAAATAAAGAGGGAACATACTTCTGTTAGTGGAGTGGAATTACAGGCTGTCAGTTTATCCTGAGTATTAGTTCATCTGTTCAATGGGATTCCACAGTGCAGGGTTTTACAGACATCATCTACAAACAGAAATACTGCTTCTCACCTTTGAGAAGAGAAGCCATGACATCATGCGTGGTGACTGCAACAACAATGAGTCAGAACAGCTCTCCCTTTCACACAGGCAACAGTGTAACAGATTTCATGAGCAGATATGTGATTGTAACTGTAGATACCCTCAGAAAAAGTCTGTCATCAAATTGATGGTGTTCCTCAGACAGCAAATCACATTACAGATTTATTTGCCTTGAATATTGAAATGCCAGTGTTCCAGGAAATTTGAGTTCAGCTTCATTATGAGGTGTTGTACTATGGGAACATTTGTAGACATACACAATTTCTAGTTTCATACACCAGACAAAACAAATTCTAGCTAGAATTATCTCAGGAGGGTAGAAAGCTAACATTTTTCTCAGTATGTTTCTTCAGCTTCTTATTCTGCTCCTAGACCTACTGACCAGAGAGAATGAGAAACAGTAGAAAACAAAGGTCAGTTAACAGTACACAAATCTGAAGTTATATTACCTGAATATGTTACCAACCATATGTTGTTGACAGTTTGCTCCTCGGAGGTAGAAGAAGTTCTATCTATAGATAGCAAAAAAGTTATTTTTTAAGATAGTCTTAACCCTACCAGTGAAGTACATTCTTAGTTTGGTAGATTCCACAAAACCTTTTCTTTAGTCCAAGGCTTTTGTGACAGATCATGTTGAATTTGGTTTATCTTCTGCTGAGTGGTTTTCCTCTTGGCCTTTTGTCATCCACTGTGACATTGAAGAACTCTTAAAAAATGAGGGGATTTTTGCAACTTTAGTTGCCAGGAAGAGATTCCACTCCATTTGGCAACTTAATACCCTTTTTGCCAGTCTTAACCACAAAGTTCTACCTTCAACAGAATTACAGTTGCAATAGTCGAATTGGTTAGTGTTGCATTAGAAAACAGCAAGCTTCCAGCCTCTTCTGGCGCCTATTTTTATACAACTCAATACAAATACAAAGTAATGTTGAGATCCCATCTTAAAAATATTTTTTCTAAAGTTTGCTTGGGCTTCTGTTTAAAACAATCCTTATATCATAGCCAATCATCTCTGGAAAAGTAGAAAATTAATTTCATAGATGTTTTGGTCAGGAACACAAAATCCTTTCAAGCTGGCTTGATATCATCTCCTTAGTAACTTTTCGGGTGTTTCACAGGGTCAAACTATAGTTCATAAGACTATTCAAATTAATTGTATAATAAATGTTAATCTTGTATCATATGGCTGAACTCAGACCGCACCAAATTTTTTAGGATGGATGCCCATTTGATATGTTGTATGTGAGGACTACCAGTATTTTTTTGAAGTGAAAGATTAGGGCATGTCTCCAGGCACAAGGCATTGCAAAATAGTATAGCAGTAACTATTCTGCATGAGCTCCTTCACATAAACACATTTATTCTGTGTTATGAGATATTTTTTTTCTGCTTTGCTTAATCTACATCACTCTTAGCTTGACATAAAGGGGTTTTACACAGAAAGCTATTATGGAATTTATTTCCTCTGTGCATACAATCCTATGCAGAGAAACTATAAGCAGTTTGTGTGGAAATTCAGAAAGCTGGATTTTAGCAATTGATTGGATGATTGATTACCATTGTTAAATACCAATATTACAGGTTAAAATGCCTCAATTTTATGACAAGAAGGTTGCTATTAGAATTATCTAAAAAAAAGAAAAATCCAATATTACCAATGGAATAAAATGAAAGAATGGGAAAATTTTTCTAAAGGGTAAAGTGGCTGAAACTGTCTAACAGTTCTGAAATTAGGACTGTTTTGAGAATTAAGTTTATTAGAGAATAATTATTTGAAACTAGTTTCAAAACCACTGGCAGCAACAAGTTGTAGTTTCCAAATGTACATCTTGAAGTCTATGGCATTTGAGGGATGGGACATCTTCCTAGCAGTCCAGATCTCAGTCTTTTTTCTGGTTGATTGTTGGGAGGGATTTGCACCAGTCTCCTGTTTCTTTTGTAAGTGCAGTGAGACTGTGGAGGGATGGGGTGGGTATTCTATTATGAATCCCTTATTTGTTCTGTCTGTATGTGTTTTGAGTATCAACTTTCAATGAATACATGTTGCTTATCAGAAACCAGATTCTAATCCAAGTTCCTGTTAGTATCTGTTTATAACATAATGAAAAGCAACAGGAGAAATTAAAAGACCTAGCACCAAATACACTCTAAGGTGATGGTAAGAACACTTTGCAGAAAAAAGCTGGGTTAATCACCTTGGGAAGAAGCAAGAATCAAATTCTCATACATTCACAGCTACTACTTAAAAAAACCTGGATTTTGAATCATCTAGCAGCAGTACATATTGCAGCCATTTCTTTTGTTTCCTTGTATGCTAGGTATGTGTCATTTCAGACTGAATTAATGGGAAATTCTGAGAGAAATGAAAACAAGAAAACAGAAGATTAAAAAAAAATTATATGCTTTTTGTGGACACTTAAGTAGAAAATTGTAAGGTCTGTGAAGAGAGAAATATCTTAAAGAAATAGGTTAGTGTTTGGGCCTGTAATTGGTTTGTTTGTTTGTTTTCAATATTACACATTGTGATAACAGTGGATTTATGGCTAGTGCATGACACCTGAATTCTGCATAATAGAGAAATCAAATATTCCTCAGCATTTGTGCAAGGCTTCTGCCTTCAGAGAACTTCTGTAATCTTAACATAAATAGATGAAGTGTGTCAGATTTAGTTCTGCTGGATTTTGCTGATAAGTGGGATGAACTATACTGTGTTTTGGAGGGTAGCATTCATGCCTTGGGTACTTCATTTAACATTGATTCTGATTTTCTTTCTATACAAGAAGATTCTTGCGTGGGGAAAGCAGGTAGTAGAAAACAAAAAAGGCAAAGCATACAGATATATAAATGCAAAGTATACAGAAATAAACAAATTTCTCCTTTTTTTTTCTGTATTGCTTTCAACCTGCAGTTTTTCTTCTTCTCTCAGTCATTATTTTGACTACTTCTGCTTCCTTACATAATTTGGAGGACTGGAGATAAGTTCCTCCTCAGGTTTTATACTGGTTTCGCATATAGAAACTGAAGGAGACACCTCATCTTGCAGAATACCTTCTCATCTTGATAATGTCTCATAAATTATTCTTACCTATCTTAGAGAATGATCATGTAAAGCACTTAGACGTCTCCACCAGAGGTCTTCTGTAGGGGCTCCAGTTTGTAGGCCTCTGTCCTTTCCACTGCAGAAATGGAAATCTTACCAGAACTGAGTTCTAGTTACATTCTTGGAAAGGAAACCTACATTCTTCTTAGTTATGGATCTATGGCATGCTTCTCTACCTGCTCTTTCCTGTTCAGTCTCTCAATTTTCCTTTCTGATCTCTTCCCTTGTGTCCTAGGGTGACTATGATACCTCTATCCCCACATCATCTGTTCTGTGTTCTGTACCTTTAAGACTGGTTCTGAGAGTGAGCAGAGGAAGAAGAAGTGCGCAGTTTGTTTTGAAAAAACAGCATTCACTCCTCAGGATCTTCTCTCGTCCTTGGGACTGTGTGTTTTTTTTTTTTTTCTCTTTTCGTTGGATGCACAGACAGCAGCCAGAGAGTTTTTCTTTCCTTCCCTTTTTGTTAGTCTAGCTAGATGAGGCAAAGAAGTTTTCCTGGACTGTTTTTCCTTTTTTTCTTGGGACTGTTTAAATCTGCTCTGGACTGAAAAAACCCAGGGGAGCACCGGGATCTTGCACCCGTGGCCCACCGGGCCGGGACTCGGCATTTTCCAGCACTGAAGAGACTGGGACTGATAAACTCCTGGCACAGACTCTCAGTTTTGCCATCTCTCTTCTGAGCGACAAGAGGTTTTATTGTTTCATATTATTATTATTATTATTCATTCTTTATACTTGTGGGCATTTTGTTTGTTAAATAAGTAGCTTTTTCCACTTTTTCTCTGAGGGAGTTCTCTTCCCGGACCAGCTAGGGGGAGGGGCTGTTTGGACTTGCTTTCCAGAGGAATACCCTTTGGAGGGTTCCTCCCAAATTTGCCCTAAACCAGGACACCTTGTTTCCCATATTTGATGTTGTTCTTCTTTAGCACACTTGGTTTCCAGATAATATTAGACAGATATAATCCTTGTGTCATAATTTCTGAATAGTTACTTTTGAAGCTCTAATCAAATTCAAACAAACTTGACAGATGTGGGACAAAAGTCTCAAAGAAAAATCAAGTTTCTACAACCTTACTGCTAAGGCACAGTTAGGTGAATGAGGCCCATATTAACTCTTCCCTGAGTTGTTGGAGTTCAGCTTTCATCTGTTCCAGCCATGCATGCATCTCAGAAAGATCTCTCCTGCCCATACATTGTGAGCCATTAACATCAGTTTTAATGGTGTGTGGGTCAAAATCCTTTTCTTTTGACATGTTCCTGTACTAGAGGGAAATGAGTGGAGATTCACCCTGATTAGAAAAATCTCATGTAAATCTTGTGCCTATTTTTTCCCACTAAGTAGTGGTATGTCGTTATACACCTACCTTACTGAATTCATTTTGTTTAGGTGCTGTAAACTCTCAAGAGGTGCTCAGCTTTTGTAGTCTCCCAAAAAGTCCTGTGAAAAGTACAGCAGTTTCTAAAATAGAAGAGCTTTATGGATCTCATTTCTGATTTGTTTGGGGTTTTTTATAAGCTGGTTTTTTTCTCTCCATTGATTTTATCTTGTGTGCTATGCATGTACTTCTCTGCATATTTCTGCATACTCCGTACTCCAGTGTGCATTCTTTCCTGGTTCATCAAAAAGTCTCTCTCACTATACTCAATATCCACATATGTAGTATAAGAACACTACCCATCTTACGTCTTGCCTGTGATGGCTGCTTTTGCTGTTTTGTTGGAGATGATGCAATACTGATTTTGTCTCCTTCAAGAACAGCATCACATAGTAATAGAAGAAAAGTTAGCTAAGGACAGTCCATAGCACCTTAGACTGGACAGTCAGCGTTGGGGAGGTGAGACAAAGAGCCATATAGCAAATTATCTGGGATGCCCCCTTAGGAATCAGTATTGTTGTCTCAGTGCCTCTGAACACTGGTTATGGCTGAGATGTGCAATGTTTCAACTGAGTTCTGTACTGCAGCAGAAGCTAGTTTTCATGCCAAGTGAGGTGCTTACTAACACAGTGACTAAGAGTAAGATTATAAAAAACCAGGGAATTACTGCCCTTCGTTTTCACGTTTTAGACCAGTTTTAAACAAAATGTATTCTTTCTTCTGTTAGTATAATACGTAAAAATAACTATATGCATACATCTGTAATGCATATTTTGCATACATACATATGTATATATGTATCTAAATTGTAAATTTTAACCCGAGATCTCCCGTCATATATTTTGGGGCTAAGTTTAAGATACAGTAGGTATTCAAAGCAGTTTCTTTGGAGTTTGCACACCCCAGCCTCCCCCTACTTCCCTGCGTACTTCGCCCTGTTCCCTCTTTGCACGTGTAATTGGGAACTCCCGAGATCTGCTGAACACTCAGCCAAATGACGTACAAGTGCAGCAGGTACCACGTTCCCGACACCGGGGTCTGGTTTCGCGACCGCACTTCGCTTCCTTGGGAAGAAGGCGGGAGGCTCCGCACTCGCTGCCGGGCGCTGTCCCAGGGGTTTGGGCCGGGCCCGGGGCGCCCCTTCGCCCCTCGCCTGTGCCGTTCGCTGGAACTTTCTGTCTGTTTTCGTATAGGGGGTGGCGTGGGCTCCCCGTTTCCCTGGGGAAACCCCCAGGATTGAGGCGCTCGCGTTCTGTCCCCCGCAGGCTCCTGGCAGTGTGGGACGCACCGGGGAAAGGCGGACGGCGGCGCCGGCAGCCCCGAGGCGGCCCGGGCGGGCGGAGCCGTGCCCGGCGCTAGGACCCAGCAGGACGCCAGGCGGCTCTTCGCTCCGGATCACAAATTCGTCGTGACTCAGTCTCTGCTCGGCGCGGAAGCAGCGGGAGCAGGTCGGTGTCCTACGTCTATCCGGGGTGCGTGGGGGCACGAGAGACGGAGCGGAGCAGGCACCGCCGCGCCCCTTCCTTCCCTGGCCCGGCCTTCCTTCATCTCCGCCCGCCCCCGCCCGGGCCCTGCCGCGCCGCCAACCGCGACTGCCTGTTGTCTGCTGTTTTCCAGACAGCCAAGATGGAGTACGAGTGGAAGCCCGACGAGCAGGGGCTCCAGCAGATCCTGCAGCTGCTCAAGGAGTCCCAGTCCCCGGATACCACCACGCAGAGAGCCGTGCAACAAGTATCCTTGGCCGAGGCTTGCGGGGCCCCGAGAGCGGGCCGGGGGCGGCCGAGGGCGGGCGG
>JANPWX010019792.1:1566498-1633433 GCA_024734555.1 Trochalopteron elliotii
CTCGGTCACTCTTCATTGTAGAAGTAATTAATAACAAGGTTTTAAGGAGCAAGGATTGAGAAAGCAAAATTTTCAATTAAGACTAATAGAAGCGTAGGCCTTAAAAAATGAAGGCCTCATCTATTGTCTCCTGCTCTTTGAGCTAGCCATAAGTGCTTTGAAATTTATAGTAGTGCTGAAATTCTATGAAGGATATGAGATTATTATGCAGATATCTTTTTATTTGAGGCATTTTCTTGAAGGTCTCCACAGTAAGCAACAGAATTTATTTAAGTAGGTAAGAACATATGTGTGTCTGTATATATTTATATTAAGAGTTTAGGTTGAAGCCAAATTTGCTCCACTTCTAGACTTTGTAGCAAATGCAGTAAATTTGAGGAAGCCTTCTGCTCCTGTCTGAAAGGTGAAGGTTGATTTAATCATGATCATCTTGTTCTTTCAGCTGTGTTCTGATTTTTTAAGATATGATTGCTTTCTTTGAAAAACCTTAAACAGAAGTAGTGTTCTGATAATGCCCCAAGCTTAAAAAACAGTATTTAGTATTTAAAATATCAAAGTGTTTATAGGAACAGTGTTTATAGTGTAGCTTTAGTGTAAAATTGCATTTTAAAGCTTTGCTTCAAATAATTGAATCACATCTGGTTTGCTTAATGAGCTATAGCATCATATTTGCAGGATGGGCAGTATAAGTGATGCTGTCTGTCTTGGTGATGTATAGAACTTGACTGAACAAGAGTCAGCTGATGCTTGGAATTCTAAAGTAATGGTGGAACCTCCCTGCTGTGTTGATACATGTGCTTTCCAGTAGGTCCTCATGTGTTGGCTTCTAAAGGTTAGAGAAGTGAGATAGTTTTAGCAGTGTATTATACATCAGTTTGGGAAAATTATTTAATAAAACTTGACAGACCACGTCTTATAATTAAAAAAAAAAAAAATTATGTCTGTCCTTTGAGACTGTTTCCACACAGGCACAAAAAAAATTGTGATGTCTGTTGGATTCTAGGATGATAGCATGTCCGAGCAGGGTTGTGATTAATTGTTTCAAATTTAAAGTACTTAGTCTATAATTTTTTGTAGAAAAATCAAAAAAGCTGTTTGTTTATTTTGTAATGTTTTTTCTTTATGATGCTGTTTAACACACTTGGGTGTTTACATGTCAAATACAATGAAATGGGAAGTATAGGTGAGCTAAAAATCTTTGTTGGTAAAGTTATAAATTGGTATGGTTTCAGGTTTTTTTCAAATTAATTTATGTTTCATGAAATAAAAAGGGAAACGTTAAGTGGGTGAAGAAGTTGTTAAGAAAAGTGGCCCAAGAGCTAGTCTTAATTTCTTAGACCAATTAAGTGTTTTCTCATAAAGTTTCTGGTTAATACTGCTCTTTCTGTTCATTCTTCTCCTTTCTCATAGTTTTTGATTCCATTTGACTACACAGTTGGTAATTTTTTAGCTGCCTGTTCCAGTGATAGGGCTTTACAGATGCTTTTAAGGATCTGTTAATTTTTATGTCTGTCCGTGGATTATTTTTCAGACCCCCCCATAACTAAATTGCTTCAGTAAAAAAATTACAGAAACTGTTTTTAAGTTGTTCTCTGTATGTTGTGAGCTTATACAGCTCACAATAATCACACCTGGTTGAAGTGATGTAGCAGTACATAACAAATATAACAATCTTTGTATCCAGAAAGCTGTAAATGTTGTATGTAAAGATTCAACTTTCCTTAACAGTTTCTCTCTTCAGAAACTAGAACAACTCAATCAGTATCCAGATTTCAACAACTACCTGATTTTTGTTCTTACAAAATTGAAGTCTGAAGGTAAGTCCTTGAGATAGTGACTGTTTTATTTTACTTTTTTGCCTTAAAAAAGAAAATATTTCACTTCAAAGCAGTAGAAAGCTGACTCTGGTCAGTTTGTTGGTTGGTTGAGCTGTCCATAGTCAGGTAGAATTCACTTGCACTCTCAGTTGTCTTTCTAGGGGAAAAAAAATCTGATAACTTAATGGTACTTGCAGAATCAGCCTTAGAATGGAATACATTCTAAATGGCCTATGAAATCTTCTGAGAAATGTTAGAGCATCATACCTCTGTTGGACTGCAATAAAGTTGTGGAATAACTGTGATGAATCATGACTATATGCATTGTAAAACATACTGCTAAGTTCAATTATCTACATAGTAATGAGGCTGCTAAATACTTTAAAGACTACGTATTTAGAGTTGTCCAGAGATGTCTGTCATAAGATTCATTCTGAAGATTTAGTTGTAAAATACAGTTAGAAATCAGTCATGTAGTTTTATTGTTATGGACATTACAGTACAGACTGTATATGGCATACTGTGTAGCCTCTACCAGTTGGTAAATTCAGCCAGTTCCTTTGTGATCTGGGTGTGTGAAAGATTGTCTTTTCAGTGTACTACAGTTTTGAGATGTCTTTGATAGAGAAAGGAAATTTGTTCCAAGATCTGCTTTAGCACATATGTTTCTTTACATTTGTTTGTAATCATGTTTGGTTGTTTGGGTAGTTTTCTAGGTTTTTTTTCCTTTAGTGGTTTGCTACTCATGCTTTTTCTGCATTTGTGTTTCACATCTGTTTTTGAATGCTTGCTTTTTCCCTTTGAATTAGATTTTAATTATGTGTGGCCCTGTAATGTTCAAATAATTGTCAAGAACGTTTGTCTATGTTTTAAGTACTATTTTGTTATCAGCTTACTTCAGGAGGAGGGAAACAGAGGAGTATGGCAGCATATTTTCCTGTTTGAAGGCTAGAGTATGTCTAGGTGGTTTTGTGTGTTCTGTGTAGGAAATTGCCTAATAATCTGTAGAGTCTTGGGGGAGCATCTTAAGTCTTAGAGAATTTTCAAGACTTGAGCCAGTCAGGATACCAAATCCTTGAATAAGGTGCCAGTGTAGATAACATGTCCTTTGTATCAGAAAAAATTAAAGCAAAGCAATTCCAGTAGTAGAGATATGAAATCTGTACAAAGGATGTGACAAGAAGGATGTTTCACTTTTTTTTTTTTCCACAAATTTGTTTTCTGACGCTAACACAACTTCCTAATTTTGCTTTCTTCATTCACCATTTGAGCCTGAGGTTCTAGGTTGTCACAGATGTTTGGTGTTTAGTGATGTGTCAAGATCTATCTTCCTAACAGAACTATTTTGGTTATTCAGTAGTCAACTTTTCCTTTCCTTATGTTTAATCACATTAGCCTCTGTAGAACTGGATAAAGAGTAGGAGATGCTAGCTGTTACAAAATGGTTGTGTAAAGCTGTTTTGTCTGAGGGGAAAAAAAGCAGATTCTGGCAGGTTGAGGGGCCAAGCTGGGAAGGAGTAGCAAGTTAACTTCCAGGGAGAGATGTTTTGGATCAGATTGCACTGATACCTCTCACAAATACATCAGGTCGTCTGTGAGACTGTTGGAAAGCACCTGTTACTTTGGTGGTGCTCTCGTCCTTCATCATGACATTTTTAGGGTCATAACCAACTATTTTTTAACTTTGTATTTTTATTTCTGGAAATTTGCAAAATATTGAAGGTACCATAACCAAGACTGGTGTTGGTATTTTTCATAGTGTTTGCCAAAATCTAAATAGTCAAATTCTGTTACCTTACTTAGGTAGGACTAATGAAGAATGGCAGAAGAGTGTTGATTGGATTTGCTTTGAATCCAACCAACAGCCCTTCACCTTCCCTCATGCTCAAGTAAGGTAGTGAAACTCTTAGAACTTAATGAGACTCTTAGAACTCTTATTGGTCAGCAGCTGCAATGCTTGGGTGGACTCATCCCAGTAGATATTTGTCTTCAGTATGACTGAGAAATCATTCTGGTTTTTTTCCCTCCTGAACCAGGTTCTGTTGTCTGTCTGTCTCTACAGCCTTGCCACAGACCAAAGAATAGATACTCATACTGTTAGAAGTTCATGTTTTTATTGTGTTCATACTATTCCAGCAGAAGGAGCAATGAAATTAGGCTTATGACATCTCTGACAGCTTATTCAATGAATAGGAAGTTTTCAGTCCAGGGGAAGAAGATCCTAGCTTGATTGCAGATGGAACTGAGTTTTGATTCAGTGTTTGCTACTGTTGAAACTTCTGCTCAGAAAATGGTGCTTAAGGATACATTTTGGTGACAGCTCTTGAATGTGGGAATTCTGTCATTTGGTTGGTTGAAATGTGTGTTAAATAGTATCATTCTACTTCAGTGAAGATTGCACCAACTTATCTTTGACCTGAGTTTAACACCTCCGTGGACAATTAACTTTGCAAGAAAATTTCTTTTATAACCACAACCCTTCTTTTACAAAACTGGCTTTCATTAAGCCCTGCCTGTAAGATACTTAGGTAACCCTTATGTGTAGGAAATTTACTTTGTTTTAGCACCAGTACTATTCAGTTGAAAAAAGTGTTGCCTTCTTTTCCTCTAGTTTTAGTTCCTTCAGGTTTCTCTTCCTGAATGCTTGTGACTTACGGGTTTAAGACCTATTGTGATAATCCTATGTGTAAGTAGGGGTTTTCTTGGTTTTGTTTTTTTCTGGGCCCTGTCAAAACTTGTTAAGCTTGGGTCTTCCTGAAAGCAGGAATGCCCTGCTGCCATTTCATCAGCAAAAATATATGGCCTACTTTGCTGCTACAGCATGTATATCTCCCAGATTTAAGTACTTAATTTCTTCTTTGTTTTTTGGGTTTATTTTTTTGGGCGTTTGATTGTTGGGTTTTTTGTTTATTTGGGAATTGTTGTTGTTGTTGCTTGTTTGGGTTTTTAGGCTTTGTTCGTTGAGGGTTTGTTTGTTTTGATTGTTTAAGTGTTATTGTGCATTTCTAAAGATAGAGTTGGGAATCAGGATGAACTCCAGTGTTAAAAATTTCACAATATAAAACTTCTTAAGGAAACAGCATTTATTTAGACAGTAGGCAAAGCTTGATGAAATAAAATAAGATCCCAAGCCATTACAGTTTAAGATATAGATATCTAGAGTGTGCTTCCCACGAAGTATGGTGCTTAGAGATCTTCTTTAGGTAGGTGAGATGGAGTCCAGACTAACTGAAAAATAGTCTGAATGAAAAAGGGTTGTTTTGCTAATTTATCTGTAATTGAAGATATTTCTAGTTAGGCATTGTTAATGTAGTTGTTCCGTCTTGGATTGGAAGGTAGAAAAACTCAGAGATAATGTGGGACACTGCGCTGTCCTTAGTGTTTTGTTTGTGGTTTTGTTCTTCCATTGTCCCCTGAGGTGAGCTCAGAATCCTCTAGTCAAATAATTTGTTTTCTGGAGTGTTGTATGCATGTTGCTTCTGCTTCTCAGATAATTTTCTGGATTTTGTGTGGTTGACTGAAACAGTCCAGTGCTACATGGGAGCATCAGTTCTGCTTCTGTTGTTGCTTTTTTCATTTAACTGCAGCTTCCCTTCTGTGATCCAAGTCATGCATCTAAATCCCCCTTTCCTTGTTTGCATTATTGCATCCCTAGTCCAAGTATGTTTCTTTGAAGGAAAGTATGAGAATGTATTTTCCTAATTTCAGCCTCTTTGCTGTCTTGCTGAGACCCATTCTAGTCTCTGCTTAAGGTGTTTTGAGGCAGTTTTCCAAGATACATGAAGCTTGAGGCAGGTCAGAACCTCTGGATGTCATAATATGGACAGTTCATACTGCAAGCAGAAGTGCTGAGTTTGTTTCAGATCTCGTTGACTGTTGTGATGAAATTTCCAGAGTTGCCTGTATGAAAACTTGCTTTTTTTATGCCTTCTGCAAATTAATGTTTGTAAGATGTTTCTTTCTCTACCATAAAATGGACAGAAATAGCACACTTCTTAATTTGCATTGTCCTGTTGTAGGACAGCTTCATCAATTTCCTGGTGTTTTCTGCTTAGTTTCAGTCCAGAATTACACCATACTTTATTTCAAACAGCATCCCAAACTTTGTGAATGGGACATGGGTGTGGCTTGCACTAAATTATCAAAAGATGCTGTCCATTGTTACTCAATGGGACAAGGTTAGTTCTGCATCATTTCTGTAAAGTTCTGCTTTCATCTCCCCCTCTTGTCTGCTGGGCTCTCAGCAGGTCCTTGTGCTAATGGGAAAATACTGAGGGAGGTGCAAAATATTCCTGATACTTTCTGCTGGCTTGTATAACTGCAGTTGTCAATTCTGTTGTAGTTACACAATTGTGATTTTGTGGAGCTGCTTTAGTGACTGACTCTTCACCCCATCCAAACATGGGAACTCTACTGTTTATTCTCCACAGAGTGTTTATCTCAGTGGGTTGATTGGTCAGTCAGTGGTGTAAGGCTATTGCAGTCAAGGATCAGAGTCCTTAAAATGATCTTTTACTCTGGAGGTGAATCAACTGAAACTGACAACACTACTTTAGTGCTGGTTTTGTCACAGATTTTGAGGATGGTCTTTCGAGCTTGTTTCCAGAATACTTTGGATTTTTATAAACCAGTTGAAGATGGAAGAACATGGTCTCTGCATTTGGTCTTGTTCAGGTGATGATCTAGTCATTCAGAGTACTTAACTTTGATCTGGAGCATTAACATGGAGACTGGTCCTGTCCCCACCCTGCACCCTCCCCTCTCTTCCCCTCCAAGTTTTTGTTTCGACAGGGCTTTTCACAGATGGAAATTTATGTTCTGGTAATCAGAACATAATCTGGTAATCTTGGGAATTCAGAATGGTTATGTGGGTTTGATGGGAATGTTTTTTGATGAGTCTTGAAATTTACACTTGATCCAGTGAGCAGTTTTCATGAATCCATTCCATTAGGATCTTTCTTGACCTGTTGGTGTTGAAAGATAATGAAGCTGAATGAGAAAAAGACCATGATGTGAGATTACATGTCAATTTGCAAGCTACCCATTTCAAGAAGACATCTTTGATGAGACAGATTAATCCAGAAAAGTGATTCAGGAACTTTAAGAGTTAAATTAAAACCAAAACTCCTCTACTACTTTCCGCCAGTACCGTCATCCTACATATCATTATTAAATATACAAAAATAATTGTCAACCAGGGAAGCTGATTGCATTACCATTCAGAAATCAAGTCAGATTAATGTGCCTTTATAGTTTAAAATGCTGCATACCCTACATAGTGGCCTACTTAACAACAGCAAAGCTTTTTTCTCTGAAGTTCAGATACATGCAGAATTACAGAAAGACTTGACTTGTACTAATCAGTGCATAAATCTAATAATTGAGTTGCCTAAATATCTAAAGGGAAAGAGTAGAATCATGGACTATCTGGAGTGGGAAGGGACTCATTCACAAGGTTCGTTGAGTCCAACTCCTGCCCCTGCACAGGATACCCCCAAAAATCACAGCATGTGCCTGAAACTGTTACATATGCTTCTTGAACTCTCTCAGGCTTGGTGCTGTGACCACTACCCTGAGGAGCCTCTTCCAGTGCTCAGCCACCTTTTGGGTGAAGAACCTTGTCCTGATACCCAACCTAAACCTCCCCTGACACAGCTCCAGGCCTTTCCCTCAGGTCCTGTCACTGTCACCACAGAGCAGAGATCAGGGCCTGCCCCTGCTCTGCCCCTCACAAGGAGCTGTAACTGCACTGAGGTCTCCCCTCAGTGTCCTCCAGGCTGAACAGACCCAGTGACCTCAGCTGCTCCTCACGAGGCTTCCCCATAAGGCCCTTCACCATCCTTGTGGCCTCCTTTGGACACTCTGTATCCTCACACTGGGCTGTTGTGACACCCAGAGCTGCCCCCAGCACTGGAGGTGAGGCTGCCCCAGAGCAGAGCAGGACAATCCCCTCCCTTGCCCAGCTGAAGCTGTCCCTGATGTCCCCAGGACAGGGGTGGCCCTCCTGGCTGCCAGGGCACTGCTGGCTCATATTCAACTAGCAATAAGCCAAGACCCCCAGGTCCCTTTCTGTGGCACTGCTTTCCAGCATCTCATTCCCCAGTCTGTCTGCACACCCAGGGCTGCCCCATCCCCAGTGCAGAATCCAGCACTCATTAGAACTTCATACAGTTGGTGTTTGTCCAACCTGCCAGTTTATTGAGGTCTCTCTGCAGGGCCTCTCCACCTTTGAAGAAGTCAGCAGCTCCTCTCAAATTACTATCATCAGCCAACTTACTTAGTATATGTATTATGCGATAATTAATTTTGTAGGGTTAGTAAAAATTCCATGGCTTTCCCCAATATGCTTGCTAATTATTACTTTCCATGCTTCTTTAGGAATTTTATAGTGCAGGTTTAAGGAAAGTCTTCTCCTAACAGATTATTTCTTTATTTAGAGTCTTAAAAGAAACTGAATTAGACTGTGGATTGGTTACATGATTCAATGCTTCAGGAACATTTTCCTGGAGTTTCTTATTATGAACATCCAGAATCAAGAGTATGAAATCTCCATTGTTATTTCTTTCCTTGTCCCAGAAGGAAAGAGTTGCTATGACATTTTCTGAAGTTCAAGTAGTCCTGGATAAGATCTATTTTGCCCTTAAAATAGATCTTAAGGTGTAAGGTGGAGGTATTTAATCAGGTGTTTCAAGCCTTTTCTTTATGTTTCTTTACAAGCTGAATGTAGTCTCCTGCAATGGGAATTTCTTTGTGTGCTTTTTGAAAGAGCAAGCTCTTATACTCAGTGATGTTTGGTTGTTTTTTTACATGAAACCTAAGTGTACTCAAAATGCCAGTATCAAGCATTCCTATGGGGTGTTTTCCTACAGAAGCAAAAGTGTTGCTGGTGTTTCTAAAGGGGTTTTGTTAACCAAGTAATATTTGATTCAATGTAGTTCAGAGGTGCCACCTCTTTGGAAGGCTATATTCTGGTGTCTGATTTAGGCTCCTAGGAAGCAGTATCAGCAGTCTCGGGTTTGGTTTCTCACCCGAGATTCCGGCTGTTAAGAGTCCTTGGCCCTCTAACAGCCCTGAGCCGCGTTGTGTGAACAAGCAGAGTCTCCAAGGCCTTGTTTTCTGGTTTCTCGTGTTGTTTATTATTTGATATCTCAAAGTTTTCTCTGCACCCAGCCGAGGTCCAGACAGTGGCTGGGACACGAGGCGACTGCCCCCCGGTGAGGCGGTGCTCTACTCTTATACAGATAACTATGTGTCTATTATTTACTAATTTGTGCCAATGCCTAGTGCCTGTACTAGAAAGGTCACTTGTACCTTAACCCAATCCCCTCAAACTACTTTGTGTCATCACTACCTCAGAAGATGGAGGACGAGGAAGAAGGAGAAGAACTTAGGGCAACACCCTAAATCCTCCATCTTGTCCCCCATTTACCTCTATACTAAGAATCCTAAAACTACAAAATTTTTCACCCCCTGCTGTGCTAAGCTACTATTTTCACACCCTTGAGGTTTGCAATTCTTCTCCTAGTGCTGCAAGCTTTTCCCATGGACTAAAATCAAACTCAGTGTCTTTCTGGGCTGTGTGCCAAGGTCTCCAACCCCCCTGGACCGGCTTCACACCCCCCTGTCCAGGGTTCAAATTCTCTTCTTCAGGTCCCAGGTCACCCAAAGGGATGCCCTGGCCTCCGACACACCACCTCTTAATACATTGTCAGAAAGCATACTTACTGTGAGGCATTAGGATGATAAAGATTTTCAGCATATATGTTATCTTGCACTGCTGGGCAATTGGATAGCCAACCATTTTTTTAAAGCCAAATCTGCTTTAATAGAGGAATGCCCATTACCACTGTTCACGTACTAGTTAAAACATTTTTCCTTTAGTGTCACAAGACAGTGGAACCTAGAAGGAAAAACCCAAATACTTTTAGTAATGCAAATAATATTACCCACTGTATGTTTTACCAGCTTCAGAACTGAGTATCTTTACTGTCCATAGAAAAGGCACATCTTAACTCCACAGTTTCATGCTAATACCAGTAATAGGATAAGCATTACTACTGCTTTTGCAAAGCACTTTAAACTCCTTTCTTCTCCTTCCATAATGCATAATACACACTCTTCAGAACCCCCATGAAGCTCAGGCCTTCTGCTTTCAACAGGCCTTCAGGAGCAACTGTGCCCTGACAGAGTTACATAATCATCAGAGAATGATGGTTATGGTGGTTTGGGTTGAAAGGGACAGTAAAGATTAATTCCAGCTCCCCTGCCATAAGCAGGGATGCCACCCCCTGTATCAGATTACTCAGGGCCCTATCTTACCCTTGAATAATTTCAGGGATGAGGCATCTACTACGTCTCTGGGCAACCTGTTTTTGTGCTTCACCACCCCCTGAGTAAAGAATTTCTTCCTAATGTCTAATCTAAATCTCTCCTCGTTTAGTTTAAAAATCTTCTCCCTTGTCTTACCACCATCTGTCAGTGAAAAAAGTTGCTCTCTCTCTTTTAAGTACTGAGAGGCAGCAATTGAGATCTCCCCAAAATGTTCTTTTCTCCAGGCTTTACAGATTTACAACCCCAGGTCCCAAGCTGTCTTCACAGGAGAGGTGTTCCAGCCTTCTGATCATCTTTGTGGCCCTCCTCTGGACTTGCTCCAACAGGTCCATGTCCTTCCTGTGCTGGAGGCAACAGAGCTGGGTGCAGCACTGCAGGTGGGGTCTGAGAAGCAGAGAGCAGAGGGAGAGAATCCCCTCCCTCACCCTGCTGGCCATGCTGCTTCAGATGCAGCCCAGGATGCTGTTGGCTTTATGGCTGTAAGCACACATTGTTGGCTCATGTCCAGCTTGTCACCCTCTAGTCCTACACAGGATTGCTCTCATGTCTTCTCCTCTCAGTCTGTGCTCATATCTGGGACTGCCCTGACCCAGGGGCAGCACCTCCACTTGGACTTGTTGAACCTCCTGAGATTCTCGTGGATTCATTTCTCAAGCTTGTCCAGGTCTCTCTGGATGGCATCCCTTCCTTCTGTTGTGTCAACTGCCCTGCTCAGCTTTGTGTCATCTGCAAACCTGCTGAGGGGGCACTCAATCCCAAGTAACAATGACTGCAGTCTGCACTCAGACTGTGCAGGGAGTTTATATGTGCTTTGCCCTACAGCAGTTGTCTGCTTCATCTGAAGTGTCACACACTGGCAGTTCAAGCAAGTGTAGATTCAACAGGACAGATTTTTAGTTTGATATCTCTAAGGAAAAAGCATTCACACAACTTCAAGTATAGATATTTTTCTCTGAATCAGTAGATCTGCTGAGATTCAGAGAAAATTCTGACTGGCAAAGCTGTAAGTCTCAGGAGCTTTGAACATTGCAAAATAATAAGAACTCCCAGTTTTCCTCATATTCATTCCCCTATAAAGAAAGAAGACTGATGAAGTGGTAGGTAGAAACTGAAAACTAAAGAGACTGAAGATGGATTTATAATTGCTCAGAAGTGCAGCATGGTCACCCAGCAAAACATCTCAGATAAGTCTCATTTTCACTGGTACTCTTAACCTTCCTGGTAAGAACTCTCATGTCTCCAAAAAAAAAAAAAAAATCTAAGGTCCTAAAGTAATAACAATAATTAAATATTAAATGTATGAAAGTGTATTGAATTAAAAGCGGGTCTGTGCTCTTTATTTTCCTATTTTAGCTAGATAAATAGCTAAAGGAAGAACTGCTGCTTAGGAGGAACACCTCCAGTAGTGCCAAAACTGTGTTCTGATGTTTACCAGAGTGCAACCCAATATTGCTAATTAAAAGTCTGACAGTATTGTTCAGAAAAGTCAGCCAGAATTAAGGGAAGAAAAAAATAAAAAAAGAAGCACACTGAGTACAGACTTAGGAAATAAAAATGAGGAGGCTTTCCTTTCATTAGGTGGTCATTATAGGGGAAGAAGCTTTACTGGCTGTAAGGATGTCAGAGAAACAAGGCAGTCAGGCCTTAAAACAACATTTATGCTTGTATGCTAACCACGACTTTCTGTTAAGCTATACCTGTAGGATATAGACAGAAGGAAAATTAATCAAAATTTGCACTGTGCAATACCCCGTACAACACCAGTGTTGTATCCTGCATTTTCTGTTTCCCAGTACTCAGCAGTTTGAATAGTATTCTGAATTACTCATTTTGATAACACAGCCTTAGTTTACTCAGCCAAGTAATCCTTGTCGACCAACAGCTGACATTCAAATGACAGATTATCACATATTTTAATATATATAAGATTCACCTTTGATATATTCAGAGAGTGACAAAACCTCTACTCATCTGACAAGGCAGTTTCTTCAGATAGATTAATGACTCTAAATCTGTATTCATTCACTGCCAGATGCTGTCTAAGCAAGTTCCATTGGTACCATCGTAATTTCCTTTTCCTATGCACTTGATTAAGTACAAAAGTCCATGTTGTCATTCTCCTCCCCGCCCTCAATACATAAATGCCAGAGACTTTACATTACTTCTAAATGTTCTCAAACTACAGCACTTTCCTGCATTTGTTGTAGAGTTCGGGACCTTGTAGTTAATCTTGTTTTCATAACACTGAATCCCTGTTTCTTATTAGTGATTATTCTGCTCTTGATAGAATTCTAGGACTGGTTTAGCTGCTTAATCAGGAGACAACACATGAGACTATATGAGGGAGGAAAAGTGCTGGGACAGCTTGGTTGTGGAGATTTGATAGAGAGGCTGAAAGTAGAAGTGAAACCAGGAGATTAGTTATTTAACTTTTTCTTGTCTTAACCTTTACAAGTCTGTAGAGACGCACAGAATTTGACATTCTGATTGATATGTGGTAATTATTAGTTAGAATACAAAACCTTCCAAAACTAATTGTAGTGGCTATAATTCCCCTCGTCATGTGGACATGGAAGAGAGAATATAACAAAAGTCCCTGCATTGAGATAAGGACAGGGAGAGATCATTCAGATTACTGTCAAAGGCTTGGGGAAATAGTTTACTCTATGACCAATCAAATCAGATTAGGGTTATGACAAATAAAGCCAGATCTTAAAAACACTTCCCTTCCACCAGGCCTTAACTTTACTCCCACTTTTCTCTACCTCCTCTCCCCCAGAGATGCAGGGGGGCAGGAAATGGGGTCTGTTATTAGTTCACCACATGTTCTCTCTGCCACTCGTTCCTCCTCAGGGGGAGCACTCCTCATACTTTCCCCCTCTTCCAGTAAGAGGTTCCCTCACTCAGGAGACAATCCTCCACAAGCTTTTACAACATGAGTCCTTTCCACAGGGTGCACTTCTTCACAAACTGCTCCAGTGTGGATCCCTTCCATGGAGTGCAACCCTTCAGGAGCAGACTGCTCCAGTGCAGGCTTCCCACAGGGGCACAGCCTCCTTCAGGCATCCATCTGCTTTAGTGTGGGATCCTGCATGGGCTGCAGGGGGACAGCCTGCCTCATCATGATCCTCACCACAGGCTGCAGGGGAATCTCTGCTCCAGCAGCTGGAGTATCTCGTGCCTCTCCTTCAGTTACCTTAATGTCTGCAGGGCTGTTTCTCTTACATATCCACACTCCTTTCTACTCTGGCTGCCATTTTCTTTTAATTTTTTTCTTTTCTTAAATCAGAGAATTGTGGAATGTGCTGAGTTGGAATGGACCCATAAGGATCATGTAGCCTAGCTAGCCCTGCGCAGGACACCCCCAACAATCACATGTCATGTGCCTGAAACTGTTACCCAAATGCTTCTTGAATTCTGTCAGGCTTGGTGCTGTGACCACTTCCCTGGGGAGCCTCCATCAGTGCTCAGCCACCCTCTGGGTGAAGAGCCTTTTCCTGATATCAAACCTAAATCTTTCCTGACTCAGCTTCATGCTATTTCCTCAAGTCCTGTCTTGAGAGTGAAGAGGTGGGTACCTCCTCCTCTGCTGTTTTCCCACCATGGTTGAAGCACTCAGCCTTGGCCAGCAGCAGGTCCATCTTGCAGCCATTTGGCACTAGTTCTGTTGAACTTGGGAGACATTTCCTGAAGCTTTTCAGAGAAGTCACCTCTGCAGGTCCCTCTCTGCTACCAAAACCTTGCCACGTAGACTCAAATGTACTAACCAACAAGTTTATTTTGATCAGTTCAATACTCCTCCCATATTGTCCACAGTTCCATTTTATTTACACCATCATCTTGAGAAGAATAACTTATTATTCAATAAATATGCAAAACTCAGTATCAGCAGAACATTTCCAGTTTTGTTTTGGTCTCTTACAGACATTGCTAAGCTTAGGCAATTGAGTTAAATTATTTTCCATGACTCACATAAGTCAATGGAGAGCACTGATTAACTTCAGTCTAGTCACTGCATTTCAAGGTCATTTTTGTGTTGACATACACTGACTGTTTTGAAATACCATCACTCCACTCCTGATGTGATAGCAACCATATCCATTTAAGTCAGAAGTGTTACACTTAAGGCATAGTCCAGTTTAAAAAAAAAAAGCAGGATTTTTTTTGTGCCAGGAAGCTTGTGAAGCTGTTTTTGTGCTGTATTCTTATATATTGGGACAGAAGAAATTGTTCATTTTCTGCTTCCCATATTACACAGTTCTGGTGGGATTCTTATTTTTTTGCTTTTACCTCTTTTAACAGTCAGTCTTATTAACACATTGGAAATCTTCATGTGCAACAGTAACAGTAGTCATTGTCAATACACATTTTGTATTTGTACATAGTAAATCCGTGTCAATAGTTAAAACATAGAATGACAGCTTATTTCTGAAAAAGACTTTACAGCTTTAAGATGGAGACCAACATACAGGCAGTTTTGCCTTAGAAACAGTCTCACTCTCACGTCTAATGTTGCCAGTATCACAAGATATCACAGCAAAATATAGCCATGCTCATAAATCATTATATCACAGCTTGTGAATGGACAAATGTTCTCATTCCAGTCACTCAGTTCTTCTAGCAATCTAGCAAATTATATTTGACTTGCTCATCAAAAGTAAAGGGCAACAAGGAAATGCACAGACCATGGAAGTAGGGGCACAGCACAGGAAAGACATGGAAGAGGTCTAGAGGGGAGCCACAAAACCATCAGAGAGTTGGAATACCTCTGCAGTAAGGAAAGGCTGAGAGCTGGTGTGATCCAGCATGGAAAAAATAAGGCTTTGAGGAGATCTTATTGCAGCCATTCAATACCTGAAAGAGGGTCTATAGGAAAGATAGGGACAAACTTCTTAGCCAGTCTTATTGTGATAGGAGAAGGTATAATGATTTAAAAAAAAAGAAGGTTGGTTTAGATTGGATGTATGGAAGAAGTTTTTTACAATGTGGGTGGTAGAACACTGGAACAGATTGCCTAGAAAGCAGTGAGTGCCTCCATCCCTTTAAACATTCCAAGTAAGATTGGAGGGGCCTCTGAGCAACCTGATTTAATTGAACATGTTCTTGCCCATGGTGAGGATGTTGGATGAGTTAACCTTTCTAAGGTGCCTTCCAACCCAAATCATTCTATGATTCTAAAAGGCATGGTGAAACATACACTTACCTGGACTTGCATGTGGGCTTTGCAAGGTGCAACAAAAACCTTGTTGCTTTCACATATGCAACCTTTGTCATACAAACCCTTGGTAGAGGAGATGGGGCTGTTTGAGGACACACTTTGGTTCTTAAAAGCACTGCAGTAACCATAAAATAATTTGTGTAATGTGGCTATGCATCCATTTTCTCTGTTATTGAAATTTGGAACTCATATGAGAATCTTAAAACAGAATTGAAAATTTACTGACAGACAAATGATAATTGTTATATGGTTTTATTTTAAAGTGAGACAGTGTGAGGAATCTTCTGCTGATGAACTGATTTGGCACCAAAGATGATACCAAATGCCAGAGGTCTGCTTCACATTCCTTCTTTTTCTTGTACTATATGTTCTTGTCAACTCTGTACTTCCAAGTTGACTGAGACAAAAGGAGACAAGACTCTGAGCTTTTTTTGATGGCAGAAACATATGGCTGACAGAACTAATCACAAAATCTATGAAGACTGAGGAGTGTCTTACTCAGCTCTTAAGCCATCTGCCTGTAATTTTGGTGTTACAGCAAGAATTCCATACAGACCTATATTACTGTCTTCTGATGGTGTAGCTGTTAAGTTGTTGAACACCCTGGATTCCATAAATAACCTTGTCCAGTCACATATGAATTTTTTTTTCTCAAACTGAGATTTTAAGATGCAGTGTTATTAACTTTTTTTAGTGGTTGGATATCAGATTCTGGGCTGCTTCTCTGTCTCAAGTGGTTGGTGTTTGTTTTGCACAAAGTACTTTGGGATTTCTGCTTGTCACTCAATCTGATAATTGATTTTGATTTTTTAAAAATTTTTCTTCTTTCTCATTTTATTACTTCTTTTTCATTTGTCAGAGATGGTACTTCCATTATGAATCCCATGGAATCTTTGTTGCAGATACGAGGGATAATCACTTTCTACAAAGAATAGTTTTTTTGTTATCTTGGCTAAAAGAATGGATTAAAGATATTTCATACTGCTGCACCATAGAATAGTTTGTGAATAAAAAAAATTGTCCTGAAGTTTTACCTTCATGTGATTTTTATTTTTATCTAAACTGATTGACTAATCTGTCTGTTTTTGACAAAAGGAACTTAATAATGTGTAGAGCTCTGTTTGGTTGAATTGAAGCTGTCACCTCATCTCTTGTAGTTGTAGCCAGGCATTTTAATGGATTAATGTTTTTCCTTAATGCAGTGCTTAATATTTTTATTCTAGAATTTATCCTAATAGTAACTAGCCTACTATATTCTAATCAGACTTTGGTTGTCACTGATTTCTTTCACACCAAGAAGATAGAGATAGATGATGGAGAATTACAGTAACTATTGTATTTGGTGTCTGTGGCTGCTAATGATAATGGTTTTCTGTGGTTCGCAAAAAGTTTAAAATATGGAAATTAAAGGAGGATTCCTTTGGCTTCTTTTCTCCTCAGGCACAATTTTAAATCATTGTAGTAATTCATGAATTGCTTGAAGGTGTGTGTACCTGTCAATGGATGACAGTTATGTAAAGCAATCAGAGTTTGACACAATTTATTGGCACACGAATTGATGTGAAGATTTTACTTGTAATTCAGAGACTATCTCAAAGTTACTTGATTTGACTTGCCAAGTGACTTAGTAATACTGTGGTGGCTCACAACTAAGTTGTGAGGTTGAGAGAAGTTTGTCCACACATACAATCTTTAGTTTTTTATTTAAAATAATAAACCCTTTTTTTCCTCCTTCTCCCAGAAATAGTGCTGGCAAATGTAGTGCTGTGCAAGTGAAATGAGTTTTACTTTCTATGTTGTTTAGAAGTTGGTATTTAAAACATATAGTGTAGGTGAAGTTGTAGAATTGTCTCAAATATGTATTCATTGGATGGCTTGCTGGTTTATAAAGTTACTGAGCTCTGAAGAACATGTTTGTTTCTATATCAATACCTTTGTAGTTCCAGAACATTCTAACTAGTGCTTCTTTAGAAGAACTGAAATGTGAACATAAAAGACAAGATTAAAAAGTTTATGAAGGCATTTCAGTTCTGGCACTCAAAAGCAGTTTATTAAAATGAATTTTAATTTCTGATCAGGCAGACAATCCCCTCTCTTGTGAAAAGCTCTGTTTCTCTTCTAACTGCTATGAAGTGTCCAGTGTCCATCAGTCAGCCATCAGTAAGACACTGAGGTGTTGTGAGAGTCTTGGTGCTGTGGTGCAGTAGCTTCAGTTTGAAAGTACTTTATATTTGAAAGTTGTATCTCTTATTTTGCTTATGTTTATTTCTGTTGGGTTAATAACAGTTTTGAAGGGCTGTAATAGATCCATGTGTAGACTAAGTCTTGGCATAAAGGCATTCCTTATTTTGCCCAAATCAGCATTTCATCGAAAAAATTCAACAAGTGGCTAAAATGCTGATTAAAATTAGTTTCCAGTGCTATTAGGGTTGCTGTAAACTGTAAATTTAAACTTGTTCATAGTGTAAACTAACCCTTTCTATATAGAACATTCAGATCTTTCACCTTCAGCGTATCTCGGATGTAATACCAAGTTGCTCATGCCCTTGGTTAAGAATGAAACATGAATCTACTCCACTATAAATGAAGAATCTAGACTGTTCTTTTTCCATTCCTCTACTTGGTCCAGTAAATTAGAGCAAGCTCAGTGAACAGAACTCAAACTGTTGCCTGAACTTAAATTCTTACTCAACTCACATCAGTTCTGGTTGTATTTATTTTATAGCTCAGACTGTGTAACACTTTCCTGTTAACATTGTCTGAAGATTTTTTTCCCCCTGCTTCCTCTAATAATTAATTTATTAGATCAGCGTTTTGAATTTCTAAAGGTATTAAAGTCCCTTACTTCATAGAAAAATTGAACACTATATTCTTGTGGGAATAGGGGTAGAGGTTTTACTGCACAGTCCCTACATCATTTCCATATCCTACTGTGGTGAGACTGGGTTTGTCACCAGTTT
Source organism: Trochalopteron elliotii (assembly GCA_024734555.1). NCBI lineage: Eukaryota > Metazoa > Chordata > Aves > Passeriformes > Leiothrichidae > Trochalopteron > Trochalopteron elliotii. The sequence continues at coordinate 1,584,825 of JANPWX010019792.1, forward strand.
TGTACAGTATCAGTATTGCAGCAAACCTGTCAGTATAATCAGAATGTCTGAATGTCTTTGGCTGACAAATGTCTTTAATAAGTTTCCTGTATCGTGTGACTTCAGGCCTATTCCTTGCCTATATGTCTGTTCAAAACTTTCTCTTAAAATGTAGAGTTTATAACCCAATACTCTTAATTTTGAATAAACAGGAATAATGTATCACAGAATCACAAATATGCTGAGTTGGAAGTGACCAGCAAGGATCACCAAGTCCAACTCCTGGCTCTGCACAGGATACCCCCAAAACCCATGTGTCTGAGGGCAATGTCCAAATGCTCTTTGAACTCTGTCAGGCTCCGTGGCAAGCCTCTGCCAGTGCTCAGCCACCTTCTGGGTGAAGAACCTTGTCCTGATGTCCAACCCAAACTTCCCCTTAACACAGCTCCAGGCCATTCCCTCAGGTCCTGTCACTGTCACCACAGAGCAGAGATCAGGGCCTGCCCCTGCTCTGCCCCTCACAAGGAGCTGTAACTGCACTGAGGTCTCCCCTCAGTGTCCTCCAGGCTGAGCAGACCCAGTGCCCTCAGCTGCTCCTCACAGGTCTTCCCCTCAAGGCCCTTCACCATCCTTGTGGCCTCCTCTGGACACTCTGTATCCTCACACTGGGCTGTTGTGGCACCCAGAGCTGCCCCCAGCACTGGAGGTGAGGCTGCCCCAGAGCAGAGCAGAGCAGGACAATCCCCTCCCTTGCCCAGCTGATGCTGTCCCTGATGTCCCCAGGACAGGGGTGGCCCTCCTGGCTGCCAGGGCACTGCTGGCTCATATTCAACTAGCGATAAGCCAAGACCCCCAGGTCCCTTTCTGTGGCACTGCTTTCCAGCATCTCATTCCCCAGTCTGTCTGCACATCCGGGGCTGCCCCATCCTCAGTGCAGAATCTGGCACTACTCTTGTTGAACTTTACATGGTTGGTGATTAATTTGTGTACTCTGAACCTGAAAAGGTTTGCTAGGTGAATTGATGGGTGTAGGTGGAAGGAGAGATAAGGAAATTAAGATTAATATCTATATATAAGCTTTGATCTTGTGCCATTGTTCTGGAAATCTGCTTTATTTCTGTTAGTTGATTGAAGATTGATTGTAATTACTTTCTGTTGCAGATGAGCCAACACGTTCCTTGAGTGGTCTTATCTTGAAGAACAATGTAAAAGCACATTTTCACAACTTTCCAAATGGGGTAACTGACTTCATTAAAAGTGAATGTCTGAACAACATTGGTGATTCCTCCCCTTTAATTAGAGCTACTGTAGGTAAGTTTCTTAATGCTGTTGTCTGTGTACTGAAAATGTTTCTGATATGGGTGAGAGTTGTACTAGGGACATAAAGAGTTACTAAAGTCATAAAATTGTTTGTTTCTCATAATTGTCACAACCTCACCATGTTTCAGTGAAATTTTTCTTTATTGCGAATATAAAGATGTCATAGTCTAGATTCCTGTTATCTTAGATGTGATACAGCAATTCAGTTAATATTTCTTGAAATGTAACTGAATATGAGTTTATTTGAGTCTGCTTAAATTGAGCCTGCTGCTAGCTTGCATATCTAAGAACAGGAACACAGTAGAGGTCTGACTTAAGAACTGTTGCAGTACTCTGATTGCATCAGTGAGATGTTGCTGTTGGCTGATTTTCTACACCCCACCCTCTGTATGCACACATATGCACAGCCCTTCAGGGAATCATGATACCATGATTCACATAAACAGCTTCTGTCAGAAAGCAGAAGACAAAGTGTGGCATAAAGAACTTCATAGTATTATAAAATCATGAAATGATCTCAGAAGAGACCTAAAAGATGATCTAGTTACAGTGAGAAATTTTATTTGTTACATGAATTTTTGATTTTGTAAATACCTTGTTTTGATACACATCTTTCATAAAGTACATATATTTGTATTATATACATCATTTTATATGTATATTTGTATGATTTTTACAGTTGCTTTTCTGTTTGTTCTTTGATGATACAATTTCCTCCACTGTTGTAGTAATTTTCCTGGTCTGCTCAAAAACTAGAAAAACATAAAATGTTTATTTGAACACTGAAAATGGGTATGAGTGTCAGTTCAGAAAGAAATTCAGCTTCTCTCAGTTGACTCCTCTTATAAAATAATCTACCAGTTACTGTTTAGAGTAATTTGCTTTTTCTATAGAATTCCTTCTCCAGGCATTCAGGTTATGGACTGAAGACTAGAGAAAATTACTCATTTCTTAATTTTCCTGCTGTCTTGGCAGTTGTGAAGCTGCTTTACTATGAATTCTGTTAATGACCAATGTTCCTAATGAGAGTAGAAACAAGTCTTTGAGTAGCAGCCACTCTTTGAATTTCAGGTTGTAGAAGTCATGCTTATTTCTTTGTTCATAGGAGTTTTCAGTGGAGTACAATGGAGCTACCTGAGGAACATATTCCAGCTCCATTTGGTTTGCTATCTTAGGGTTGTTTGTTGATGATCTGTGTGCTGGTTTTTTGAGGGAGGTAGGGATTGTTTGTTTTCAAGCAGTTACTCTTTAATTTTTCCTGATAGGAAATGCTTGTGGATTAGTAGCTCAAGTATTGTTCAGCATTAAGTGATGCTTGAAGGGATTACAGACTTGAATAAACTCTGAAGATGAGTAGCAGCTGATGAACTGTGTTGTTACCTAAATGTTTCCATTTTGCATGTGTTTGGCACTCTCCTGTTTGAATTGTTGGATCCTTGTAGCTGTCTGGCCTTGGTCTGGTACCCACTGGATTCTTGGTACTAGTGAGATGTAAAGATGTTGCTACTTACCTTCTTAGCATGACTTGGCAGGTGGAGATTAGAGCTGCTCTTTCTGATTGAGTACATGTTTTTTGCAGTTCAAGCACTATCAATTTAACGAGTCAATTGCAAAGAGCATCTCAGGAAATCTGAGAGCAAGGTGAGCAAGTACATCAAAATCAGAGCGCATTTAATGCAGTATTCTCTCTCCTTTGTGGTCTCTAGCATCTAGTGCTAATCAGACAAAAGGTGATACCTTTTGGCCTAGCTGGAGGCAAGCTGATTAATCCCATCTTCAGAAGTCACCTTGCTGAGGAGAATGAGCACGTGACTTGAGACCAAATGATAACTGCACATTGTTTTATCCTTACTTAGCTTATCCTTATTCTAATCCCCAAATGAGTGAGTGTATCTTCTCTGTGCTGGTAGCCTGTAGTACAGGTTTTAAGACCCCATGTGCTAATTTTGAAATATAGATTCAAGCTGAATTTGTTGAGGACCCACAAATCTACCAGGATATAAATACTTCTCTTTAGAAAGTGTCTGCAACTGTTCTTAAAGCTTTCTAGTGACTCTAGTCTGGGCAGGACCTTAGTGTAGTTCCTGATTGAAAACAAGCAGGGAAAATAGTTTCAGTATTTGAAAGTAGTGGAGGAACTGGAGAGCTTCACTGCATGAGGAGATTGAAAGCTAACAATTGCCCTATAAGGGGGAATTTCGTTATGAAGTTCAGCTTTTAAAAGTTAAGAAGTTCAGAAATCATCTTCAGAAGTTACAGAGGCAAAGCACCACCTGTACAGGAAGTTTATAATGACATATATGATCTGATTTGCATGGCAGACCATTTCATGCTCTGAAACCATTTCTAGGTCCTTGCATCGAAGGAATATTCCAAAATATCTATTAGTTACTGTGTGTCCTGTCCAGAATGTCCTTTGCTCTGGAATGTTGTCCTCTATTCTTGTGTATTTAACATGAATTTTAGCATTTTATTCCAAAAATACCAAAAATGGTATGTTGTGAGTAGCTCAAGGAGAAACCTTGGGAAGCTTTTTCCATCACTTTTTGCTGGGGAGATTACTAGTTGTAGTAGTGTCAAGTTTTTCTGTGTTCATACTCCTTAGAAGTAACTGCCAGTACCATAAAGGATGGTGCTAGCTGTTACATTTTTCATTGAGGCAAAACGGACTTATACAAATTCAGTTCTAGTTTATAAGTTGCCTTCTATGTCCCTGTCAACTAATTAGTTTTCCCCAGGATTTCTATATGTGGTGGAAGCAGAATTAGTGACTCTTTGGGCTGACCTGTCTGTTTGCTGGCTCTCACAGCTCTTAACTGGATGACCTACCATAGTGTTTATAAGCTCTTAGTAGGTATCTTGATGTTAGAATGTGTCCTTAATGTTTTGTGTAAACACAGTAAAATTGTGAACACGAGATTTTTCACTAGGTTGTAAGTTTTTTGAATGACAGATTGTCATATTCATGCTTTCCTATCATAGTAAAAAATGATACTCTGTATTTATTAAAGGTACAGATTTGTACAGTGTTTAGAAAATTTAGAGCCAAAGCTGCCCTGTTGTGTTAATAATTTTAAATTATACGGATATATAAATGTTATAAATTATAATTTATTTAAGTGAAGTTACTTGGTAATATTTGAGTCCTTCATGGCAGCAGGAAGAAGCAACCCACCTTTGCTGTTCAAAGCCCTTCAAATAACATTTGCAATTACATGTACTTCCTCTTTTTATGCATGCCAGTCTTTAACAAAACCATAACTTTCTTAGCTCTTTAGATATGTGAGAGGAGAAAAATACAAAAAATTGATATGAAACAAGTGAAAAGCACATGAGATCTCAGTTTCTCCATTCTTCTCTTTCTTTTAGGCATTCTGATAACAACCATTGCCTCAAAAGGGGAGTTACAGAATTGGCCTGAACTCTTGCCAAAGCTTTGCAGCCTGTTGGATTCTGAAGATTACAATACCTGTGAGGTAAGGAGATTTATAGGAAATACAAGATGATATCCGAATATTTTTTTTAATCTCTCTTCACAGACACTATGTGTGTGTATAGTACTGTCTGCATGTCTGTATTTATACATGCCCATGTGTTCTCCTTGCAGAGCAGTGGCCCAAATTTGATACTTTTTCTTTTACCTGTGGTCCATGTTCTTACTGTTCATAAAAACAAATTGATTTTCTTTGCATAAAAGTGGAATAAGATTGCAGATGGATGATATAGTATCTCAGCTGAGAAGTCTTCTGAAATTACTGCTCCTTGATCTCTAATCTTTTAGGCACCATTAGCATCATTAAGTTGATGTTGAATTTTGTCTTACATGAAAGTAGTGTTCATTCTTCTTGTAACTTAACCTGGAAAAGTGATTGATTGCTATATCAAGGTGAAATTAACTTTTGTTTAGTCTGGATGAAGGGAAATAAGTAAATAACAGTTTTAAACTATTAGGGAAAATACAAAGCTGTGTATGATGTAAAAAAATAAAGATTGTGATCACACCATTTGAACTACTTGGTAACATCTCCATGAAAGTGTGAAACATCTTGTATAAAGTGAACCTCAGAGATGACTAATGATCCAAGCTGCCACATTGTTGTGTAGTGTTTTAGTGCTTCTTTCTCTCGGAAAAAAACCCCTTGTTTGAAATGAAACTCAAATTGACCATCATCTCTGTTTTGCCCCATAGTGAATTATGAAAGGAAATACAATTAGATATATGATTAATTTGGGTTCTTCTGCCTCATTCTACTTACTTCTCAAATAAAAATTAGCTTTTAACTGTTCTTTGAAATACATTTGGATAGATGAGCATCAAATCAAAATAAGATTATCACTTAGTCATTGCTGACTCTCCCAGCTTGAAAGCTGACAGATGCTCAGATGCTAGTTTAAATAAAATGCCTTCAAGAATATTTCAGTTTAATCATTAATTAGTCAGCTGCATTTACAGTATTAACTAGCTACATTTACTGTGTTGTGCTGAATTTACCCATTCCATATGAAGTCTTAAATTTTGTTTTCTTCAGAATGTGAAAGCAGGTACTTATTTGTTTATTCATTTTCAAACAGGGCGCTTTTGGTGCTCTTCAGAAGATATGTGAAGATTCTGCTGAGATTTTAGATAGTGATGTGTTGGACCGGCCACTCAATATCATGATTCCTAAGTTCTTGCAGTTCTTCAAGCACAGCAGTCCAAAAATACGGTAGGTTTATGAGCTGTACTTACAGTTACCTGTTAAAACTCTGCTTACATTTAGCAGCTGTTTTGTAGATCTGTTTAAAACTTGCTTTGCTTTTTCAAATGGTCCTGCAGAGACCCATGGAGATTCTGTGCATCAGTAATTTTCATGCTTATCTTCATAGTTAATACAAGAATCTCACTTCATGCAATCAGTCAATGACTCTGAAAATCAAATAGCTTCTTCTAAGTTTTTTGCATGTTACTACAAAAAAATCAGTGCTGTGCTTAGAACTTAATATTCTGATTAGAAATAACAATTTTACATTCCTTTTGTAATGGCTTTGGCAAAGGAAGAGTGGAAACTCTTCTGCTGACAAAAGTTTCTGAGTTCTGACAGAAGAAAAAAATCTTCATTTAACTGGATTTCCAGCTCAATCAAATTAAATGGATTCATCATCCTTTCACTGTAAAACTGTATTAATCTCTCCAAAGTAACAGTATAAAAGAAAAGTTCCAGAATTACATTGTTATTGCTAGTATTAATAACAAAGCTTTTATACTGAACTGAGCCAACAGAGTGCCCCTGCCACAAAGAAGACTAATGATATCCTAGTGGGGAATTGCTGGCTGGTTTAAGGGAGGTGATCCTTCCCTTCATCTTCCAGGTGAGATCACACCTGAAGTACTGTGTCCAGTTCTGGACTGTTCAGTGCAAGAGAGGCATGAATATACTGGAAAATATCCAGCAAAAGGCCATATCAGGAAAGGCCAGGAGGGTTGGGACTCATATGTAGATACTTGAAGAGTGGAAGGAAAAAAATACCCAGGCTCTTTCCAGTGGAGCCCAGTGACAGAACAAGAGGCCGTGGCCACAAACCAGAGGCAGAATATTCCTTCTGAGTATCAGAAAACAGCTTTTTTTACTGGAAAGATGACCAATTAGTGGCACAGGTTACCCAGAGAGGTGATGGGGTCTTTAACCTTGGAGATACTCAATAGCCAGCTGGACATGGTCCTGGCCAACTGGCTGTAGGTAGCTCTCTTTGAGCACAAGCATTGACCAGTTGACTTTCAGAGGTGCTTTCCAACTTCAACCATTATATGATACTTGGTGATTCTGTGAAATGTGTTTTATCTTCTCTTTGAAAATTATATTTGACAGCTAAAAGTGGCAATTCTTTATTGCCAGAAGTAATAGATAGTGAAGACTAATGATAGGATTCTAATACAGTTTAGAAAGTCATCTATAAAAGATGCTTGCTAAGAAGATTATGAAACAAAGTGTGAACTTGGTCATATGGAAAAGATGAACTTAGTAATTCTCTGGAGCTGGGAAAGAGGCAGAAAAACATGCTTTTTTCCTTACCACACTGCACAGTCTTTCACTTCTTTCTTGTGCTTCTATGTTCATGGCTTTGACACTTGAACCAGTTTCAAGTTTAAAGCAAGATACCTGCCACCCCAGAGCCTCAGAGTGGTAGTGTCAGTGCAATACTTTAAATCTATTAAAAGACAACTTTTGAGCAATGTTTTATGACACAGTCTTCCAAGAACTGTCTAAATAGAATAGAAATTTGAAGTTGGAGTAGTAAAAATACTGTAATGAATTTTTTGAAGGGTTTTGTGTCTCAGGATGAAAAAGACTTGTACGTAATGGCTTTGCATGATATGGAATAGAAGAAAAGTGCTTCATTTCTTAGAATGTTTCTTCCATGAGTGTTTTAGAATGTTTCCAACTAAAAGTGTGTTTTTGTTCTAAGCTACATCTATATTGTGAACACATTCTGGTCTCAGTAAATTCCAAATATATTGCAAAGATGCTGCATACTTAACAATGAAGAAGGTCAAGCTAAAACATTGCCATGTTGACTTGTATGGAATTATTATTATCTGAGAAGATCACAGTCATAATATGCTCAAAAAGAACATACATACTGCTCAGAGCAAATATGCCAGCTGTAGTCTATTTACTATCCTAGCCTATTTACTGAATACTTTATTTTTAAATATTTATTAGGTATATCAGAGTATAAGGTGCAATACTTGAAAAGTAGTTTAGTAATTTTGCTTGGTAAGTCTACAGATACGTGGATTTGTTCTCTCTTGCCTTGAGAGATATTTGGTATCTTTCATATAGTGTATGTGCTTTTGATGCCTGAGTACACTTTAAAACATGTTTTTAACTATGGAACATATATATTTTAACTGTGTCTGTTGTAGGTCTCATGCAGTGGCATGCGTCAATCAATTTATCATCAGCAGAACTCAAGCTCTTATGTTGCACATAGATTCTTTTATTGAGGTGGGTGTGTATTCTTGGTTGGAGGTTTAAGTCAAATTACCTATCTGATTTATCAAGAGGTTTGAACTACATTTTACAACCAGCTTTACCCCTGAGCTCCCCATTTCTCCCTGCCCATTCTTAGCTTCAGCCCCCATAGATTAAAGTTCACTCTGTATGCTTGTGCTCAGAGCTAACCACCCTGCAAGCAAAAGAAGTAGGTGTATTTCAAAAGATGTTTCCTTTTCCTAAGTAGGAAAAGCTCTTGTTGTGTAAAGATGCAAAAATAATGGCAGCAGTCTGTCTCTTACCTGTCCTGAGAAGTGTGTATCACTGGACCTCTGCCTGTCTGAATACTCTTACTGAACTTGGATAAGAAGGTTCTGGGTTGTCTAGACCATTTGATTTGGTCCTCTTATGTACTGACACAATTTATGTTTAGGAGGAAAAAATAATCCAGAAGTACTGTTCTTGTGCCAGTGTTAATACACAGTGTCATATTTATGTATAAAATATACACTGAGAGACTGAAGAGTTAATTTGCTAACCCATAGGTCTCTAAAAATTAAAATAGTATTCTGAGGTGTGCGTTGGGCAAGTACAGAAGTACGTCTCCTTCAGTCAGCCAGTATTGTCAATTCTAATACAAGTTGAACTTGATGAATTGAGGTTTTTCAACTGATACCACTTTCCAACAGAATCTTTTTGCACTGGCTGGTGATGAGGAGCCTGAAGTACGCAAAAATGTTTGCCGGGCTCTGGTAATGCTGCTGGAAGTTCGGATGGATCGCCTGCTTCCTCATATGATTAGTATAGTTGAGGTGAGTCTCATTTCCTAGATGTTCTGCAGGTTCCCCTGGCTGATACTGCAGAAATAATAAATAAAAAGCATTCATCAGAGCAGGTGTGTTGCTCTTGCACTTGCTGGCTCTTTGTTTCCCTTTAAGACTGGGATTGCAAAACATTATTCTTGTCTAATTGCACCTTGACATTGTGTTTGACAGGCAGTACATATGCAGTTGTTTATTCTTCATTAAATCAATTATCCCAAAATGGCTGGTATCACAGCCAGTCATTGCTTGAGTCTAAGTGCAAAGGTTATGGTAAAAATGTAGCACTAGTACTGAAACAGCAACAGTTTACACATTGAAGTTGTCACTTTTTTGGGTGTGTTGACCATAACCAGGATAAAGCATGTTATTTACAGTGCAGAGATGCTCTTTGAGCTACTAATGAAAAAGTTTTAACGTAAATGTTCTATTTTATACAAGTAATTTATTTTTATATTGTGTAGTACATGCTTCAAAGGACCCAGGACCAAGATGAAAATGTGGCTTTGGAGGCATGTGAATTTTGGCTGACATTGGCTGAACAGCCAATTTGTAAAGAGGTATTATGTCGGCATCTTACTAAGTAAGTATAAAGAATTACAACTCGTATTTATTTTGAGACAAGTCCTAAAATTTCAGTTGAGTTGTTCATGGATACTCTTAGAGATAGTGTATATGGCTTGCAGTATGTTTAGAAGAATTCCATAGCCAGTTCTTGTGCACAGTGAAAGTGAAAAGAATTCTTAGGGTTTCAGACCCAGTGAACTCCAGACACAATTTAGTGTCACTGTAGTGCTTATCTCGAATTTTACAAGCTGTTACACTTCACATGAATGCAAAGATACAGTAAAATGCACTCAAGTGAAAACTCCACGTGACATTACCTCTAATGTGTTGTCTTGACTACTGCTGATGTTTGGCATCTCTGTGCAGTGCTTCAATGTGCATCGTCATGCAAAGGGTTCTTCATTTTAAAAAGAGCATAAAACAAAATGAAACGACTTGGATTTAAAAATCAATTTTGTATCAATTAACTGTTACAAGTTAAATTTGAAGAAAGCCTGTACAGTTTGTTCCTTCATGCTTCTGCAGCCTGATAGTAGTTTTAAGTTTCAAAACCTACTTTTTCAAAGTTGCAGAAAGTTTTCCTATGCCTCAACAGATAGATCTTTGATTGAATGGGAGTAAATATCCATATGTGTAGTGTAAATATCCTTTAGCCTGCAGCAGCGCTTGTAAATTCCTCCAGACTAATTTGAAGTCTTTTACAACAGGAAATTAGTTTTTCAGTGTGCCCTGCAAATATACTCTTTTATTTTCATGCATGCATGGAAGATTGTTTAACTAAGGAGGGAGTTCTCTCAAGATTTCAGTGGAAGAACAGAATGACAGAAGAGACACATCCTTCTCAGCATAAATAAGCATTATTTTTAAGATGTGAAATAGTTGAACAAAGCAAAATTTTAGTTTTCCTCACCAATTAAAAAGTAGAGAATTAAGATTAAAACATGTACTGTGGTGGAGAAAGACCAGGAGTTAAAACCTGGAGAATAAGTGTTCTGAGAAATTATTTTTAAATTTCAAAATGGTCAGATTTAATTCCTACTTTTGTAGTCCAAAAGGCAACAGAATGATAGTACATAGCACAAGTTCCCAACACACACCATGTAGTTAATAACTACTAGTATTAAATCTCTTTTGGTCTACATGAACCTTGACACTGCAACAGCATCATACTCATGTTTTTAAAAAAGCTTTTAAATTTCTGAAAAAATAAATTAATATGAGTTACATAACATTTTCCCCATGATCTTTTAATGTCATGTGTGTTTAAGGCAACTTATTTGTTGGTGAGTCCTGTTTGACTAGGGAGCTATAAAAGCTTGTCAGTACTTGATAATCTTAAAATTTTATATGTTAAATTAAAAGTGGGACAAGGTCTCAAAACTTGTTCATGTGGTTTCTAACATCTACGCCTGTAGGCTTTCTTATAAAATGTATACTTCACAAAGTATGCTGCAGAGATGTCAATGAATTGATGATAATGTTTATACTTACTATTCCTTCATTTAAAGTTTAGAGTGTAATGTGGCATTGCAGTGTGTGAATGGTAGAGCAAGCCTGATACCTTCCAAAACAATACTCACTTGGAGAATATAGCAAGATTGAGTCTGTCACTGTTGCTGCGTCTTCCATGGTTATTATTAGTTACATTTGCCTTATATATTCTTACGCATTTTTTCTTTTGTTGTGGTGAGCATGTTTTAAAGGGAACTATTTGACTTTTTTCCTTAGTACTTTTTTAGGTATACATCTGTACAGTTGGAGCCCTATAACCATAACCTGTTAATAATTAAGTAAATCTTAATATGGATTAGTCAAGATTTCTGCAATGCAGAAGGCTTGTCTTTCTGAAATAATCACGAGGTGATAGGAGAGCTTAATGTAGTTAGGCCTCCATCTTTAACAGTAATGTGGTAGAGTCTTCATCTACAAGTAAATAAAGTGACAAGTACTGTTAGCAAGAGTCAACTTACCATGCATATTGTGGGAGTTTGAATTCTTACTGAAAACCTGTAGATGTAATTTCTGAAAGTTGCTTCCAAATGAGGTTGTAATTTGAGGTAACGCTTTTCTCATTACAAAGTATTGATGAATTTTATGACATGGAACTTGATTTAGGTAACAGCTCTTTATCAGGCTGAGGTATTTCTCTTTGAGTGAGGAGGTGAGGGTTACAACCAAAGTTATGGCCCATATAACATAAAAATGGTTTGCTTTTTTTATGTGTTACTTTAATATGTATAAATATTTCTTTGTAGGCTGATACCTGTGCTGGTAAACGGTATGAAATATTCAGAGATTGATATTATTCTGTTGAAGGTAAGCATCAGTTTCTTTTATTCTATTGGAATAGTTGGTTAGGTTCTGACCTATAAATCAGAATAATTCAGATCAGAATGGGCAGGTCTAGCCTATCATCTCTTCAGTGGAGAATTAGCTTTCTGGGGCAAGGTGTGCTGTTCCAGATACTAAATGCAACTGATAATGTGTTTGTTGGAAAATAATCTGTGGCTCTCCTGCTTTGCCCCAGTCCCCTTCTGCACAGTTTAGGTGGAGCTGGGATACTATTACCATGACCTACTGCAAGAATGCAGCATTAAAAAAATGTTCAGAACTAATTCTAATGCCTTCTAGGTTGAATAGATGGCTTTTGCCATCACTACATATGTCTGTGTATGAAAATTTCTCAATCACTTTTTCTATTCCATTCCCATTGAGTAATTTCTTAACAAGAAGGTTACTTTAGGGGTGAGCATACCTGCCTTGCTGTGTTTTCCTATTGCTTTTCTGGTAAATGCAGCAGTAGAGCACAGAACCAGTGGCATTTTTTTAGTTGAGCAGCTCAGGTGGGATGTGGATCTTTGATACACTTACAAAATCTTGAACTTAAACTGCATTGTTAACTTCCTTAAGCAATACAGTTGTTAACTTCCTTAAGCATTATAGTTTATCTAATTAAACAATTTGATGACAGGGGGATGTTGAGGAAGATGAAGCTATTCCAGATAGTGAGCAGGATATAAGGCCTCGTTTTCATCGTTCGAAGACGGTGGCTCAGCAACATGAAGAAGATGGTATTGAAGATGATGATGATGATGATGATGAACTTGATGATGATGATACTATTTCTGACTGGAATTTAAGTAGGTCAAAGTAATATATGAAATGCTTTGAACTAGAGCTACTTGCATAATGCAAGAACCACAGTAAAAAGACAAGTTTGTATATAAGGAATACGTGCAGACTTTGTTTTTGACTACAAGAACAACTATCTGCTGACATAATGTGTGGATATGTTGGAGGGGGGAGCCTTTGGGATGACACTTTGGCTTTAAAACTGTATTGGCAAAGCTATCTGTGATCTTATTTTGAATATGGCAGATCAAGTTACAAATATTTGATACAATTCTGTGGAGCTTTTGAACTCAAAATTTTACTTCTATGAAATAATAAAAATCCTGTATCACTTGTTTAAATTCAGTTTAAAAAGCAGGAAAAAAAAGCTTGCACATTGATAACTGTAGCAAGCTTATTAATGCTTTCTTGCATTTCAGTGTTCCCTCTAAAATTGGGTTGTTTGGTTTGGTTTGGCTTGTTTTTTATTCATTTAATAGAATGTATGTGAACATTCTACTACCTGCAGTCATTAAAGGTATTTCTTTTCTCAGTGAGGAATTGTCTTCTCAATACAGTACTTTAGTTGTGAAGGTAGGAGATGGCTCTGAGGAAACCAGAGTTTGGATGGCCTCTTGTGAGGGTCATAGGACCTTTAGGCTGATAGTTTATGTTGTAAGGAAAGGAAACACCACAAACTGTTTTCCAAATTCAGTGACAGAAAATGGGTAGTGAAATTCTGACAAACCTAGTTTGAATTTTCTTTGCAAACAAACTCATTGTGGAATAACACTTTGAGATGTGGGCATAGCCATGTAGGGTCTTTTTCCCCAAGGCCACAAGTTTTCACAACAGGTGAATGTAACTTCAGGCTTATGGTTAAATAATTTCAAGACGTATCTGAAGAATTATTGCTGTTGAAAATACGAGTGTAAATATGCTTGTTTCTGTAAAGCTGCATCTTGGACAAAGAAAGTTTTATATTCTTAATACTCTTTGTCTCTGCTGTGTGTAGAGATTGCAGAATTAAATACGCATTTTCTGAGAAAGAGCTTGAATGACATAAGCTGCCCTGTGATGCACAGTTTTGATAATAAATGGTGAGAAAGCTGAAGTTGTTCAGGAACGGTGGCCTAAAAGACAAAGAATGGAACAATTCAGAAATCTATAATGACATATGTTATCTGGATTTGAGAAGATTTGTATTATCTGAAAATCAGAATTGTGTACCCTGTTTTGTATCCAGTGTTCTATATTTGACTTCCAATTTGAACAGAGCAGAATCACCAGCATAGCTTGACAATTAGCAGCATTGCTTACTAATGAGACCAGTGCAATTCTTTATGACAGATTAAGAAGGTACTGATATAATAGTAAAAATGGCTTTCAAAGAGTTGTGGCTTTGCACAGGAGCACGGTGGATTTCTCTGTAGTGTAACGGAGTAGAAGTACATTCCCTCTGAGTGCACTGAGAATCCACTGTCAGCTCAGAGTTAAAAAGGGGATTATATTGCCTAACTACAACTGTTTGTATAATAAACAGAGATTAACACTGTTAATTCCCTTCAGGGAAATGTTCTGCTGCTGCTCTAGATGTCTTAGCTAATGTATTTCGTGATGAACTTCTGCCACACATCTTGCCACTGTTGAAGGAATTGCTCTTCCACCCTGAGTGGGTAGTTAAAGAATCTGGCATCCTTGTTCTTGGTGCAATTGCTGAAGGTAAGGCAACAGTCCATATCAGGTTGCTGATTTTTAATGGTTCTAAAGTAGATTGGGTGAACTTACTAATGCAAACCAGTGCATGTCCTTAGCTGGTTTGGTTTTGGTGATTATTCTACTCATCTAGTGATAGGTGACTGCAGTTATTTTATTTTTCATTTTCAAATTTATGCATGTTTGGCAGGCTAAGAAGATAACATAATTTCTTTTGTTTATCCTTTTCTAAACGTTGTGGTATAGAGGTGTTAATGTCTCTCAAAATACTACCTTGATTTCATAGAAGATAAATATTTAATAAATTTTTGCCTTAGATTTTAAGTGTTTTCAGAAATGGAGATGACCACTCCTGTGCTTTCGGTACACTAAGGTGCCTTTTTTAGATCATCCTCCAATAAAAATGGGCCAACTTCCATTCTTTTCAACTTACTCACAGTCTTGCTTGGCTTTTTGCCTGAAGTTCCAGCATCTCTGTCCCTTTTGCAAGCTGAAGTAGATTCGGGTTCTTGCCTGGATTATCTTTTTTTTTCCCCTAGTGTCTAATGAACATACTTTTTTTTACTGTTACTAGGAAAGTTTTAATTGGTTTTGATTTGAAGTCCAGCAAGATGGAAGTTAGTACTTCTGAAAAATCTCAGTGTCTTGCTGCCCCTGCTGACTTGAAGGGTGCAGCTTTTATTCACAGTCAATATTTGTATAATTTTAGGAAAGACAAAGGAATTTGAATTTCTTAAGGAATCCTTTTTAATGTGATAATTTGTTGTCAAGACAGTCTTCCTCTGCTTGGTATTTTCTTGCTTATTCTGAGCAGACTGAAGTAGGAACTACAAGCTTAAGAAACTTTATTTAGATGTACTTGCTGTACTGCATTCAATAAAGCAGAATTTCTGGAGACTGGGGGAGCACTGAAGCAGAAATGTAATTGAAAATAATGTGACTTTATTTGAAGATTTATTTATTATCTAATGAAGTTAATTTAATTGTAACATAATGATTATTTATGTAAGGGATTTTTTAGAGCTTTATATAAATTAGGTAGACTTGCTTTGTTAAAATATTTGTATTTTTAATTTTGCACGTTGCGTTCCTACGTGATAGAGAATGAAAATATGTCTCCCACAGGAACCAGAAAGCAATGGAATTTTTCATTAATTCTGGTACTGCAATAGCTGTATTTTTCTTTGCAGGCTGCATGCAGGGTATGATTCCATATCTTCCAGAGCTAATCCCTCACCTTATTCAGTGCCTCTCCGACAAGAAGGCTCTTGTGCGCTCCATCACTTGCTGGACTCTTAGTCGCTATGCACACTGGGTAGTTAGCCAACCCCCAGACACATACTTGAAGCCATTAATGACTGAGTTGCTAAAGCGTATCTTGGATAGCAACAAGAGAGTACAAGAAGCTGCCTGCAGGTAAGCCAAGGCTTAAGCAAACATCACTTTCCATGACACTGCTTTTTTTTCCCCATGGGAGGCTGGTTTTTTTGCCCGTATCAGTGAATGCGTGACTGCATTTCTAGCTCTCAATGTATTCTTTCTCCTAAATTGGAGTAGATGCAACTTCCTCCCTGATTATAGTAACAAGGAAAAAGTTAACATCTGTTTCTCTTGTGCACTTTGTTTTTAGAGTATGCAAAACACCAGCCTAAATAATTTGTTGTACTAAATTAGCTGTTTGCAGCACTTAATTTCAATATATGCTGTTTCATTGACCAGAAACTTGGCATTTTTAAAAAATGTCTATGAACACTGATGTCAGAACTGATTACAGTGGGAAGTTGTCCTATCATTGGATTACTGAAACTGTTTATACTTAGCTCAGCATTACCAAAACATTTCAGTTGTGATTATTTCAAGGGATATTATCTTTCTCTAGAAGCGAGATGTTGGGAGGTAAGATTCCCTTCTGCCCCTTGTGTACTTCTTTAAAACAAATAAAAATTAATTGCTTAATTAGTGGACACAACATTAATGGAATGGGAATATGTGCACCTCCTTGTGCATCAAAAAAATTTACATGTCAGTTTTTGTCAGACTGGAGTGTACACAGCAAGCTTTCAGTGTTTCTTCAAGAGGCAGTTACATTTGTCTCTGAACACCTGAAAAAAAAAAAATAATAACAACAACAACAGCAGCAACCACTCCCAAATGTCAGTTGTGCCTAAGGACAGGGATGAGTTCAGGGTTCTTGGGCTAAGCTTTGTTCAAAAGGAATATATATTCTTGCCTGAGAACAGATACAATCACTTTATGAAAGGTACTTTTTAAGATTAAGGAATTAAACACTGTTTCCTTTTGTTTCCAAAAGCCTGCAAAAATTTGGCTAGCAAGTTTGGGTAGCTTTAAAGTCTTCTGTATTTATTCTATTAAAAACAAACAAACAAATGCAAAACCCAACAAACCAAACAAAAAAAATAAGCAGCCAAAAAAAATCCCCAAAGGAAAATAAATCCTTCACTTCTCTTTTAGCTTTCCTTGTCCAAAACATGGCTGAAAATCTGCATTTAGTTGAACACAGCTGTGTTGTGGTGTAGTTAAATAACCTCACCTGCTGGTGCTTATGAAGGACTTGCAATGGGCCAGGGAAACCAGGAAATCTAGAAGGGAAATATTAAAAATTACAGTACACCTGATTTTTTTAAAATTATAAGTCCAATATGAGAATTAAAGCATGTTTTGAGATACTTTCTTTGGAACAGAGATTCACTAAAATTACTGTTGCAGCTAAAAATAAACCAGGAAGCTTCACTGTAAAGAAAATGCAAAGTTGTTACAAGTCAAAACATATTCACTAGCTTTTTAAATTGTAAGGAAATACAATGAACCTTGTTGGGCAGCAACAAAGACCTTCCTCCCAACACTGAACAGTTGCATACATTCTTTATGTCTACCAAATTGAAGATTGGTCACAGGATACTGTGTGTTATGTTCCTGATTTCTGTATGGTAGCAGATGTCTTAACATTCCCTTCTGTACTTCCAAGAAATTGCTGCTTTGGTTGGCGACACACAGAATTATGTTTTAGTGAAGCACATTTTCCTGCTTAAGTTGCATGCCTTTCTGAAAGAATACTAATAATAAAATAAAAATTAATTAATTAATTAAAGTAGGAATGCTAACCATTTAGAGTTCACAGTTCTCTTGTGTTTAAAACACTGCATTTCTGTATTTGGTAGCACACAGTGGATTGTTCACCTCATGCAATGATGCATGCGTTTTTAGTGCAGAGACAAGCTAATAATAATCTTGTTGACAAAGCTAGGCCAGTAAATCTTCAATAGCTCCATAATTTTTTCCTTTCCTTAATGTTTCTCTGAAGCAGTGTCTCTGGTGTGAGGGGATTTTTTTTGGTTTTGTTTCATTTTGGATGGGTTTTCTTAATGCTGCCATTGAAACACTGGATAGACAAGCTGAAGAGTTTCCATGATGTCATGATGTGTGCTTTGACCAAGAGCAGCTAAGATTGTTCATCCTCTGTATTTGCTTTTAGTTTTCCATGTCTTTCTATATCTTTTTCTATGTAGTGAACAGCTGAGAGTACAGGGTGATGTTTGCATTGAACTGGCACAGCAGCATCAAAATCTCTAGGTGCAGCTACTGTGTACATTAAAGATAGTGGTCCATTTTTAACTTCCATAATCAGCTTTTGTTGTGTTTCCTTCTATTTTAGCTAGTGTATTGTAACTTTTCTGCTAATGCTTTTCTTTTTAGTGTGGGCTTCCATGTATCCCTAATGAGTTTTATGGCAATATTTTAAAATTTTCTTCTTGACAATGTAAGAACTAGATCCTTCTAGATGATTCTGTGTTCAGTTAAAAAAGATCGAGGTTATTTAAGTATTACCTTTTTGGAAGCATATCTTAGACGAATTTGAAGACTTAAATACAGCTTTATGTTTAAACAAAAATAGGTTAAGTAGTGCATTTTGGGGTTGTCCTGTTTTGTTATTTCCAAGGTACTAACCTGTTTCATTGTCCTTCAGTGCCTTTGCTACTCTAGAAGAGGAGGCTTGTACAGAGCTTGTTCCTTATCTTGCATATATACTTGACACTTTGGTCTTCGCATTTAGTAAATACCAGCATAAAAACCTGCTCATTCTCTATGATGCTATAGGAACCCTAGCAGATTCTGTAGGACATCATCTAAATAAACCAGTGAGTATACCTTATGTTCTGTAGAAGGACTTAACGTATTTTAAAAACTTGTTCAGTGGTTTTTTTTGTAGTGTGCTTTACATGTTATTAACCAGAAATGCTGTTTCTGTGCACCTTCTACTAGTGCTACATGCTTACAGGTAAAATACATAGACTGCACATAATTCTCCCACTATACAAATATTTGCTGTTTTGAGTAAACAAGCAAAAGTGTGTGGTGTGTTATGAAATGTGCCATTCACCATGGTTTTTTCTTCATGCTTCAAGTTTTTTAGCTGAGAGGAGATACCAGTATAGATGCACCTTTGGACAAAGCACAGATAACACACGCAAATGTGGTGGGGATTTTTTTCATATACATGTATTAATTAATAGAAGATGTACATGTTTGCATCTTATGATGGTTATTGAAACTTGATTTATTTCTCTATAGCACTTCAAATGACATAGACGCCCTAGAAAAAAAACATTTTTAGTTGTTTCCATGGTATTTTATTTGCCATCTGGACCCCACATCATCAAAGGATTTGTGTTTCAGTCTCTCTCTGAGCCTGGCCACCTTACATTTGACAGTACCAGGAGGAAGTTGAATGGCAGCTCCTGATGAGGGTGGGACTTCGTTTAGTTGGTTAGAATTTTGTACCTCTGGACATGTTAAAATCTGTTGCTCTTTGGATTCCTTCTGTCAACAACAGCACTTTAGAGGTGCCTTGCTTAATGTCCTTGTGACTGTGGCTGTACAGTGGCAAGAAAGCCAGCTTTATATAGAGGGGCTAAGTGCCTCCTTCTGAAGGGATAGGAAATTACTTTCTTTGTGGATGGTTAGTTTGAGGCAGAATTTTCAGAACTTGTGGTCGTGGAGATAGGGTTGTAGCATCAGGGCAGTAGATGGTTAAGAAAATTAGGTGGCAGATGTAGAGACACAATGTAAATATAAAGATGTTTCCTGTATGCCTTGTGGCAGTCAGATAGATAACCCAGGCAGCTATGCTGAAACCAAACCTAGAGGAGGAGATTCCCTTTGTAAAGGTACTTACGTGCTTTAGGAAAAAACATCAAACACAAATTGTGAATTCTATTCTAGAAATATTAAAATATTCTAGAAATATTAAAATATTTCTATGAATTGTAACAGTGATTGGATTACAGTACACCTGTTTGTTCTGTTCTTTGAAAAAGTAGAACATATCTCAGTTCTTTTTAAAGTTTGCAATTAAGTGGTATGCAGTAAAGTGTTTTAGCAGCTGATGCATTTTCATCCTAAACAGGAATATATTCAGATGCTAATGCCTCCGTTAATCCAGAAGTGGAACATGCTGAAGGATGAAGATAAAGATCTCTTCCCTTTATTAGAGGTAAATGTTAAAATGTAAATATTTCTTACCAATCTATTTTAGAAATTATGTTTTTTTACTAAAGGTGTTCCTCCTCGGAAATGTGACTATAGAAGCTAACATTTTTAGCTATTTTCCATTAGGGAAAAAATACTCTGACCGTGGTAAGAAAATTTTATGACTGAATAAATGTCCTTAGGTTTAGCAGAAATCCTTTAGATTTTTTTTTCTGCCATTTTGGAATGGTTTTTTTGATACAATTCTTTTAGAAAAAAAAGGTTTCTATCCTCCTTTTATTCTTGTCTTCTCTCTCCTTGCTTCCCCTTCATCCCTCCATTAAAACTATTGTCAGACAAGCTGAAGGTATGAACCAGGCCATGTAGTCTAATGCTCTGTACTTGCTGAGTGTGAAGCACCTCTAGAGGAAAACACCTCTAGAAAGATTAGTTTTGTAACTCCTAGGTTATGTAAGGGCTTGTTCATGGTCAAGATATTGCAGCTTAGTGTAAGTGGTGTCTGAATTATCGTAACTGGTTTTGTGTGCATTTTCTTGGCTACCTCTAAGGAGATGCTGCTGCTGAGAGATTTTTCTCAGCTGGTGTAGGCAGGAGTGGTAACAACTTGCTGATAGTTGTCTTGGCTCAGCTAAATCAGTACCACCTCTCTACGTTGTGTTTACTTAATCAGTTACATGTTGGTGTACTTAAAATACTGATGTATTCCAAATTGCCTCTCCCAAGTAAAAGACTCTTCAGGGATGTGAAGAAAAGAAGTGACAACTTTCTCTCTCCTCTTTTTTTTTTTTTTTAATTCCAGTGCCTGTCGTCAGTTGCTACTGCCTTGCAATCTGGCTTTCTTCCATACTGTGAACCTGTGTACCAGCGTTGTGTAAATCTGGTGCAGAAGACACTTGCACAAGCCATGGTATTTTGCTATAACTATTCCAATGTTACTTTGCTAGACCAAAGTGTTAACTATGTAAAATTAGAGGTTTGCAAGGAAATTAAATATCAGTGAAGGTGCAGTTCTGCAACTTATTTATGCATAGTCCTGAGAAATCTAGTGTGATTTTGAAAATGTGTACTTATTTGTTGCAGTTGCATAATGCTCAGCCAGACCAATATGAGGCTCCAGATAAAGATTTCATGATTGTGGCTCTTGATTTACTCAGTGGTTTGGCTGAAGGACTTGGAGGCAACATTGAACAGTTAGTGGCTCGCAGCAATATCCTGACACTAATGTACCAATGCATGCAGGTGAGATGAGTAAGCTATTTGATCCACACATTTTCTTTATTCAGAGAATCAGAAACTCTTCTAGAATTGTAATTTTTTTCCTTCCTCTCTTTAGGACAAAATGCCTGAGGTACGGCAGAGTTCTTTTGCATTGTTAGGTGACCTGACAAAGGCGTGTTTTCAGCATGTTAAACCTTGCATCGGTATGTTCCTTTTACATGTTTAATAACTTGTTTTGCAGATGTCTAAGAGGTTGTATTAGCCATTGTTTTGTTCCCTGTTCTGTGGGTTGGCTTTTTATGGTTTTGTACATAGTAATTTTCCTTTATCAACAAGAGTCTGTAGTCTTTTTTCCCTTGAATTGTATGTTAAGAAAACATGCTCCTATTTTTGAGGATAGTGCAAAAATTCATTTTTCTTCTTTATTTTTATAGCTCTTTTTGTTTTACTAGAATTTATTGTTAAGTAAAATACATATAATATATAAATAAAATAATGGCTACAGGATAGGTTTTACTATTTTTTTCTGCTTTTTTTTTTATTTCTGTGGGAAGTAGCATCAGTGATACACTTGCACAATATTTGCTCTTTCTTCCCACAAATACTGTTGAGATGCCCTTGCCAAATGAATGTTTGGATAGGCTTGGAATTTAAAATTAATTCGGCAGATGTTATAATGACCTTTTGGCTCACTTTTCTTAAAATTTAATCAAATACATCATTGCCTTCTAGTCTTTGTTGTTTTTTCAAGGGTAGCTGAATACAGTTATCCTGGTGATTTGGGGGATGTTCAACCATATGACAAAACCACTAGTGCTTGTAACTGTGGTTTTTTTCTTCTCTTCCTCTCTCTCCTCTCACCTGAGCAAGGAAAGGAGTGAAGATTTCTATGAAAGTTGCATAAAGATAAACCCTGTTAGGAAGATTTTAAAAGCATAATTTGAAAATATTTGCGTTCATCTGCTTAGGTTCTAAATTCCAGGTTATTCTGATATGTAGCTGGAATATAGCTCTTGTTAATTTGAATGTAACACTTTCCAAGTATTTAAATAGGCTTACATTTTCTTTTTCTTAAGCATCCCTTTTTTTCCCCTCACAATCATAAAGTAATGGGACAAGATGGTTGTATTGTGTGATGAGTTTTTAAAATGTTGTTCTTTCTAGCTGATTTCATGCCAATTTTGGGAACCAACCTAAACCCTGAATTCATTTCTGTGTGTAACAATGCCACCTGGGCAATTGGAGAAATCTCTATCCAGATGGGTAAGATTTAATTTTTTCTTTAAATCTCTACATTTAGAATTATCTGTCTGGGTGTTGTGGGTGAATTTTTTTAAGTGATATCTTTATGTTAATATTTAAATTACATTTGTGATCCTTGTCCTTGCTAATAAGTTAAGTGTACATGTTTTGTTTACATTATATATATTAATGGTCATTTTCTTCTGATTTTTTTTTAATTGTTGTTTCAGGTATAGAAATGCAGCCTTATATTCCAATGGTCTTGCACCAGCTTGTAGAAATAATTAACAGACCCAACACACCAAAGACGTTGTTAGAGAACACAGGTACCCAGAAAATATCCTGTACATGGTGAAGGGAATTAGATGATTTTTTTAAATGATTATTTCGTGAAATTGCCTAGAGGAACCACACCAGAACTGATTTTGTTATGTACTTGGTTTTTATAAGCAAAAGCTACTCTGTTTTGCACAAGCTCTTACAAGTCTCAGTCTTGCAGCAAATCATATATCTAGATTCTAATTGCTTTCTCCTTTTATAATACTTATTATATCTATTTATCACCTGTTAAATCATTCTTCTGGTTTTATTTATGTATTAAATATGACAAATGTATGCAGTAACACTTAGGACTTAATTTCTCACTGATTTTGATGTATGCATGTCCTTACACGTGTACTGTATATATATGTCTAGTGTTGGAAAAAATATAATTGGCATATATAAAAAATGAACTCTTTGAATTTGCACCTTTTTTTAAGATAAACTTACAATATCATGCACAAAAATCTAGATCTGTGATGGCAGTTTTACCATAACATAACTGAAATTATTTTAATTTCTGTTACCTTGTCACTTAATAACAAATTCCTGAAAAGAATTCTAATAATGGCATGCATATTTTATGTTCTGGCCTTGCATTCCAAATTGTGTGTAATTCCCAAATGCCTTACTGAATTGGAATTTCTGAGGCTTGTTTCTTTTGCATTTATAGAGGGCATGTTCTGGTATGAAAAGCACCTTCCATACTTGAGCAAAAAATTTATAGATAATGTGATGGGTTTGTTTACTGTTTTACTAATTGAGGGGTCTTTTTCCTTCTGTTTGAAAACTGTCATGTAAGAAAATGACAGTTTAGTTGCTTTATCTGACATGATTGAATGTGATGCAAATACAAGGTACAGTTATACTTTCTGAGTAAAGCAAATTTGGAGAGAGGTTTTGGAAAGCATATTTTTCCTTCAGTATTCTCTGAACTTAAAAAGCTGCACTTTCTCTGCTCCACTATCCCATTTAGTATGGAAGGTGAACTTGAAGGAAAATTTACCTAATTTTTTGGCATATTATAGGTGCTACTTTTTGAAAAGAAAGTTTTGAATCAAATACCTAGTTGTGAAATTTACCATGGAATAGTGTAACAATATAATACTTTAATAGTGTAACAATCTAAGTTTTCCTTATCCCTGTCCTGACTCCCCTCCTCTGCACTGATGGATGTGTAACACTGTAACTGAGAGGCATCCAATAGTTAAATGTATGCTTCCATCATTGTTAAGAGAATTTTTGGAAGCATCCAAACACTTGATTTTTTTTTTAATTCTCTTAATAATTATTTTAAATGTGAATGGATAACTGCAAATAAATGTTGAGTGTGGTGTACTTATTACAAGTTTGTTGTGGGATATTTTGTTGTGTGCCATTAGTATGTGCAAGAATGTTAGTGGTTTTGCTGTAGCTTGCTGTGTAATTATGAAAACAGTTGGGAAAACACACTTTGACAGAGATTTCTATTCGTTGTTCAGGCTGTAGCTGTAAGAATTTACAGATTAAACTTAGAACTATATTTTCATTTGAACTGCAGTGAAGTTTTATAAGATACTAAAAAGTTTTAGACACTGTATATGGAAATCAACCAGTACATTAACAATGAGCTGCATCAATATGGAATTAATGTTTCAGACTGCTAGTATATCCTACACCAAACTTCTATTTGAGAAAGCATCATCTGCTTTATTGCATGTTTCATGAAACTGTTCACAAATGCCTGTTAATTAGAGTGTTGCATAGTATGTCCCTTTGAACATAGGTTTCCTTTTTCTGCTTCATACAAATCTGCTGGATTTTAGTATTATTCATGTATTTTGCTTCAAGTAATTCTGATACATTATTCCCCACCCTCTCCTTTTTCTAAAGATTAATCTTTTGTGAGTTGAGCAAACACCATTAAAACACATTTGCATAATGATACTTTCTTTGGTCTGTCCCTCGGAAGAAAGAACCAAACTATCTCATCATGTGGTGAAGCAATTTTGCTTTTCATGTGTCCTCATGCTTTGGTATCAGAAGTCAGATTCTTGTACTTCTTAAAGGAAAACTTGTGAGCAGGAGAAATACTAGGATTAAAGAATTAATGTTCTACAGTCAATTGCTTTGAGTTAGAAACCATTTTTAATTAAATTCTCTGTGAGATTATGAAGAAAACAAACATTGGTTACTCTTTGAGAAGTGTTCAATCTATTTAGGATTTTCAGACAGACCACAATATAGTCCATGTAAAAGTATTTGGAAATGTATATTTTACTGACAGATAAGGTCTATAAAACCCTTGAATTCTAAATATTGGATAAAATAAAATGTTTAGAATACTTGATACTAAACCTAAAAGTGAATAATTACTTTTTTAAAAAAATATCCATTGTAGTACATTTCAATAAAGACTTTGAATGTGTAGAGGTAAATTTACTGCAGATGATTACTCTAAAGAGGGACAGAATGACTGCTTACATCAGAAAGCCTTTGGATTTAAAATTGTGTTTTTGGTGTTCTCTCATACTTCTTTAATTTTTCTTTTACCTTGGAGAGTATACCATATATGTTGCTGCCTCTTATTTAGGGGGTGGTAATAAACAGCACTGGTGAAATCTTATGTTTATTATCATACACAGATTCTGTTGGTTTCTGTTTCTGAGTTATTTGTTGTTTTTTCTTTATTTTTTCTCCTCCCCCCTCATTTGCTCATGTCTTGGTTGGCGTTTGGTGGTGTATAACCGTGATTGCGTTACCTTAGCAATAACAATTGGTCGTCTTGGTTACGTTTGTCCTCAAGAGGTGGCCCCCATGCTACAGCAGTTTATAAGACCCTGGTGTGTATTATTCAATCTTTTTTTTTTAATTCATTTTTCTTCACTCTCTTTCTTTCTTTCTTCCTTTCTTTCTTCTCTCTATCTCACTTTTAGATATATTTTCAGTTGGTTACAAAATCTCAATCCTTAATCATTGCCAACCATGTGACTAATCTTGTCCTATCAGGTTTGTGAGTTTTTAGTAGCACCGTCATGTATTCTTTATGTTGTGGCTAACGACTAATTTATGCATGGGATAAGATTGTCACATGCTTGCTGTGTTAAAGCTTGACTATGAAAGAGCATTTTAAAATCCACCAGAATGATAATACAATGCATGCAAATATTGTAAAATTTAAACTGTGCATTACCTAAAATTCAGTCTGAGGCTTGAAATGCTGTAAGGAATATATGTTTATAGATTTGTTACGTATAAAATAGCTTGCTTGCTGCTGTTAAAGTTCAATAACTGTTCTGTAAGTGGTATCTGACATAATTCATACTGTGACAGTATTTTATGTTCCGCTTCTAATAATGATAGTTTCTATAAGTATTTCAGATACGTGTTTCTTTTGTATTTAATGGAATAGAGGTCACACTTTCTGACTGCAGTATAACAAAAAAGCCAGATTCTGGAGGTGATGCCTAATGGGATTATACTAGTAAAAACTGTGTGCAACAAGTGTTTTTCTAAGTGGTCAAAATTGTGTTTCAGATCATCTTATCAGTGTGACTTATTCCATCAGATACTGTCATCTAGTTTTGACTTGATGGAAGAAAAGTAATGGAGTTACCTAAGTTTTTTTTTTTCCAATTTGTTAGGTGCACCTCTCTGCGAAACATAAGAGACAATGAGGAAAAGGACTCGGCGTTCCGTGGGATATGTACCATGATTACGGTCAACCCCAGTGGAGTAGTCCAAGTAAGATACTTTAATAGATGATAGCTTTTCTTTACTCATGTGAAATTTAGTGAAAGCTGTGTGTGGAGTATGAAAAAGTTTGCCTTGAAGAGATTCACTGGAGTACATGATGTAGCTTTATTTTGAGGTCAAGGAGCCCAAAAATGTTTATATTGGGAATGATCTGTATCATGATGCTTCAGCAATTGTTGTCTCAAAAAGGGGAGAAGTATTGTTAAAATCAGTTTTTGTCTTCTACTGGCAATGAATATGTGAACAATTTCGATTAGAATAAGTATTTTGATACTTCTGTCAGGTTGTGGTCAGGATCTGTATGCAAATATAAGGTAAAAGTTGACATTCTTAAACCCATTTTCCAGATGTAACCTAGGTTTTTAAAACAAGAAACAAGACAAAACCAGTAACCACCCCTTCATCCTTAACAGTTGGGCAGGGAAGATTCTGTTTTGACTTCGGATAATTTTTTCAAATAGTCAATGTGACAATGAACATCCATTTCTTCAAAATAAATGGTACAATTGAAGAATAGAATATGACTAGATCTTTAGTCTCCACACCTCTAAAGTAAAGCTGTATCAATGTAAATTTTTCTAAGAGGAGAACAAAACTGATCTTTCCTTTTTCTCTGCCTGGAATTCTTTTTCCTTAAACACAAGAATTGAACATTTACCTTGTTTTGAAATTTTTAGTTCATTTAATTTAGGCCTTATTCTGTACTTTACATTTCAGTCTTCTACTGTCTGTTTGTTCATGTAGCTTACAGAGAGGGGTTAAATAGGGACCCATTTCAGTAACTACTCTCTAGTCTTCATCCTCAGTTTCTATTATGTGCATTAGCAACTTTATTTTTAAAGACTGGTGTTCTATTGGTGTAGGAGGAGGTAATGCACGACAGCAGATGAATGGTGTACAGGGATTTTGAGGTGGCTTTAGTTTTGAACCTGTATGATAAATGTTCTCTGTGTCCCAGAAAAAGACTACTTAAAGAAATAAAACAGCTTTTTTTTTCCCTAACTGGAAATGTGTGAGAGATGCATTTGTTGCTTGTGACTGAAGTAAGTAGATCTTGCATTTGTACGTGTACTGCAAGAATTGAAGTTATATTACTGTGGTGAATTGAAGTTATGTTAGTGTGGTGCAAAGGGGAGAGTTAGGATTGATTTCACTGTGGTTTAATTTAAGACACTCAGCAATTTCTGTTGCTGAACATTGAGGCATACAATAACTTACCGTTGTCTGAATTAAGTGGAAAATAAACACATAAAGGCAAAAGCAGTTGTGAATTAGGATCAAAGACCACCCACAATTCACAGAATGAACATCAAGCATTGTTTTCAGATGTATAAATTGAGATTTCTAACCTATATGATTGTTTAATCTTGTAGGACTTTATTTTTTTTTGTGATGCTGTTGCATCATGGATTAGCCCAAAAGATGATCTTCGAGACATGTTCTGTAAGGTAAGATTGCTAAGATAATGATATATTCTAGTGGTGGTTGTTTTACATCCTCTGGTTTCCTTATTTCTGTTTCACTGCTAGCACTTACTGTGTTTGTGGCCATGAAAGTTCCTCTGCCCCTTGTGGGTCATGCAAGGTCATAAATTGTCAGACAAAGCAACATGAAAATCCTGACTTTTTTTTAACTTGTATCTTCTTATATGCATTTGGATTATTCCAAACTTTTTCAAATAGTTGCAAGGTTCACTTGAGGTGTTTCTTGAAGGGATAATGATCCTCAGACAGCTTTTCATAATGTCCAGTCTACTATGTTTTTCCTGCATTTGGAAGAACAGGGGAGTTCATACTACATGTAAGAATGTAATTTTTTTTCAGAAAATGAGATTTGTATGGTTCAAGACTTTTTTTGCCACAAAGATGGCTACTTTATTTTGGAGACACACAGAAGTTTCAAATTAAAGATAACCCAGTGCTATCTTACTTGTTTCTCCTAACTCCTGCTGAAAATAAGAGATTGCTTAATCCTCTTCAGAATCCCTCTTGGTTGAATAAGTTTCAAGAAACTACCACACAGTTATACCCAAAAATACATCCCATGACATAACGTTAGCAGAATTTAAACAAAAGGACTCTTTGCCTTTTTTTCAGCAAGTAAAAAACAAAAAAGCCCCACCCAGAATGCAATACATTGTATTTTGGCACTGGTGTCTTAAATTCAAAAAAAAAAAAGAGAAAGGGAGAAGTGGTTCGCCTCACAAGTTCTAAAGTGAAATCTCCATTTTTAGGAAGTTCTATGTCAAAAGTAAGTTTCATGATATTCTTAAAGCAAAAATGGAGCATATTCTTAAGTACTTATTAAGTATTGGGTCAGTATTGGCACTTTTTCTTCAATTAGTGGCATGTGTGAGCATCAAATCAGAAGCTAGAACTTTTCTATCCCATCTTTAAGAGCAGAGACAGAAATCTCCCTGTCCTAGTTAGTCCCTCAGATAATCTGCCTCCTTCCAAGGAACATTAGATTTGGAAAAGGCACAGCCATGAATATTCTAACCTCAGCAGAACAAAACAGCAATTGCAACTTTAAAGGAGGTCCTGGATAGAGTCTGTGATGATTGCCCAAAGCAGTCTCACTGCATATTTTTGCACCAGTCCTTCAGCAGGTAAACTCCTCTTTTTCAGATTCTTTCTAAGTTATCCATTTAGGATACAATGCATTCAAACTAAACAGAGAGGTTCTTGCTCACTTGGCAGAAGGACTTTTTTAAGGAAGCAATTTTAAAGTAGATTTGTGGGTTTTGCCTTGCAGGAAAGGAGATGAAGCTTTCTTCTGTGATAGCATGCAGGGTTTTTAGACTAGTTCTTCATGAATATGTGATTGTTGTAGTCCCAATTAGGTGTTTTTCCAACAGTAATTATGACTTTCAGGAACAAGGGAAAGAAACTGGATTTGTCCAGGTTTTGGTTTTCTGTTTTATTTGTTCTTTAGAACTGGAAGAAAAAATCCTTTCAGGAGATGGATAATTTAGCTGCCAGTGTTAAAATCTGACTCATAACCTTTTTTCACACCTGAGCATTCTTGGTTTTTCAGTCATTTCTTAGCAGCTGGTTAATGTGACTCTTTGGGTTTAGGAAAGAGCCTGCTTGTGGGAGGGAGAAAAGCAATAAGTTAACTGGTTGCATGTAATATCATTGCCACTACATCTGATTAAAAACTGCTCTGCTTGACAGTCTTGTGTTGAATGTGAACTTGTTACCATGACCTTGAATTTTGACATTTCCTTTTATTGGAGGATATGTTCATGACAGACTGTTCTACAATTGAGTTACACTGAGTGTAAAAAGGTGAAACAAAACTCCAGATTTTCGTAGTATAATTTTCTATGAGGATCAGTAATTTTGTCTACTTTTGTCCTTTCTAATGTTTGGCTTTTACTTGCAGTTTTAAAAGATAACATGTTAAGATTTTTTCTGATAGTGTAATTTCCTTTTGAGTTAGTTTGTTACATCACAAGGTCCAGACTGAAACCTGTAGGTTATTTGTTTTCCTCTTTCACTGGCTTTTGATTGCTATTGACTGTGGATCCCTGTTCTTTCAAAATAAAGAAGATTTTAAGAGCTTCATTTTTAGTGAAGTTGTCTTATAGGTTCCATGCAGAAAACAGAGTTCTTGAAGATTCTATATTTGTGCTAGAAATTGACAGATGTTCATTCTGTCAAAAGCTGGCTGCTGTTTAGCTCAACTTGCCACAACATACTTCACATTTATTACAAAATAAATGTGAATACAATAGTCTTAAAGTATGTGAACTGTGTCAGTTGATTGGATGGATGGATGGATGGATGGATGGATGGATGGATGGATGGATGGATGGATGGATGGATGGATGGATGGATGGATGGATGGATGGATGGATGGATGGATGGATGGATGAAAAATTAATTGAAAAAATTACAAATAAACATTCTGAAATGGCTTAACCCTGGGTTTTAAGTTACATACACTAGTTTCTGTGGGTAGCTATATTCTCTATGTCATCTTTTAAGAAACACATTAAGAAAGACCTTGCTCTACTTTCTTTGCTTCTTTGTAGCATTTCAGTAGGATGAAAAATTCAAATTGATGATGGAGAATTCAAATTGCCAGATGTACAACTCAGCAGTTTGTGGGTTACTGCGTATGAGGCTAGTAAATAATGTACCCTCTGTTTTTTGCTTATTTTGACTTCCCTTTTCTCATTTGTAGATTCTTCATGGATTTAAAAATCAAGTTGGGGATGAGAATTGGAGGCGTTTCTCTGACCAGTTTCCTCTTCCCTTAAAAGAGCGCCTTGCAGCTTACTATGGAGTTTAACCTCATGCACTGTAGCTGCAGTCCCATAATTAGAGGTGAGTCCTGCTTGACAGGGTGTTCCTCCCCCTTTACATCATATGAAACATAATTAATTAATCAGTCTAGAATTCCTGAGCTACAATGGAGGAGGTATCTTTCCTTCCTATATGAAGGAAAGAAAGAAAGAAGGGATGATAGTATAGCTAAATGATAGTGACTGTAGCAAAAGCGTTTGTCTGATTTTTTTTATTGTTACAGAGAGAGAAAGAAAGAAAAACTGAGTCTATGATACACACTTTAGTTTATCAAGAAAGTGTAGGTATAACAAAGTGCTGGTTCAAGATTAATAAACAAAGTGATGAATAAGATCCTCAAGTCATTGTACTGAAGACACAGGCTACCTTGTATGTTATGAATTAATAGATGGCAGATGTAGTCAAAGTGGGAATACTCTTATAGCATAAGAAAGCAGGTTTGTTAACACACTAACTATGAGAAGTCTGATGGCCTCCTAACAACATACTGAATGATCTTTCCACTGAATAGAGAATGCTATGCTAATAACTTGATTTGTGGGGGAGGCTGATGTGTTTATTATTGGCATGTTCCATTTTGTGTGTCAACTCAGAATTGTTAAGACACCTCTGTGTGGAGAATGATTCAGCTTCAACAAAGAGCATTGAAAGTGCATTCCAGAGTAGCTGTATTATTATACCACCTTGCTTTGTATGCTGCCTGTGTACGTTGTATAAAGCAAGTTTCCCATGTGTGATACTGTGAAGAGATTATTATATTACCCAAAAAAGGGAGTGAATTAAGTTAATTCTTTTAGTCTTTATACAAATTTGATACTTCTAGTAGAATTTTTGTAGTGAAATTAGGAGAGTGAGTTATGCAATTCTGTTTAGTGTTGGAATGGACAACTATTTAAAACTCAGCCTAAGATTTTTTCAAAATCAGTGTCATAAAAAATCCTTTTTGCATTACATGTTTAGAACAATGGATTAAAAATAAAACAGCTACATGCTTACCAGTGAGAGAATTTTAGTTCTAACATTAAGGGTGTTTTCTCCTCCTGATGAAAAGGAAACCAAAGTGATAAAATCCGCCATTATTCTCAGTTTCAACTGCAGAGAAGCTATGGCTATCTTTTAATCCACTCAAAAGGGTAGCTGCTAGGTCAGCTAGGTCATAAATCAATATGTTTTAATAATCTTTCTCGATGTCATAACTACCTCATAATTTTGTGCTAAAAATGGAAAAGCTGGTTAGAATATATAGGGCTGCTTTTATCTTAAATCTAAGTTTAGCACAATAGTGGAACTGTCAATGTAGCTTCAAAGCATATATTGTTGTTCCATGAATAATAATTTATCTGATACAAATGGGCTGGTTTCTTAACAGACGTAAAAGGGAACATTAGGCATAAATCCATTTTTACGTCAGAGGTTGGCACTAAGTGCTTGAAAAAGACTCTTTGTTTATTTATCTATCTGCCAGAGGTTCAAGGTAAGATTTAATTATATCGTTATCTTTTCCTTTTACAGGTCCTTCAGTCTGGGAGACTATGAGGGAGCCTCTGCACCCAGGGAAAATGTTACCCTTTACTGGGGGGAAGGGTAAACCAGTAGGGAATACAGTACAATCCCAACCCTACTGGGAGGGGCGGGAGGGAGGTGTTGCCGTCACTGTATTAAGTCGATGTTGGGAAATGTTTTAACATCTGGAGCCTTTGTGGGTGGAAATCTGTCTCCTATTACACCTCTGCACTGGATGTGAAGAAGAAAAAAAAAAAGAATCTAGTCACAAAACAGCACATTCTGGAATATTGTGGGGATTTGTACCAAAATAAGAAACCATATAATTGAACCATAGGGATACGTAAAGAGGAAAAATATTTTGCGCACAATAAAGGAAACCTAAGAATGGGGGTCACAAACAGTAAAAGGCTTTCTTTTTTGTTTTCTGTTTTTTTAAGTAAGGGTTTTCTACATTATTTCATCCTGCTTGAGGGGATTTCTAGGTATTTGCATGTTAATGAAGAACTACACAAACGAAGTTAGTACAGTTAAAATGCAGCTTGTGTCTGTATTAGGAACAGGCACTTGCAGTGTACAGTATAGAAACCCCATCGTAAAATAATAAAGGTTAACTTGGATAAAATGAAGCAAGCTGCCAAATAAGTCACTCCTTTCATTTTTGGGGTAAGGAGAGGGACACTGCAAAGGAAAGATTGACATCTTAATTTTTACATTAAGAAAAACAACCAAGGTAGTGGATATGATTTTATTATTGTACTTTGTTAGTTTTGATTTCTAGAGTAAGGCATTATTCTTAACTTGCAGTTTAAGGTTCAGGCATGCGTTCTGGCTCATAGTGATCAGAAGTAATTTTAATTAGTGGGAAAGTAGCATGCTTGCATCACATAGAGTGAAATTGGTATACATTTACCTATGTTGCGCCAGTTTTGTGTTGCAGTTTACCAATTCAATATAGCCCTGCATTTTAAATTCCTTTTTAAGATTCAGTGGAATTTATTTTTATTAAGAATATAGATATAAAGTACTGTAGTTAACAATTAGGCCTTGAAATACCTTTTTAGGATCTTTTAAGAATAAGATTGATATTGTATTGTGTGTAACCTGCACAATGTGGAAAGCTGATATAGCTGTGCAAAATATTTGCCTCTGTGCTGTCAGTGTGATGTGCTTTCTGCATGGTTATATACTAGTGATTTTATCAGAATCTCTAAAATGAGTTACATGGTAAGACCCGTTAAAGGCTGCATAAATGTTAGTTGGCACGTAAAGACAATTGTAGAAGTTGATGACAAGATTGCTATATTTGTGTTTATTCCCACTCAACGTATTACCTTCTACGCTTTCTTTTTGTTCAAAGCATGATCTTAAAGAGATGTTTAAGTTAATGGATGTAATGCAGGGTATCTACACTGTATTGGCGCATGTTGGTGGCCCTTTGTGATGTAGTTAAATGCACAAGGGTGCAAGTTTAAAGCTACAGAGTGAAAGTTGGTTTGGATCCTCTTCATTTCATTTGTTTAGCTTTTCTGTTGTGTTTTTTTTTCTCTACTTACATGTATTCCTGTGAATAAATCCTTGTTAAGTTAACGCTTTACTTTTCCTTCCATGTGTATTTTCTTATGTACTGTGAATGTGAAATCCTAACTGGTACACTTGATCTTGTGTCCATCTGAAAGTGGCAAGTCTCTATTAATTTAGATTGCCTAAAGAGTATCCCATGATGATAAAGGAAAATGGAGAGATTTTTAACTCTGCTGGTCAGAGGTGAAGCCACACCTTTCCATTTTTCAAGTGCTGCATTATTAATCTGCAAAACAAAATTAAGCCATAACAGCCTTTTTGTAGATTTAGTTTCTCACCTTTGCATTGCAGAATGGATACTGGATAACAGTTTTTGGTTTAGTTGGTGTTTTTTGGTTTGATGGTTTTTGGGGGCTGTTTTAGTTTTGTTTTGGGTTTTTTTGTGGGTTTTTTTGTTGTTTTGTTTTGTTTGTTTGTTGAGTTTTTTTTTTGATTGGTTGGTTGGTTTTTGGGTTTTTGTTTTGGGTATTTTGGGGGTCTTGGAAGGGATTGTGGGATTTTTTTTGGTTTTTTTTTGGTTTGGTTTGTTTTGGGTTTTTCAGGGTGTTTTTGTTGTGTTTGGTTTGGGGTTTTTTGTTTTTATTTGGTTTGAGGTTTTTGGGGATTTTGGTTTTTTGTTGGGGATTTTTTTTGTTTGTTTTTTTGGGGGGCTTTTTAAGAACTTGCTCTTCTTTGCATGGTTCTGTTCTCTGACTGTTGAATGATTTAGCCATTGCACTGAAGTTTGAGCTGTGTGAGTGTGAACTTATAAATGCAGTTTTAAGAGTTTTAGACTTTTTTTTTTCAATGCATGATCACATGCATGTTTTATGTTCCCTCCCCTCCTCTTTTTGGCTTTGCAAATTTTAGTGGATTATGCCTGAAGCATAGTTTGAACATGTACTGTATGAAATACATTTAATAATACCAGTACATAGTATTTATTCAATTTGATCAAAATTGCATGTGATAACTTGCTTTCAAGTTACGTTACTTTGATAACAAACCAAAAATACCTTCTCAACTAATAACTCTGATATAAATTAGTAAAATTAAACAAAAAAACTTTAATTTGGAAAGGGAACATCATCCCTGCTCAACACTTAGCAAGGTGGATATTGTTTTTAGACCCAAACTTGCTTTAATTCTAAGCTTGTTTGAACATTAAGGAAGAGTTTCAGAGAAATAACATTAAAAAGTTTGCAGAATAGAAAACCTACTCAAATAATATAGTAGCATAACAACTAAAATCTGGGTTTAACTAAACTTCTTAAATTTCAGAAAGGCCCTTTAACCAAATAAAACCATTCCACCTCACCTTGGATTAGCTTAGGATGCCACTTTTGTACATATTTGTTTTAATACATACTTGTACAGGTGTGAACTGATCTGGTATGACAGCAAGGAGAAAATAATTAAAAAGGGCAGGAATAACCAGTACAGGAATAAACAAAATAGTCTTTTGTATCAGTAAGTTCTTTCATGGTATATTTTAAAGCAAATAAACCATATTCCTAATGCATCATATAGCGCAGAGATTTGCAGAAGCCTTTTAGGGTGTAATGTGAGGTAAGAGAAGTTCTGACACAGCATTAATATTTAAAACTGAATTATTGCATCATGGGATATATAAAAAGCATCTTAATTCTTGTGGTGTAGTCTTGACAGTTCTTGAATGTTGACTGAATGTTTATACTGGTAGAATCGTGAGTTTGTCTTTGTTACATTCCAGTGTTTCTGCCTCTTGGCATGCTGAAAGCACGGCTTCCTTCATTTGCTCCTTACACACTGAAAAAGTGCTGTTAGTGTGCTAAACTACAGAAATAGCCGCTGCTACGTAATGGTGTAGATTTTCTACTTGAATAATTTTGTTGTAGGAACCTCAGGAGGTCAGTGTTTACTGTTTTTATATATGCCTTTTTCCTGTTTTGAGTTTCCCTTTTTGAAGGATTCTGAGAGTGAAAAAAAGCTGCTGATCAACCTAAGTTGGTAACAGAAAGTGTATTCAAAATCCTTATAAATGCATCTTTTTGGCAGTTCAAAATTGCTGTTAAATTAGTCTTAGGTGAAGTTCAATATTAATTTTTTTTTCATAACACAGTCATGAAACCGCTCATTTCATTTTGGAAAACAGATTAGAGTAGTTCATTATGTTAACTAGTGCAAGCAAAAGTAATCAGTTTTGTATTTTTTTTCCAAAGCTTGATTATTTCCTAAATCAGTGAGTATGTATATATTTAAATTATAAGAAGCTAATTCTTATGCTTTATTTCATTGCTCCTTGAAGCTTGTACTCAGAAGATCACTTTTAGAAGAATAGGTTAAAATTTGTAATCATCATAATTTTTAAAAGTTATGAAGTAGCATAAATTTTGTAACTAATAATATTGATACACACTGTGATTTTTTTTTTTAGGACTTCTATGTTAGCATCAGTCTTAATTACTTAAACTGCATATATTGTATAATAGTAAAATGTATATTTTAAAACTTCAAGTGGCTTTCCTCAAGCAAAACTCATTGCTACTTAGAAATATTCAAATACTAGTTTTATCTCAGGTGAATACTCTTTTTGTTCAGAACACATGCTAATAAAAATGTGTTGTAATTTTATCAGTTTACGTATTTCATTTAGGCAGCTCCTCTTGCTTAAACTTACTCTAAATTAACCTTCTACTGTGGGACAATAATGACTTTTGCTTCACCTATATTATTCATATTGAATGTATTAACAGATAAGGTGCAAAAACATTCTTCCCTTAAGGAGAATGCATCCATATTCAAACAACTGAAATATTTCTTTTAAAATGCTTTAAATGCAACATTGAATTGGAAATCTTTTGTTTCAGATTTTTTCAAGAAAAGAAGTTGTAACTTAACACTAACTGCTTCCATACTATCTCTTTCATGAGGATGATAGATGCATAAAGCTTTTATATAGGGTCTAAAGTGTGACTTTTTATCTTAGCTAAAGGTTAAGCTCTACAGTGAAATGGCAAAACATCCTGCAGTTAATCTCAGATAGATGCTGATGTAGTTTGCACACATATTTGTTATAATACTACATAACCTCACCTTAAATAAATAAAGCTTGTTCAGTAGCTATGTATTTCACTCACCTATGCATTCTCCAGGATGATTTGTATCCATCAGTCTTCTATGTATTTTCCAGTAGGAACTGCATTTTGTCTGCCACTGATGCTTGCTCTTTGCACTTAATGGTTAGAGCAAGCCAGTTTTAAATGGGGAACTGAGGCAAGTACTCTTCCTGCTTGCCTTGTATATTCTGCTAAAATGGTGATACTCACTTGCTTGAATGTACATAAATGAGGGAAGTTTGAAATGGCTCTCTAGGATGAATTCATGTGT
Source organism: Trochalopteron elliotii (assembly GCA_024734555.1). Lineage (NCBI taxonomy): Eukaryota > Metazoa > Chordata > Aves > Passeriformes > Leiothrichidae > Trochalopteron > Trochalopteron elliotii. Next base: position 1,622,085 of record JANPWX010019792.1, read on the forward strand.
GGTGTTACAGTATGCTTTAAGTAAGCCAAATCCACATCTCAAAGAATTCAGCACTTAGAGTGTAGTGTTGTTCTGTTGTGCTACTTTCACTTTAGCTTTCTATTTTCCATATTTTGGGTGAGCAACAAAATTAAGGAGGTTTGGGTGTTTTTTCTGAGGACAGCAATGAGAATAAAAGGATTGGTATAAGGAGGTTTATTTGGCTGAAATCTGCAGTGTGATATCTTTTTTTGTGGAAAGAGATAGTTGTGTTGTACATTGTCTGACTTATTGATACTAGAGACTTCTGAAATTTTAAATTGGATGAAGTACACAAACCAGTTTTAAATGAAAGGTGACCCAATCTTTCTGCTGACAACTTAGGTTGTGTAAGTTTTGCTTGAAAGCTTTAAATCTTACGTTTCTGTATCTGCCACAATGTTGGAATGTTTCCTTCAAACATATCCTCCTGCAACCTCTCAAAGTGTACTAAATTGAGTGATATTTCTTGAAGTCTGCCTATGTGCTAACAGAACTTCATTTTAAATAGAATATGGTTTTAATTTTTGATAAGCTGCTGAATTTTAAAAGAGTTTTTGGGGCCACCAAATATTTTGGATCATGCAGAGAATATATATTGTACTGTAGTAATTTTGTATTTACATTTGTATGATGTGACATAATAGATGTGAATGTTAATCACTGCTTGACTATGTTAATAAAGTTGTTGAAATATAGATGTTGCATTCCAATTTTTGATTAAATTATTAAAATTTATTGTTCAATATATGTTTTGCCTGACCCAGTAGTGCAGAACTTTTCTGGTTCACACATGTAGATATTAGAATCTCTGAAGTAAGGATATTCATTTTACTTGAAAGATTATGGTCTTTGAATAATTTAATGTTAGTTTAGTTTAGATACTTCATGCTGCTTGAGGGTAAATCAATGTGTAAAAAAGGACATTTAGGTGGATTGAAATTATAACCTGTTGGGTGATAACTGGTAACTTCTTTACTACTGAGAAATGTTACATTAACTGTGTTTCTTTAAACAGTTGATACTTTCTAAGTGACCAAATGGGAAAGGGGAGAAAAGTTTTGTACTTATTTCCAGGGTTACCAATAATGTGAGTAATTAAACAATGAGTAAACTAGAAATAAATTTAAATTATTCAAGACCTTGAACCAAAATTTGTAGTGGTCTTAGTCTAATTTTATCTAGCTTTCATGAGATTGTGGTGATATAAACTATTTAAAGAGTTGTCCTTAGAGAACTTTAGAGTTTAGAAGTCTCTAAAATATGAAACAACAGTTTCTTTCAATCCACTCACATGGAGTTAACATTTTATGGTATTTAACAGTTGGTTATCTATTAAACATTTTATTGAACTTAGCCATTACAGTGTATAAGCAATCTGTGCTAGACGTACATCATGGTCTAAGCTGTCTACATGCTATTGACTGACTGTTTAATATAGCAATAAAATGCATAGATATAAATGCTGTAATGAAATTTATAGTACAAACTAATTGCTGCATACTTGGCTGAAACTCTGCTTAATGAAGGACTTCCATTTTCAGAAACAGGAGAAGGCCATGGAACAGCCGTGTAGAGACCAAGCTGCTTAGCAGAAATGCCAGTTCCTGGTGGCTGAACACATCAGTGCCTGTGTGGGAGGGGATTGGGGAAGTTCAGCTTTCTTTGAAATTAGACATTCCCACTCACCTTATGTGCTGACAGCATACTGCTGTCAGTAGTTCTGTTCAAGTTTTGTGCTGTCAGCTCAAAGCCTGATTTTAAGCTGTGGCCACTAATTTTGAGTCTGAGGTTAATTACTACCTGTATTTAAAAATGTTAAAAGGGTGAAGTACATTTTGAGTAAGGGAAATGAATGTTGCAAAGCTTGTGGGATGGTACGAAAGATTGAAATTTAATTTTTCATCATGGTATTTATTTTAAAAAAGGCATTTAAAGCTGTACTTAAATGAAGGAATATTTCAATAGGCATAGAGTGTGTAGAAAATAATTTATGTATTCTAAGTGCTCATAGAGTAGTTGTTGGTAGCTTTTTTTATCCGAGAATGATTCACAGTGAAACATACTGCATTATAAAGGACTGATCTTTCACAAGAATTTACCCTTGTTCTCCACAAAATGAGCAGTACAAATTATTGAAACCTCTCAAAAGACATCCAAATGTTACTCTGAATAAAAACAGATTTAAAATTGAGTCATTTCCTATAATCAATCCAATTTAAGGAAAACAGATGTAATTATGCTGGACAGGTACAAATACATAGCTATATAAGTGAAGGCATATAAGGAATTATTTTTGAGTCACAGTTTTTAGGGATTTTTTTGGTGATAACAACTCTGTCTGCCAGACTTCAATTCAAATAATGAAAATTAAAATGGAGGTATTTATTCTATACATTTATCTTTATGTATAGATATAGGTGCTTCAGGTATAAATTTTGCTTTTCAAATCTTAATTTATAATTTTGAAATCTATGGAAATATGTATTTCCATACTTCAAAATATATCAAAAACGGAAATAAAATGTTGTTATACTGACAGTTTTACCTCTTTTTTTTTTCCTTTTCTTAGTGCTCCTTGGCAAAGTGAATGGTCATAAATTTCCTGTATTAAATATACAGGGGAACTTGAAGTCCTCCTGTGTTTAAGGCATACAGGTTATTTGGATGCATGACTACTGCAGTGTTACTGTAACTTATGCCAATATTTTTAAACTTTCCATTATTTCTCTCTGCACCCTCTGTGCTTAATCGAAATACTAAATGGAATTTTATTTCTGTGATAAAGTACACAAAGGAAAGTGAGATTTATTTACCTGTCCTTTTACCCTGGAATTATTGTTAAGTAATGTCTTTACAGGGTAGTGTATATTTAATTTACAGTTTTCTCAAGCTGTCTTAGCTTTACATTTATGTTGACTTTTTGAGAAGTTTCTGTGACTTACAGTAATACAAACTGAAGGGTTGTGTAACTTCAAAACTCAAAACAGTGAAGTATACCATTAAAAAGGGATTTTGCTAATAAACAAAACCACCAAAAAAGTGCAGAATTGTTTTACAAGTAATTTTTAATGTATTTTTCTCCCTAGAAACACATCTTTCAGTGTCTTCTTTTAATAAAATCATTATCCCAAATGGAGGTTTTGAGTCATTTTACATGGTGGGGGGTTTTGTCTCCATAACATATTGATGGTCATTGTCTTGCATATGTTTTTCATTCTGAAATGTACATGCTCAAATAAACATTTTGGAATCATGTGTGTAAATGTATGCACTTTTTCTTTCTAGCTTTGGAAGATCAGATTAGCCACATGACAAACTAAAAATTCAAGTATTCATTTTTTTAGCTTTACCTATCTACATAAGGCAGTAAGATAGTTGCATCATTTTCTCTCGTAGTGCTCTGCCATAGGAATATGTAGCCAATTTTAATTTTGTTTATCTCCATCCTTATCCTTGCACACCAAATCTGTTGTCATCATTGGGCCAAAACCAGATGCCAGCTGGAACCTTAGACCAGTTACCATTCACTCAGGTAACTGTTTCTCATTCCATAAAAAGGCAGTGTTTAAGACAGACAATTGCCTGATGTAATAACTCAGAGTTTAGATATTCTAATTAACACCCATAGGCATCTTGGCTGCTTTTGTACCTTTAAAACAAGCAAACAAACAAAAAACCCACAGGTAAAAAAAAAAAACAAACAAACCAGAACAGAAAAACAACAGAAGAAGTAAACCACAAATGTCTTCTGTGTGAGCAGACAGGAAGCCTTCCAAGTTGTTACTGCGCCTCTTCAGAAGGAATTAGGCTTTAAATTTTATTGAAGTGACAAGGACACTGAAGTTCACATATTTTTTCTATTTGCTGAAGGTGATGGCTGACATTAATAGGCATTAATAGTGTGTCAGTCCATGGATGTTAAGAATCAAAGGTAAGAATCAATGTCATTTTCACATGACATTACTTTTGCTGAAATGGAAGCTATTCACTGACCATCCTGTTCACACTGACATTCTCATTTTTAAGGTTCAATCCTAATTAAGGATTTGTATTGCCAAATAATTTTACTTCTTTCACAATATTTCAATAGTTACTTCCTGCCTAGGCAGCTGAAATACCTGTCCAGACCAATATATTTCATTATTTCATTTACTGCCTTGCATGAACTCAATCCCAAACAGTTGCTCTTCTGTTAGTATACTAATACTTAAAAGCTGTCCTTGGTTTATTAAGAACACAAGCACCATCTATTCTTATATATGCTAAGAACATTTATATATGTCCTAAGAACACTTTATTGAGATGCCACATGACCTTACTAGCTTGGCTTCACACCCTTCCACCAATTACCTTTTCTGTTGAAAATTTAACAAGAGTGGAGATCTTTGTGATCAGAATACCACCACAGTAGGTGGTGTACTATGGAGCACTTTGGTACTAAGTAGTTGCACAATCAGAGTTTGCTCTTCTGAACACTTAATTTTTCTTCAGTTTTCATTGAATTTCAGTGTATTAAATACTTCAGTCTTTTTTTTTTTTTTTCATTTAGGTTATTTTTAGTTGGCTACAAATGAGCTGCTGCTCCAAGTTCATTGATTGACATATTTGCAGGTAAGTCAGCATGTATGTAATACTAAAAATATTAAGGTGTCAAGAGTATGAATTCAACAAAGCATTGCATCTACACCTTAGGGTACAAGAACATAATAATTTATGCTGTTATTTCCCCATCTTAGAATGTAGATTAAAAACTTCAGTATGGTGTTACTGTCGTAATGCACCTGAATATATTAGAAATCTCCCAGAATTTTTCATGCAGGGCTGAAAGGGGACAAGAAGTCAAAACGGAATCTGCAACGAGCTAGTCTGGTTTTTTTTTTTTTTTTGCTAATGTTTACTAACACTTTCTGAGCCTTCCATTTGGTTGATGGTTGATTTGATGAGACATGCTTTTGGCAGAAGAGTTACAAAGGCAGACCATTAACACCAACTCACTGTGAAACATTGCTGTTGGCTTCATAACTTAATTGAATTAATGAATGGGATACAATCAAGTTTGGTGTCCAGATCAATAGAAGCATGCAGTTAACTATACAGCGAGACATGATGCAGGCTAATGGAATCCATAATTCCAGGGATGTAAAAAACAGTGCCATTAAACATTGCTGCAAATCTTCAACAGAACATGCATATTATTCCTAACTTAAAAATAACTTTGATGAAATATTACACCAAGTTTTAAGAAATTCAGTTGATCTCTTACTGTAATAACATGACTGTGATTCTGTCAACAAATATTTTTGTTCATCTTGTATTTAAAAATAACATTGGAAGTGCCCATCCTACCCAAAGTGTGGTGTAGGCCATAATCTCAGCAATGTTTTCCCATTGAACTACATTTTCAGTTTATGCATGTATTTCAGAAAAGGGCTTAGCATGTATTAAGATTATCTGGGAGAATTCCCTTTGAATAAATTATTTCAAGTTAGTTGTATTTGCTGCTGACTTTATGATCTCTTTTTCCAGATTTTTTTTTCTAAGCTCTACCAGCTCTAACCTTCTGCCTATAGAATTTTGTTACGCTTTCTGTACAAAAAGGCTGCAGCAAATGTCTAGTAATGAAAGTGTCTTGGGTTATGTAACCAAAAAAAAGTGTGTTCTATTTCATCTGTTGAAAGCAGTTGGGGAGATGTTTTTCTTTATCTCTTGACACTCCAGGGGGAGGGGGTGGGTGTCTTCTGTTAATGGGCAGCTGTTAAAACCAGCTGGGGCAGTGTTCTTTATCTCTTCCACCACCCATCCTCCCTCCAGGGGATATCTGCTGTTAATGGGCCATCAAGGCTCACTGCATGGCTGATACAATTACATCATCCCATGGGGAAATGCTCCACCCAGGGGGAGCAGCCCAGCATTCCTACCTAGATAAAAACTTATACGTAGGGATACCACATATCCAGTGTTCCCACTGGATTCCTGGAGGAAGACCAGGCCCATCTCACCACCACTGGACCCTTCTTCTACAGGACCATCTCTACTCCAACAGAATCACATCTGCCACTCCAGCAGGGTTTACTTTGGACTGCTTCCAACACCCTGACGAACAGTGTGTCAGCTTTTATTTCTGACTCTGTCAGGGTTTCTAGGATTTTTGTTTGTTAATTTGCTTGGGGTTTTGGTTTGGTTTCTTTTGTTTGTTTGGGTTTTTTGTTTGTTTGTTTTTTGTACTACTGCATTTGTATTCTTAGTGTTCCTAGTAAAGAACTGTTATTCCTATTCCCAAATCTTTGCCTGAAAACCTTTAATTGAAAAATTATAATCATTTGGAAGGTGGGGGAGTTACATTCTGCATTCCAACTCCGTCTTTCTCTGGCAGATACCTGTCTTCCTAAACCAAGACAGAAAGTAATGTGTAGGTCATAAGTAAGTGAATTATTAAACTTCTCAGAAGTGTCTGCAGCTATGCAGATACCATTGTTTGGTTAGAACATAATCCTGTGGGTTTTAAATCCTGCAAGGTAACATGACAGTACTGACCAAACTGACCCGTCTCTTGAAAAGGACTTAGCTAACAATTCACTCTGTCTTCACTTCATCTTTTGTGCTCCACAATATTGATAAACAACTCTGGCTTTTTATATCCCATTCTGCTGCTTGTAGTCTTCTAAATACACTTACGGATTTTTGACTACTTCTTTTAGCAAAGACAATAAAGAAAGAAAATGCATTTTCTAGGCATATTCTCAATGTAGTATATGAAATACATATATGGTATATAAAATAGCTCCATCTGCTTCTGCAGGTCATCTTTAAAGTGTAATGTTAGAGTATGTATTTCACCTGAATCTATTTCTTAACTCTTTCAATTTAAACTATTTTAATTTTTTTCTTAACTCTTTTCATTTACTAGCTCTTTGGCAATTCATTATGACAAAGTTATATAATAATCGGTGTTAATTTTGGTAATTGGATTATTCTTTTTTTTAAACATTAAAATTAGTACATTCAATTGCACATTCATGTGTTAAGGATTTTTCTGGTAATTGAATACAGTTATTTTACCTAAAGTTTATAATTCATTTTCAGATGGCTTAGACATAAAACAAATTAACTTAATTGCTATAAATAAAAACAAAATACAATATTTATTTCTGTTGAACATAAGTTAATATTAACATTTTCAAACCAGAAGCTGGAAATATGGAAGAATGGGTACACGGAGATGGAGATAGCGAACTGCACAGTCAGGGATGCTTTTCTGAAAGGGGAGCTAGATGCCTCCATTAACATGTATTCAACTCATATTAATGCCAAATAGCATACTTTTTTCAGAAACTAGCATTATTTTCTGCCATGGATAACCCAGAATGTTATTGTATTCCAGATCTATCTATGCCCAAACATTGTTGCTGTCTTTTTAAGACCCTGCAGCTGGAAAGTGGAACTTAGGAGGGTGGTGCTGGGGGCGTTTTTAAAGTCATCTCTTGCTGGTAGCTCCGCTTCTTAGAGCTCCTAACTTTTGCCTTGCTGGGCTCTTCATTTTTGCCGAGGCAGAACTCTCACTCTGGCCGCTTAATTTGGCTCTTGATTTCTTGCTGTGGGGCAGAGGCAGTGTGGACAGAGGCTTTTCGGGTTTGGGTCCTCTTTTGGGTTTGTTTTTTTCTCATCTCAGAGAGGCTGCAGTTAGTGGTCTTGGTCTGCCTCGGGGCGAATTCGGCCGGCAGCGCCTGGCTGAGGAGAAAAGACCACGAGCCACCCCAGCCCAGCTGCCGTGCCATCTCCTGAGAAAGAAAAGCTAAGTCCCTCCAGAATTCCAAGCCCTGTGATCCAAAGAATACCAGCTGGAGCTCCAGCCATCGGGGAGATAAGCAGGGCAGTGAGCAGAGGGAAGACTGGCACTCTTTTTCCCTTTGTCCACGGGACACGCTCAGCTGGGAAGAGCCATCTTGGCGGGGTGGTACCGTGTGCGATGTAGCAATGTTGTATTTAGCAGTTGTTTCACTGTTAATCTTTGCCTGTTGCTGTTCCTGTTAGTAAATTCTTAGTTTTTCACTTACCCCTACTTGTTTTCGTTCCTTGTTGTGGAAAGGAGTTGGTTAATCCAATAAGGGGAAGCAACTCATTCCAGAGCGTTTCTTCTTAAATTCTTTAAAACCAAGACATGAAATACAGCTAGTGAACTAGTATAGTCAAGATGTCTCTTTAGTTCTTCATACCCTTCCAGTGAGGTTTATTGTGATGGTTCTTTAACCTTACATGGATGTAGATGATGAGAGGAATCGCTTTTTTAAATTATTAAAAATCAGCAATCTAGAAAACTGTTTTGGTCTTCTGGGAACAGTGCTGAAAATATGCAAGGAATTCTTGTTTCATTATACAGAACACACTGTGTATTTATGGCTTTCAAAATAATGTCCCTTTCTCTCTGCCTTCTTTACAGGAGGAGAACAAAAGAATGATTGTACTGGGACAAACAAGTACTACCTAACATAATAACCTGTCCTTGGCAGCCAATACCTAGGGAAGAAGATAAGATTAAGGAAGTATAAATGACACTATTGCAAAGTATTCTATTCTCAAAGACTTCATTAACATGCCGATCGGGGACTTCCAGATTAAGGGCCATTGTCTCTGCATTTAGTAATCCATTATGGATTTCTCTGTGCAGAAAAATCTCAAAATTTAATCTCGACCCTGATCATGATCCATATCAAAGTGTTTTTCTATATAACTATACCTATGTTGGAGCACACCTTAACATTGATATTGTGCATTTCACTCAAGTTTATATAGAAATCTGTTGAAAAGCTGAGGATGGGTTTGATACTTCTGTCATGGTAGATTGCTGAAGAACTGCAGCAGTTGCCTCATATCTCGTATAGCAGCACATAAGGGAGGACGGTATAGCTTTGAAAATATGGAAGATAGGAACTTTTCTGTGAAATGTAGAAGTGAACCTGAGACTCCTTCCATCATAGCATAGTATCTGTCCCTGTGAAAGATGTATTTCTATCTGATATGGAATAGAAAACTTCACCTCTGCTCGTGCAGTGTTTATCTATTTTTTGTCCTGTTGTACATCCTTACCGATTGCAATGAACACTACAGAATATACTATAATCGTGTCCTTTTTTTTTTTCCAGATCAGATCATAATGCAGACTGCTTACTTATATTAAGTAAAAAGAGGACTAAAGAACTTTTCTTCAAATGTAGTCCTATAGTGTTATGAAGCAGAGCAACACAGAGTTCCCAGGCAGGTGCAAAAGAGAACTCCTTTATTGCAAAAACCAGGCCTTTTAAAGCAATTAGGCCTATATCAGTTACATACTTTTAAAATACAACAAACATCATCCAACCAACCACCATACACCATGATGTGAACACATAATGGTTATATAACTTGTTTTTCTAATTCTAATTCAGCTGAGTCACCCCCACCATCCTTTTCTACTTAGCCAAAGTAACAGGAGTGAGCCATGATTTTACAAGGCCTTCCTCCTGTAAAGTTTTACGTATCTGCAACACTTTAGTATGTTATTACTGTTTAAATGACAGTACACATGCTTCTCTTATCAAAAGAGAGAGATCCAGATCCAACAAAAGTTTTGGGACTTCTAAAGGGATTTGTATGGTGAAAGAGATATAGGAGTTTTCTCTGCATTGACAAGTTATCAAGCTTGGCATACACTGGAACTTTTGGGGAACATTGCCAGAAAGAAAGGAATTTCTAAACTCACCATGGAGCTACAGAAGTGATTGACTAAAGCTACAGCCATTTACCATCAACTGTAATACCATTTCAGAATGATACTGCTCAACTTCCATGAAAACATCTCTAGTAAAGGTAGGTGAAATTCTGTAGCTTTGTGGACTTCTGAATTACATTTTTCCTAATCCTTTACTTTCATGGTAGTCTTCACTCAGCATAAATTCGATACAAGTTTGTGAATTCATCAGGTTCTGAGGGATGACTTGAATGTTCTGCTCTATGCCTTACCTAATAACATACAGAACAAAGTACAAAAAACATTAGTGTCAATGTGATAAAATGTGAGGTTTTTCACACCAGGACTAATAGGATTTTCATAAGGGGGAAGGGAGCTCGAACTCAACCCAGCTGAGAATATCAGCTTCTTAATTTTTCTGGTTTAGATAAAACTTTGTGCTGACAAAACCACAGGTCAAGTTGGGATAACACGCTTACTGCCTGTTTGCATTGGGCAATGAGGTGCAGGCCCTCACATTCCTGCTTAGACTTGGCTCTCTGTTTTTAGATTATGAAAACCTAAGTGCTGTCTTGGGCAAGGAATCATCCTATTAAGGTAGAACAGGAGAAAGAGTCCAGTGGTGCTGACTGCCATATATATGTATATATATGTAGTTGGAAAAGGAGCACCCCAGGTACAGACTGGCCACAAGTGGCACTTGAGTGGCCCTGTGTTCTGGACCAATAATTGGCATCACCCCCACTGGCTGATACTCTATATTGAGTCAATGGAGGGTCTCCAGACTGAACCATCACTGAAGAAGGTGAAGACCTGAATGAATGAGTTTCTCCAGACACTCTGGCTTTAGATGAACTCCATCTTTATTAGGAGCATGTCACTGGAAGTGTAAAATCCTGTGAGACAATGCTGTTAGGAGGGCAGACTATGCTTTATCAGCAAAATTCCCTGCAGGACTAGTCATCATCACCTCCTTTCAACAACCTTACCCTACCGGGCTGGAGTGAGATCTGGTTATGGAGCCACATCACAGAATCACAGAATATTCTGAGCTGGAAGGGACGCAAGGTTTATCTAGTCCAGCTCTTAGCCCCATAAAGGACATCCCCAAGAATCTCATTGTGTCCCCAAGAGCGTTGTCTAAAAGTTGCTTCAACTCCATCAGGCTTTCTGCTGTGACGACGTTCCCCTTGACAGAAGGAGAGGACACAGCCTCAGGCTGTGTCAAGGGAAATACAGGTTGGATATTAGGAAGAAGTTTTTCACGGGAAAGAGTGATTAAATACTGGAATAGTCTGCCCGGGGAGGTGGTGGAGTCACCATCCCTGGATGTGTTTAAAAAAAGACTGGATGTGGCACTCAATGCCATGATCTAGTTGAGGTGTTAGAGCTGGGTTGGACTCGATGATCTTGAAGATCTCTTCCAACCTAGACCTGTGATTCTGGCGAGCCTGTTCCAGTGCCCAGCCACTCTCTGGGTGAAGAACCTTTAAACAGCAGAGGAATCTCTCTGTCTCCTCCGTGCTCGGTGTCGCTGACGGTGCCCGTTCCCGGGCGCTCGCTGGGGTTTATTTCCCCCGAGCTCTCCGCGCCCGCCTCCCGCC
>JANPWX010019792.1:1633810-1722455 GCA_024734555.1 Trochalopteron elliotii
CTGAAGTCAGGTGGATCGCGGAACCGTGTCCCCGCCCTGAGCGGGGTGCCTGCAGCCCGCGGCAGGGCGAGGGGAGCGCCGGCCCGCCGTGCTCAGGCTGCGCTGAGGAGAGGCGGCGGGAAGAGGGAAAGGGGTGGGATGGGGGGGGGTGGTTGCCGTGAGGCGCTGGGCCGAGGGATGCGCTGGGGTCTCGGCGTTCGCAGGCAGCGCCGTGCCTGCCTAGGGGTGATTTGGGCTGCGGTGGGTCTTGGTGCTGTACGGAGAAACAACACGGGCTGTAGCAGCCCCACATTTGCTTCACTCAAAGGCAGAGTCGTCCTTCGGCGCTCCGCGCTTTCCGACCGGTCCCTCGTCTCCGTGTGCCCATGAGGAGATACAGCCGAGCAGGAAACAACAGGCTTTCCAGCTTGCTTTGGACATGAGATCATATAGGTCATCCCTGCGCAGATATCTGTGTTTTTAAGTGGAGATATATGTGTGTGTGTGTGTATATATATATATGGATTAAAAGTTAAATCACGGGTTTGGGTTGAGTTTCGTGTGAAATGCAACTAGTTTTCATCGTGGTCTTCGCTAGTTTGAAACATTAAAATAACTATTCTCGTTGTCATCGGACTGTTTACAAAGTTGCTACTTATTTAAGTTTTTACGCGCCTCTCTACCAAGAAGTAGCGGAAACGTAAAAATTGTTACTGCCCGAGACTGGAGTGAAAAAGAGACAAAATATCTTTTAGACGCGTGCTTTTTCGGGTGTAAGCAGCTGTTACGCTTAAAGTTTAGGAAGAACTATTTTCTCAGTATCACTATTCTTGAATATAAGGCATAGCTCAAGTTTATGTTTTGTTTTCAGTATTGTGGGGTTTTTTTACTCCTTTACTTTCAACATACTATTAAAATTTAATGACCCAAGATACTAGATTTGCTCTCTTGGCATACAAATCTGCTTAATTTGAAGCCTCACTGTGGGAGATCAGCATTAGTCTGACATGTGGAAGAATTTTATCTTTCATAAAAATAAGACTAAAATTAATACAAAAAGATGCATTTTCGTTGGAAAAGCTTCTATATTCTCCTAAGATTAGGGCAAACAGAAGTTGTTTATTCAGCTATCACAACTGAAATTGAGTTTTTCTATTAAGCTTTGTTATGTACTGTGGTATGTTCATTTAACTGCCTGATCAGTTGTATTTTGCTTCCAGTGGGTATGAGGTAGTAGACATCTACCCCAAATTCCCATTCTCTCCTTCTGCTTTACAGAGTCTCTGCCTGTAGCTTTGTTAGCAAAACCCCTAGTGTGGGTTATCAGTGAGTGCCAAGACATGGATGATTTCTTCTGTTAGTGCAGGTTTTTCTCATACATCCAGAAATGACACAAGGTAAACAACAAGTTTGTTCGTTTTTGTGTTGTGGTGATGACAAAGACATTAAACAGGATCTTAACTTGCAAAATTTGACCAAGAAACTTGTGTAATACCATAGACAGGGCTTTATTTTGTATAGAACTAAAATTAAAAGGAATAGGGAATGCTCCTTCTTTACTGCTGTGGGTGAATGTTTTTCAAGATTAATGATGGATTTGTAAAATCTGAAAGTATTGAATTTCTGTATATCCTCAGAACTAGGCATAAATTAAATGTTTGCGCGTTTTGAATCATTAGTCATCTTCATTTGCGCTAACATTTCAGAATAGGTTGTTGTTCAGAATTCCTTCTGCTTTGACTTGGGAAACAATATATGTGGGCTCTGAACTGTGGTGAGAAAGTTAAGATGGGAATTAGAAGATACATGGAAATGCACTGAATGCATAATGATGAAAAATAATGAAGATAATTTTGTAAGGAGAAAGGATGGTGGTAGAACTTCAGAAGGATTGTCCTGTATTTCTTCCTAGCCCTTCTTAGTAACCCCAGACAAAATATTTTTGGAAATATGGAGTAGGATATTTATGCTTTTTAAAGCACTGATTTGAAAATGTATCCAAAACATAATTAATATTTAATTATTTGGCATAAACTTGCAGCTGAAACTGTGCATTGGAAATGGGAGTCTGGATCTTAAGCTGTATGGTGCTCTCCCTTGATTTAGTAATTTGCTGTAATAGGAAAAGGGACCAGAAACTTAAGGGACTTTAATGATTTCTCCAGAAAAGGGGACTGACGTGTGTGAGTGTATCAATTTCTTACACACTGTTTAAGCTGTTGTCTTCCTAAATGTGCCCATGTAAACAAAAAAATCTTACCTTCTTTGTTGTCAGTCTTGAAAATTATCCTGAGGCTTTCCTCTTGTACTGCTTTTGAAAATGTTTATATAATTGCACATTTTGGTTTTGTTGTTGTTAGAGGACGTAAGAAAATTGGATGAGCTGTCTCTTTAGTGTTCTGTAAGAGGTCAATGAGAGGTAAATAAGACTGTTTTCAGGATGTGTAAAACCGAAGTACAGAGACCTCTACTGTCACTTTAAAAATTTGCTATCACTTGAAAAATGTGAGGATCTGCTAATGCAGCACAGCATTCTGGAGCAATTATCCATCCAGGAGGATATTTTTGGGTATCAAAAGTTATGAACTAGTAGTACAGTCTATAAGTGGCTTTGATTCTTATATTCTTTATTCTTGGCTTCTCGAGTGTGTCTGAGTTTTAGGCATTCAAGGTTCTGTCCATTCCCAGCTCCTAGTTAGGATTGTCATAAACCATTTTATGCTTGCAGCTGTGTATGTGCTACATCAAAACAATGTCATCATTAAAAGGTAACACTATCATAAACCATTTCTGTTAAACATAGCTACATTTTGTCACTTTGAGTATACTGTTATTGGTGTAGGAGTATAGAAAGTGTTCTTTATCATTGACTTGCTGTTTTCTTAACAGGAAACATTGCTTAAGCTTTGACATTGCATTTAAACTGACCAGTGCAGGTGATTCTTATGATATAGTTTAAAAGAATAACTACTGACAAATCAAGAAAAATAAGCCCCTTCCAAACCAGTCAGTGATTGTTTATGAATTGCTTAAAATTAATTTGATTAAACTATTGGAAGTTGCACGAATAGCTGAAGCTTGTTTCTGTGTAACTCTGTGCTTGGTAACTCTGGAAGTTCTGGCATATAAAAACGTATGTATAAATTGGCTTTGACAATTTAAAAAGTTCTTTTTAATTGATTGCTTTGAGAATGGCTGTATTGAAGATTCCATTTTTTTTCTGCAAATACTTTTGTGGGTCGTGAAGGTTGGCAGCATCCCTGTTTAATAATCATAGCTTTGTGAAGATGTATTGTCTTACAAACTTGTGTGTGTATGAGTGGCATGGAGACTTTTCACACTGACATCTGGAGTTACATTCATATGTTTACACAGCTCTACTCTTCTGCTGGGCGTGCAGCTGGATGCTCTGTTTCAGGAGAGCTGTTGTACAATATTTGCTTAGTATCCTCTCTGTGTGTGTGCATCTAGCATGAGTTGGCAGCCTTCCATCTGTTTGTTAAAAATATTTTTAGTTACCTATATATGGTAGGAAATATCTGTCCTTCCTCATGTGCGTAGAGCTTCTCTGGAGCTGTACTTTATTTATTATGTCGAAATGGGAAGGTGGAAATTGAAGTCGACAGGTTGTTTTTGTGTCCAATCTTCTCAACACTTTGAGAACTGAAGAAGATGCATTACCTGTGTAAGCATCAGGTGACTGCTTTTGTTTCACATTTCAATGCTTTCAATTTTCTACAGCTCTTTCAGACGCTCAGAAATTGAAACTTACTGAGAGATAACTTTCAAAAATGTCACACCATAGTATTAATCACATTAGTATTTTTATGTGTTCAGGAGCCATTAAATTAAATTATTTTCTAGGTAGAAAGCATGAAAGTCATGTTATTTGTTTGAAACTGCAACAAGAATTAACAGTTTAAAGAACATGGCTACAGTGTTTGTCAGAGCATCTACAATAAATTTATATATTCCTGAATTTAGTATCAGACCAGTCAGAGTCCCCATAATAAAACCATTTATTTGTCCTGGGTAAATAGAAGGTGGTGTTACAGAATATAACCTTTTTACACTAATAAATGTTAACGTTGAACAGTTTCAATCCAAAGGAGACAGAGCTTGCACTCAAACAATTTGATTGGAAATACAGCAAATAAATGTTGCTGCAGATTGCCTAGAAATTTCTGGCTATTTTACTAAATGCAGATTTCAATTTCAGAATTCTTTTTATTGCAACAAACAAAATTATTCTTAAAAACCTGAAGTATTTTAAGTAATTCAGTACCACAGAGTTCCTGTAATCTGTTTCCTGTTATGCACAAGTCATGGAAATGCTGATTTCTGACTACACATTTGCTGACAGGGCTACTTTCATTTCCATGAGGAAATCTTTGCAACTAGTTCTCGATGAAGGGAAATGGAAGGGCTGGTTGCTCTTGCTTTCCATGACTTAATTTGTTTTGGCTACAAAGTTGGTCAGTAATGCTTTGTTGTAGGCTTATTTAAGTGTTTACTTGTATTTGAGGTCTTGCTTTCTCTAATGGCTTGCTCTCAGGGGACATCTATGCTCTAGATGCAGAAGGGCTTTCTTACAGTAAGAAATACAATAGGAAATCTCAGAATGAACACCATCTTCTGAAGAGAAAGAAGGAGAAAACTGCTAAGGGACTCCAGAGTAATTAAGTGGTCCCTTTATGGAGAGAGGACCACTTATATTTTGTATTCTCATACACAAGTTTACATTTGTTTTCTATTGAGTAATGGCAAGATCACCCTCAATAGATGGTGGTTTACCTACAAAATTATATTCAGAATAGTCTTTCAAATTGATCTGGAAGTCTGTTACCTAGAGCCTGATGCTATACAAGACAACAGAATCTGCATCTGACTTCACTCTTTGTTATACCAATGGATAGTAATTGCTTATGAACGGGAGTGGAAGGTTTCATCAGTTCTCTCCACTATATGCTGCATTACTTATTTTTAAGTATGCCATTACTGGTCTTCCAGTGATCACAACTATTACTGTTGCCACTAGGAAGGAGCAAGTAAAAACATCCAGTGAAGAAAATGTACATAAGACACACAGTTTCCATGTACAGGATTCTATACAGAATGTGTGGGAAGGAGAAATGATGAGAAAAAGCAACCAAACACGAACAGTGTTGATGGCATATGTGCATGTAAGAGGATAAATACTTGTTGACTTTTGTAAATTGAACAACTTTTCCTCCTAGCCACCACATACATCTGCCTCGTTATGCTAAATACAGAGCCTTAACTCTGATTGCTGCTCTTCATGGATGCAGCTACTGAATGCAGAAGTTGTGGAAGGACTGTACAGCTTTTCCTAAAGCAGAAAAAACATCTGCTGTCTTTGTTTCATTGAGACACCATACTTAATTTGGTTTAGGTACACAAATGTCTCCAAACACGAGCAGAATCATCGTCAGGTTAGTCATCAGAACTGTTGGCCATGTGAAGAATTTTGAAGTCTGGATGTTTGTGCATGTAGATAGAGCCTGATATAGGTAATGTAGGTTATACTTCACATTGTATTTGCAAGTGAAGACATGTCTTTTAGCTGTGCCAGACCTAAACCACACAGGCCCTCAAATCTGTGAGTCTGCTTTTGACTTGCTGCTTTGTTTAAACTTTAATATATTCTTAACCTCTGATAACTATTGATAGTGTCTAGGAGATGAGGCTTTCAGGGGACTCAGTTGAGGAAAGTATCTCTTCTGTTTCTCTGTCATGGTTTCTACTATTCATTGTAAAGTCAGGAGAAAGAATAGGACTGGTTAGAAAACCTAATTTAAGTGGAAAAGTTATTTCCCTGGCAGTAACCTTCAGTTAGTTAAAGAACAAGATAATGATGGCAGTTGGTTGTTTAGGCTCGTTCCAATCTCTTAAGATTTGCAGTTACATTTCTGACGGTTTATCAGGAAGGCTGCAGCCAGAGGCTGGGTCATGGCTGTGCTACCCTTCCTGCATTTCTAAATTGGCAGGAAATTTATGGAGCTCCAGTGTAGAAAAGGCCCCTTTAAAAGCTTCCATTATGAAAAGTTTACAAGCAGCCTATGTTCAGCACATTTTGATAATGTGTTGTTTTAGCTGGAAGAAACACCTTAAAGCAAAGAACATTGCACAAAGGAGAATTTTATTAGTTTTTCAGGAAGAAATGCCTAACTTATTTGTAAATGTTTATCTATAAATTTGGGTGCAGTAACAACTTTGGAGAAGTTAAATAAGAATTATATTCTGTATTCTAATTGAAAATACCAGTGAAGTCAATTATAATGCAGTGGCATTCAGGGTTTATATTGAGTAACTGCATAAAGTTAATAAGTTAGTGCACCAGTATTCAAAGTTATTGTGGGCTTTAAACTACAAAGAAAAAATGTTTAGATGGGGTGAAAGAGAAAAGAAACTATTTAGACTGGTACTTGAGTAGGACAACATTTAAATAAAGTTGCATTTTCTACTAATTGATGTTCTTATCTTTCTTTTACTTTTCAAGTTTGTAAAAGCCTTGCTCAGTGGAGAGTCCTTTCAGACTTTGCTGTATTTTCATGTGTTCTGTTTAGTTTTGCTTGTACTTTTTGCAGACTGTAATTGTACTTTTGCCAAACTTATCTGAATTTTGGTGCACCTTTTCAAGTTACGGCTTACTGCAACCATGGAAACAATGATTTTTTAGGTGTTTTTTTCCTTTGGTTTTGTTTTTCCCAGTGCTTGGAAGAAGTAAAGCAAATAATCCTGGCTAGTAATCTGTATCAAATTAACCCTCAGTTATCTATTATTTGTAAACTTATGTCTCTGTGTGGTATCCTTTAAGGCAACTTGAAACTTAGTGGAAGTGGACTTAATACCACTGCTGCTGTGAAGTTTTTCCATCCACCCATGACTGCTTCTTCTTATTTAAGACGGCAAATCCCTGCATGCCTTTTCCTCCTAGCCCCACCCTCCTCTGCTGAGCAATGCAGCTTGTTTGTGTCCTTGCAGTGATCTGGATCAGTGATTCTTGTTTTTATTTGCCAGCTTTATTTTTCAGCTGTATAATTTCCCTGATAAGGCTTGCTTTATGGCTGCACAAACAAATTTTTGCAGAACTGAACAGGCAGGAATGTTTGAAAGGGTATAAGACCAAATTCTCAGGCTTTTCTCACTGGCAGTATAGAGCTGCCTTTGTGAAAGGATGTGAATGCATCCAGAAGAGGACAACAAGTGAGAGTGCTGGAAGACATATCCTGTGAGGAGCCACTAAGGACTTTGAGCTTCTCTGGTTTGGAAGAGAGGAGACTGAGGGGTGACCTCACTGCTCTCTACAGCTTCCTGAGCAGGAAATTGGGAGGGCAATACCCATCTCCTCTCCCTGGGAGCTAAGGATAGGACATGTAGGAATGGTTGAAAACTGTGCCAGGGAAGGTTCAGACAGGACACTAGGAAGCATTTCTTTACTCTGGGAGGATGGTAAAACACTGGATTTGGCTTCCTAGAGATGGTGATCTATCTGAACCTGTCATTATTCAAGGGACATTTGAACATGTCCATTAACTCCATGATTTAACTTTTGGTCACCCCCAAAGTGCTCAGTCAGTTGGGCTAAATGATTGCTGTAGATCCTTTCCAGGTGAAATAGTCAATTCCATTCCATGCTATCCCATCCTGTTCTCCTTTCCCTCCCACTCTGAATATGCATGCAGTTTTCCTGAGGGCGCACTTTGCACCTTATGTAGGAGCAGCATTATGGATCTGAAGCTTTTGTGAGGGAGAAGGGGAATAGATAGTCTGACAGGAAAACTTTATTAGTAGCAGTGTTATTATGCTGTGCTTTGCCTTCCTTTCATTCCTGTTGTTGCTTTTTGCTGTCGGGAGGAAGTTTATCATAGTGCCAGAGGTCATAAGCTGGCTGAGTTTATTAGTCAGTGCTTAAAACAGTGTTTCAGTTTTAATAGTGAGATGTGCCTTACTCACTGGAAAACATCTTAAAACTAAACTTAAGAATAGACAAAGAAAAGCTACTTGTGAGAAGGGTAAGATTAGTGATTCTTTTTTTAGCCAGTTTTACAGAAAGTAGGGGGAGGGAAATGAAATGTGAAGGATTGTGGAAGTAGGATATTGAGTAATCCTAACTGAATTTTAGTTCATGTAAAATAATGAAAGATGTGAGAGGATAAAGAGAGAGTGCAGTATTTAGTATGTGTTTGATATGATGGGAAGTGAAAGAATGCAAGACCCCTAGAAATCTACAAGAGGCATCTTTAACTATAGCCTAAAAATATATAATAGAAAGGTAATGGTAGCAGCTGAGGTGATTTTAGTTTAGTTTACACATATGGGATTCATGGAAACTAACAGCAACTGCTAAAAAGCAGAGTATTAGAAATAATTAACTTCCTGATGAAGTGATTAAAATGAAAAACAGTTATTAAAATGCATATGCTCAGCATGTTGTGTTTCATAGTTCTACTTTCTGTTTATCTTTAGGGAGAAAGGAACAATGGCTTTGATGTCCTCTATCATAATATGAAACATGGACATTTGTCAACAAAGGATTTAGCAGATTTTATTAGAGAAAGGTAAGTATTCATCCTATATTTTTAATACTTGTGGGTTTTATTATTTGTCATTGCATTTAATAGTAATGTGCAAAATATGTAAATGAAATTCAAATATCAGAACTTAATTATCATTATAATATACCTCTCATATTCTACAGGAATATCTATACTAATTCCATTCACTTAGAACTGAATAGAAGGTCTTAAGCATCAGTTAATAACAAGCTTCTAATTTTTCAGGTTTCACTTAAAAGATGAGAGTAAAAATCTAGAAGTGTCATATTAGGTGTCCAGCATTTTATTTAAATTAATCCCAATTTTTCATTTTGGTTGGAAGAAAAATAATAATTTAAAGTTGCAAAAATTATCAATCTTACAAAGTTTTTACTATGGATTTGGAATTAGGCTATTAGCAACTGCTAGTATAAACTTTAAGGAAATTTTACCTTCTGGACCTGAGACACTAGGTTTGTTAAAGAGAGTGATACATAGGGATGAGAAAATAATATGCAGAAAATAACACAGATTCTTCTATATCGCATGGAAGGAACAGGACTGAAGTCTGAAAATATGACAACTTCCAAAACAGGTGACCTAATGCTGCATTTAGTTCTTTGTGAAAGAAGGCTGCTGGTGCCACACTGAACATATGGATTTCCCTTCTGAACAAAATCACCTGTATGCCTACTTCAGAATTTTATCTTTCCTCAGTTACTGACACTAGATAACATGTGGAAAATAGTTCCAAAGTATTGATTGAGGACCTGTTTCAATGCTGGGTTCTTGCAGTAGAAGCTGTCAAAAAACTGGAATTCTTCAAAATTGAAGTTTTGGCCTCAAATAGATCTCAGTTTAAAAAGTGCTTTCAAATTTCCACAAAATATAACCACCACAAATCTGACAGATTCTCCATTGCACTAATATTAGTGTCATTTCAAAGTGAATTGGACAAAATTACAAAAAAAAAAACTTTTCACTAAGCAGAAATGGGTGAGTTCTAGAGTCCAAATGTGATGTCTCCTTCTGGAAAGACTGCACAACCCAAGGAATCTTCTGTTTTGCAAGTCCCCAGTTTCAGAGAATGCATTGTGAAGCCACAAAGGGTTCTAGTGAAATCCTGAGTTGGATTGAGCAGAGAGATTACACACTATGCACATTTAGTGTAACTGCTTAATGCTTCATAAGGTTGCACTTTTAATATTTGCCTTTTGTTATCTGTGTGACTTCCTGAATCTTTCCTTTGAAAGCTTCTCTGATTTTTGGAATAATTCAGGTTTTATGCGAGTCCGTCATGGACCTAAGCTGTACCTTACCTGGATGCATTTAAGTTTATTGGTTTTACATCCTTTGTGTTTGGATTCATCTCCATAAATAGATGAGAAACTGTCTCACTCTCTCTGCTTCTTGTCTCTTTTATGTTGTATTCTTTGAGCATACTCCATTTTATTCACATTGGTCCTAAGGTGAAAGGTCTTAAGTAAATGTGTAAAAAATAACTTGCTGTTGTATCTGATTTGGTTTCTTTGCTTTATTATACTGACATAAATAAAACCTGACAGTTCTTTCTACACAAAATCTCTAGTAAAAAGAATATGGCATTCTTGTTTTTTCTACCCATAAGCTTCTGCAAATTAAATTTTTAATTTAAATAATTTTTAAATTAAATAATTATTTTAAATTAACTTTTAAATTATGTGCCTTTGCATCAATAAAGAATATCTTTGGACCTTTTTCCACATGTTAAAATGTTTCAGCTCAAGTTTCTGTCAATTATTTCTAGTCTTTTAAATATTAAATTTCTTTTAAAATTAAATTTCCTTTAAAACTATAAATTTCTAGTCTTTTAAAGATTAATGACCATGTAGGAATACGTGAGGATCCCCATGGATGCTTTATCCTCAATGAGAGTTTAAGAAATGTTTTTTCCTGTGCATGGATCAGAATGTGCCAAAGAGATATCCAGCCATCTTGCAGCATTTTTTGTAAGATCTATGAAAAAATTCAGTTCTTTTTAATTCACTAAGATAGAATCTGAGTGCTGCATTGCAATTTACTTGACAAAGCTGCAGCATTGTTTATTAAGGGTAAGTTGCCCGTGTCAGTGATGCAGACCAGCTGCACTAAATTCAGTCCTTTCCAGTGACTTTCTTCCATCAGGATATTAAACATCCCTTGTGTATTCTTCAGCCCTATTTTTCTGCTGTGTGTCAATAAGCCAGGCTGCAGTTAACAAAAAAGCAGTTGAGTAACAAATTGATACTTTATTTCAAGTAAGGAATGAATGATCAATCACAGCCCAAACTAATAGTTTGTGACATATAGTTTAGATTCAAAGAAATGGAAAGCTTTCAAATATGTGGTGTCATTACTTTAATAAAATTATTTGAGAGTCTGTATGCGTGCAGTGAAGCCCTTTGCTGCTGTTGTGAGGTTACTGTGGGATGTCATTCAACTTCCTGGGAAATAAAAATGGTTCAGTAGAACACATTTTTATACATGGGCCAAGTTCTTGGTCTCAAAAAGAAATTGGATTGGGCAGTACTTGAGCAGTATTTTACAATGATTCAGTTGTCTTGTCTGTGATCTATTTTGCATGTTTGTTAATTGCAAAGAAGTTAAGAGATGGTGCACACAGTTATCTGTTCTCCTCTTCCTTCTGCAGATTATAGTCTGAATATTCTTTTACAGTACTGTTTGCTGATGGAAATATATAAAATGAATGAGCAACATGTATTAGGAGCCATCTAGATCTAGTGTTTTTATGCCTTGACTTTTGTGTACGTGATTTTCTGAACTCTTCCCTCTGAAACAAAATTTACACACATTTGAATTTGGGATCTGTTCTTCCATTGCTTTTTCCACATTGGCCTTTTTCTGTCTTTTTCTTTTTTGCAGAAGTGGATACATGAGGGAGTGAAAACTGAAAACTGTTGAATAGGCAGAGACAGATCCAAGTTGGTGGTGATACTTTAACAAGTTGGAGTACTTACCCTTTCTAGGTAGAGCAGTCATCTGGTTAGCTGGGCTTGCTGGAGTCTCCAGACTAGCCAGAAATTATACTTTTTATGAAGTGATTTTGCATGGGAAGGAGAGATGGGTCAGTGTGTTTGGATGTACAGGCTGCTTAGGGCACAGAGGACACATGTCTATGTGAAGCCCATCTTTGTTACTTGTGCTGTTCAGAAAAGTGTTTTAGTTGTGTGTAGTCTAACTGGGGAAGAGTATAGTTTCCTTTTCTCCAGCCTTAGAAATGGTAGTGAAAAATTGTGTAAGATATGGAATAATTTTTAAAATTATTGCTATCCTAAGCATTTAAAAAAAAATATTTCAAACTTTCTGTAAGAACATTCTGAGATTGTAAAGTTTATTTTCTCTGAGAAAAACAAACATTGGAAACGTTAATTTGTAATAATATTTCTATGCTGTATCTGCTGTTCCTATTGATACCCTAGAAGGAGCAGAAGTTTTCTTCCTTGTCTGTGTTCAGTGTGTCAATACCAATACAATTTTCACTTTCTGAGTTTTATTCTTGAGTATTTGTTATTGGTCACATACTAAAAGAACTGAGAGTCAGTTGGATCTGTGGTGCAGAAATCTGTCATCTGAAGGAATGAGTTTTCTGGCAGGCAATCTGCTTAATGTTGGTAAATCTTGAGTGGGACAGGTTGTCTATCTGCTGAAAGATTAGACACCATTTCTTAAAATCATCAAATCATAGAATTGTTTGGGTTAGAAGGGATCTTAAAGATCATTGAGTTCCAACCCCTGCTGTTGTGGTCAGGGTCATCTTTCACAAGACCAGTTTGCTCAATGCCTCATCCAACCCGGCCTTGAATAAAGGCCGTGCTTCATTGATAAAGCATGTAGAGATTTTTGGCTTTTAAGGGAGTCAAAAGAAGAGGGTTGAGCTGCCTGCATAGTTGTATTTTTTTTATATATATGGGGAAGATTTTGTAGAAGAACTGTTACAGTCATGTGCATTTAAAATCTAAACTTTTTATATCTAAGAAATCACTTTACTTTTCTAGGAAAGAAATAGGTACAGAAATGTGTTTGTTTGTTTCTCCAGGAGTTTTTCTAATGTTTTTCTGTGCCAATTGCCTGTAAGCATCATAGAAAGAGTGTTTTAGATTAGATGAAACTAGCAGTGTATATATTTCCATTTAACTTTTAAATGTTTAGCAGATCCCAGGTAAAGACACGTCCAAATGAGTGAAAATTAATTTACTAAGAAAATCATAGTCTGTTACCTGTACAACAGAGTTTTTTGCAAAGTGAGTTAATAGGACAAAGGTACTAACTGATCATCATTCAGTTCTTAGAGTTTTTAACTGATGTATGTTAATACTCTGGTGAATTGCAGAACACCAGTTTTCTGGAGGTAGTTCAGGGAAGTATGCTGTAATGTAAATTGGTTCAAAGAAAAGGGATGTGGATTTTACTCAAAATCCTTGTGTTTAAAGAGGAAAAATAAGGCATTGAGTTATAAAAATCTGGAAAACTTTGACAGAATACATGGATGATTACTCAAAATATATTGTTCATCATGGTAATTAAATAAAAAAAATCATTGTCTATGCTTGGTGCATGTGTGCCAGCGCTTGCCATTGTGCAGTGTACAAGATTTCCAAGCCTTGGAAAGTTTAACTTTTTCTTATCATCTAAGATATGATCATACATGGAAGGAGGATAAAGTTAATTGACTTTCTTTTATGGTGAAGAACTTTGCAATAGCTGATATTCAAAGTGAAATTTATTTGTTGCATGTTGCACTTTAATCTCCTTTCTCAAGTAGGTTTCCAGCTAACTAACTGGATAGTTATTTTGGAAGTTCAGTAGGTTTTAACACATGCTCTGCTCCTCTGTTTCAGGTGAATACCCCTACTTTGTTTTCATATTTTCACAAGACAATTCTTTTTGCTTGTAAACTGTTGAGGTACAGGAGAAATAAAGACTTCTGTCTCAGGTTATAGTCATGGTATAACTTGAGAGAGGGATGAATTCTTCATCTGCCTTTTTTTTTTCTCTTGTGTCCTGTGTAGAGGTATTACACAGCAAGAAAGAAATTGCTCCAAGCTTTTCAAGAAAAGACAATTACAGTATTTACTCAAATCTAGGATGCTTCTAAATCTAAGCTGACACTACATAATGAATATTGGTTTAGTGTGAAAAATTAAAATACTGTGTATCTTTAATAAATGAGGGTGAGGAAGATTGATATGGAAGGACTTACAGGGAGTCATTGCTGTAATAGGTGATCCCATGGCAATTGCCCCTGCAGAGACTCTAAGGAGGGAGTCTGTGCCAACCCTTGGATTTTGCATCTCCAAAAGACAAGTGAAATTGTGTGTTTGAGTGAAGGAAAATTTAAGAATGCTTCGTGCAGTTTCCAAACTCAAATATCACTATGTGAAGGACTTAAAGGATAAAACAGCCTACCCCCAACAAGAAGACTAAACAAGACCTCGTTTTGTTTAATATGATTGCTCAGTAAATATTGTTTGTTTGTTGTAAAGTTCTCATTACAAATGCATTTTATTTTGTTGCTGTGTAACGCTCTCCTGCTTAGACAGTGCTGGGTAGATCGCTATGATGCTTTGTTCTGTCTGTTACTAAGGAATGTTATTGGCAGTTGAGAACAGCAAAGAGAGAGGAAGGAATTGTCTTTTTCAAGCTTTGAGTTCCTGGATTTTACTTGTTCTGCTCCCTGCAGTGTTTTGTCACAGGGTTCTTAGATTATTTTTTTAAATATACTAACGTGATTTTTTTGTATTTTTTTATAGCTTTTCAGAGATCATTCAAATGGAGTAATTTTTAGCTCACATAAAAAGTCTTCTGTTTTGTACCTTTAGAATGCATATTCAGTCTTCATACCTTCAAAATTTTGATTATGCTTTTAATGGCTTTCTTTGGCAGGGCTACAATAGAGGAGACATATTCAAGGTCGATGACAAAACTAGCCAAATCAGCGAGCAATTACACACAGCTTGGGTAAGTAAGTGTACCTGAGAGAGAAATAAGTGACTGTATACATGGTAAGAATCAAATTTGATTCTGAATATTTTATTGATGACGTTGAAAGCTAGTATAACTTTGCCACCTTTAAAAATTATTGTTAGGCCTTTAGTAACGGTGCAAAAGTTTGTGCAGCTATGACAAAGAGAAGGACAATGCAGTTCTTCGCAACTGAATAAAAAGACCAAGGCCCAAACATGGATAGTCTTCTCCTCTGTTTTTAAAGCTGAGTTATTTCAGGCATAGTGACTTCTATGACATCTTCTTGAGCCTATGGAAATTATTTTGAAGAGAGAACATATGGCCTGCAAATGTGGCAGTGAGTTTTTTTTATTTCTATTATTTCTGGGTTTTGGAGTGTTATCTGTTCTCAGAGCTGTTCAGAATGAGACTTTTCCATTAATTTATTCCATAGTCAAGTGGAAGTTTTATACACAGGGTGTGTTTTTAAAAACTAGAATGATTAATAGATGCTTTTTCATTAGAAAGATTAGGCCAATAAAAACTCAGACTTCTGAGAAAAACTAAGTTTATTTTTTTTATTTATAGTAATGTAATCTAGAAATGTGGAGAGCTTTCAACAGTGGATAATTTTATAATAGTTGTTGGTACTCTTTAAACTAGCAAGCAGATACAGAACCTATGAACATAAGAGCTTTAAAGCCTATGATTATGATTTTTAGAGGCATTACCCAGAATAGCAAGACAGAAGTGTATCTTTGGAATAGCTGGGGAAAGTCCATTCAGCACAGAAATCTAAATCTGAGAAATGATCCCACCTCTTTGTTCATCTTCGTTAAACAGTAAATCCCTTCTAGTGGCAGACCATCTTTGCAGTATTTTTTCCTCCATCTTGTGGCTGCAATGATGTAAGACAACTAGAAATGTAACTAACCAAGAAACTCCTGATTTATTCACACTGTTCAAGTATATACATAGTAGTACTTACTGCATGTTAAATTATTTTAAGCTGTTCTTGCTCTGTCTTGGTGCTTGGCATTATTGTGTGATCATGACAGTATTAAATGAAATTTACTGTGTTTTACTTATTAGAGTCAATACAAGTAAAACATAAACCATGGAAAAATTAGTGTATAGGATAACAAGTACATTTGGAACATATTTAATAAGAATTTATGGCAGTTTTTGGGTGTTTTGTTTGTTTCACTTTTAGGAGGAGAAGTGAACTGTAAACTTACTGATTATTTTTTAGCACTACGAAAAAAAATTGCCAACAGAAGGTGAAAAAACAGATTAACATTGTTTTCCTCAATCCAGGACATTTGCACCAGTTTGGGATGTTTTCAAAACCTCCACAGAAAAACTAGCAAGTTGTCACTTGGATCTCGTGCGAAGATTGCAAGAGCTAATAAAAGAAGTTCACAAGTATGGAGATGAACAGATTAAAGCTTATAAAAAGGTTATTAATTCTTTTTCTCATGTATGTCCAATGATTTGTTAACACTAAAATTAAAATTATTTGGTTTTGACAACCATGTGATATTTGGCAGACTAAAGAAGATGTTTCAGGAACTTTGGAAGCAGTGCAAAATATTCAGAGTATCACTCAGGCCTTGCAGAAATCAAAAGAAAACTACAATGCAAAGTGTGTGGAACAAGAACGCTTGAAAAAAGAAGGAGCAACACAGAGAGAAATTGAAAAGGTAGCTCTGTCACATCTTACTATAATTGTGTTACTAATTGTCTTACATGTTCACCTTGTATTAGTAAATGGAATATTCAGGAAGAGTTAAATGTAGTTAGAAGTTGTAACTATTTTGTGATATGCATGATATCATGAATACCTAGATATGTTTTATTTACACTTACTTCCTTGTCTGTTCTTACTGTAGTGTAATTCTAATTCTTCATTTTGTAAATACCTGCATCAAGTGATAGTTCTGTGTAGTGGCTTTAACAGAAGTTGTGCCCAATTGTTTTAGCATCTCTTACATTTTTGAATGTATTTCCTTACATGAATACTCAATGCCCTTGTTATTGAATTCTGGAGTAATTTTGATATCCCTCCAATGAGATAATGTAGCTGAGTACATGAGGATTTGAAGTATGTTCAGTAAAGACAAAGATGTTATCAAGAGTTTCACTGCTGTTTTAAAACGTTCCAATCTCATGGACCAGAGACTCAAGGGATGAGTATCTTGAGGTGTGTTTAGTACTGTCCTTGGGTTGTGGTGGAGGGACTGATCCATTCATGGAATCACTCAATGTCTGGGGGTGACAGGATCTCTGAAAGTTATCCTGTCTATTCCTCATGCTCAGACAGGGTCATCTCAAGCCAGTTACTCAAGACCTTGTCTAGACAGCTCTTTAGTATTGTCAAGGATGGAGATTCCATAGTCCCTCTGGGCAAACTGTGCCAGGGCTCAATCACCTTCTCAGGAAAAAGGTGTTTCCTGATGTTCAGAGGGAGGGAATCTTTTGTGTTTTCTGTTAGTATACATTGTCTCTGGTTCTGTCACTGGGCACCACTGAAAAGAGCCTGACTTTTTCTTCTGTGTACCCTCGCTCCAGGTATTTATGTCTATTGGTGAGATTCTCCCTATGGCTTCCCTACCACACACTGAACTGTGAACTGTTCCAACAGTCTCAGTTTTTTCTTATGGCAGAGATGTTTCAGTCCTTTAATCATCTTCATGCTCCTTTACTGGACTCTCTCCCAGTATGTCCATGTCTCACTTGCAATGGAAAATCCAGAACTAGACACTATTCCAGGTGGGGCCTCACTTGGAGTGCTGAGTAGAGGGGAAGGATTCCCTTCCCTGACTTGTGAAAAAAGTAACTTTTTCCTGTTTTCAGGAATCTAACTAGTAAAGAGGTCACCTTTCCTTGTTTCTAATTATAACTTATCTTATTAAATTTTGATCCCTCTGGCTATTTCCATTTCAATTAACTGCTCTCTGTAGAACTTTGTTCTTGTTAGAATGATCCTTTTGCTTTTCAATCCTGCTGTCTTGATGGAGAAGATACCGTTGGTTATTGTCTTTTCACTGATGACAAAAATGATTCTGTTGACTATGTTTCAACTGTTTTGTCTTAGTATAAATCTAGCTTTTTTCCCCCCAGCTTCTGTCTCAAATGACAGTTCATACTGCATTCTAGACATGAATCAGATGTGTGTTGGCAGATGTTTTCCTTACAGTGTATTCAAAGTATAATTTTTCTGAGTTCTTTTAAGTAGTTTCAGTAGGAAAGGTTGACTTGTGGGAAGGCTTTTTAAGATGTAGCATTATCCTTGTTCATTTGGAAATGAAAAAATGTTCAGCATGACAGATGTCTATATGAGAAGCGAGAAAGAGGAAGCACTATAGGAGGAGGGTAATTTTTTTTACTGTTTTATGCATTTTCCGTAGATATAATTGTGTCATAATTGAATGCTTTGCAAGTACTTAAAGTATGTTTCCAGTGGGAGCAGGTAACTGACACTGTCACATCTCTTCAGTCATGCCTCTATGCAAATTTGCACTTGCAATTTCATAAACAGAGTGCCCAAAGATTGTATTTATTTTTCCTTTTGTAGAAAATGTGTGTATTACTTTCAGTGCAACATGAAAACTATTTACTGGCAAAATCACAGATTAATTGCTTTGTCATAAAACAAGGGATCTGCACCAGTATACTGAGAGTTTATCACAAAGCCAAATTTTTGGAGAGATATTTTATTGAAGAATCAAAAGAGGTATCTGAGACCTTGCAAGTCTCATTGCAGCTGGAAGTTAATACTAATTTGCGTAATGATTTCCTGTTGTTCTTTAACATGTAAACTTCTCTATTTATAGTGACTCAACAAAAAAGTGTTCACTGATCCTTATACCTTCACATACTGTGAATCTGGTAAATAGAGTTCTAGCAATTGCTGTACCTTAGAATAGTCACATCCTATTTTCAGAAGAGATTACTAGTTAATCATACAGTGCCCATGTGTTTTATAGTTTTTTCTGGCCTGCTGAGTACTTGGTTTTTTAATTGTTCTTCAGCATGTAATACTGGTATTCTGCTCATCGTTAAACCTGATGGGAGATGGAGAGTGTTTTTGTTTTGTCAAACTCCCTTACACATAGGGTTCAATGAAAAACACTTTTACCTAAAAAAAACCCCATTTTTACTTCTTTTAGCTTGACATTACCTTCCTTTTCAGTAATTAAATTTGGAATCAACTTCAAAGCAATCTCAATTTTGAAAGCAATATTTCATGGAGCATGTTGTATTTTCAGCATAGGAAGTGGCAGTTGGGAAACATGATAGGACTGTGTGCTTCTCAGTGATTCTCCTTTGTAAATGTGTAAGAGTGAGAATCATGAAGTCAAATGCAGGATAATAAACTGATAGGTTTGATACAACTTTTCTGAATAATCCATATTCTTGTTACATTAAGTATTTTCATGTTCTATTATGCTGAGTTTAGAAGACTTTGTGACTAAGATCTGCTTAGGCTTTCTTCATAACTGGATAAACAACCAGCTTTGGTTCCTATTCCTTTGAGGTTCTAATGGTATACTGTTACTCATGATTATCTGTTATTTTTCTCTTGGACATCGTGGAATCTCTCTCTCTCTGTTGCCAGAGGGCATTTCTCTATTAATTAATTTGAAATTATAGATAACAGTCAGCTCTATAAATTATTGTAAGTAAAAAATAATTTCTGTTAGACAGACGAAATTTATTTGAAAGGAGGAGGGCTACTCAGAACTAGAACAATAGAAAATATACAATTCTCTTTACTGATGTCATTAACCGTTCAGGAATACTTTTGTGTTACAACTGATGGGAAACTTTAGAGAGATAATAAGCCTGTTGAATAAAGAAGCTAGGAAAGAAAATGATGTTCAAGATGATTTTCACTGGCATTTAACATGCAAGTAAATTAGAAGTAGATCAAAGGTTTGAAGGACTTTGTCTTGTGCATCATGCTGTAAACTTGGAAAATAACTTTTTCTCTACTGCAATCAGTCACTTCATTCAGTTTTGTTCTCCATGTAATACTGAGATTTTCCTGTATTTTTTTTTGTGTTTTACTTAACTCCCAGAAAGAAAATACTGGTTTATTAGCCACAAATAATGACAAGTATAAATCTCCAAAGGACTATTAATAACAACACTGACCTGCCTAAATCTGACCTTCACTATATTTTGCATTAGCTTCACTTTCAAATATCTGTTAATCCATGATGTAACTCTCATTTTTTTGAGTTTCCTTCTTAATTTCTAAGAGAATTTCACCATCATGGGTTTTTTACCATTGACTCTTTTGAAATTGCACTTACAACTGTTTGCTCTGTATTCTAACCCTTCTTTTTTCCCATTTTGCTGTTGCAAATATAAGTTTATTCATATTTGACCAGAGCTGATGAATTATCTTCAGCAATAAAAAATTGATTTCAAAATAAGTTTTCTTATAAATATTTAAATAAAATTTTCATTCCTTATAAGGGGAAGGGATTTAATTGAGTTAACTTGTTACACTTGTTTCTGATTTATGTATAGTAAAATCTCGAATTGGTCTTATCTGAGATATTTGGTGTTGAAATTTTGTTATGACACTTCTCTGTTTTGGTATACCCCTAGATAATTTTTAGAGATCATCCTAGACTTTCTTTTAATAGTAACTTTAAAAACGTGTATGTGTGACATTTGGCACATTTTTGTATTGATCTATAGGCAGCAGTTAAATCTAAAAAGGCAACAGATACTTATAGACTGTATGTGGAGAAGTATGCTGCATTTAAATCTGATTTTGAACTGAAAATGACAGAAACAGCACAGGTAAGTGTTGCATAAAATTAGTTACCTTTGAAGTTGGTTAATGTATTCTATTTAATTTCTAGAGCCATCTGAAAATAAAGATTTCAAAAAACTAGTTCTTTTGGAAATTAATTTGTTTGAAAGGCCAACACTGACCATGTATGTTGTGATAGCACTGCCCTTGAATGACACAGTGGTGCACTGGCACTCTAAAAGACATTTTGAAGAAATTTTTGGAAGAAAGCAAAACGAAACTTTTAGGAGTATTGTATATGTATTGTGTTTATGTGGAAAATCCTCGGGGCACCCTGAACTCATTCATAGGAACTTTAATATTTGGATCCATTGTGGCTTTTCATTATTATTCCATCAAAATACTTAATTTACAGTTGGCTAAAATGTCTACCCAGGATTTACCTGAGGTTATGAAAAGCCATTACAGCTGTTTAAGTTTCTAGGGATTTTTAAGAGACTGTATTCTGGAAGATTTCAGGTTTTCTGTATTAATGCCTATGCCATTTCTTGCTACATTTTAAACCACATTTAGCTAAATGTCCTTGGTTCCCTAACTGTAGCTATAATTTTATTTAAAATTTAAATTTCACTTAATGTTATAATGGACACTTGCAAACTTTCCACATCTGTCTGTATTGGAAATGAAAATTGTCATTCTGCCAATTAAAGATGTGTGTGTGAAATTCATTATAAGTATAATGGTATAGCTGCATACGCAGTTTGGTTGCACAATTTCTACTTTAAAGGTGATCTGATAGGAAAAATAACATCCATGAATATATGGAAGCCTCCTTCTATGTGAAGCACACCCTGTATTATCTTAATTCAGCATATATTTCACTTGAAAATACACTTGTCAGTTCTGAAAATTGAACTATGAGGGGTGTATTTTCATCTTTTTCAGTGCAAAATCAGTTGTTTTAGCTTAAATCTGTCTTACAGTGTCCAGTAAAAGAAGTAAAATCATAGGGTATGTTATAGAGGATGACTGTATGTTCTGTAATTAAGAGGAAGGCTGCTGAAGAAAAAGGAAGATTTTAATCTCCCTGTGATGTGATGAATATAGAGGTACGTAAGTATGGCAGAAGATTAAGGGTTTGTGAATCAGAGTAGCAGGAGATGAGAGATGGGGATCTTCACAGAGCCCTGTGCAGGTTGGAGAGAGGATTAAGTGGTCCACCAAAGTTTGGACACACTTGAAAGGGCAGTTATAGAAATAGGCAGAGAACTAGGAAAGTGCAGAAGTAAACAAGTATTTCAAGACTGTTATGGTTGGCTGTTGGGGAGGATGAGAACATTTTTAGTTCTGATTTTTGGCCAGGAACGGACCACTGAAAACTTTGGAGGTGTTTTAAAATGGGTTTCAGCTGACAGCCTGGGTAAAAAGCAACAAAGTGTTGAAATTATGTATGATGAGTTTAAAGATCAAGCAAATAATGTTTAAAGAGGCAGAGAACATAGATTTAACTAGAGAAAGAGTGTGTATGTTTACAAGAGTGTTCTAAAAAGGAAGTGCAAAACAGATCCAGAAATAATATTTCTTGGTTTAGATGAAAAAACCTTCAGTAATGGAGAAAAGAAAAAGTTTAAAAGAAAATTTAAACACCTTCTAAACATATTTTCTTTTGGTAGAAATAGATCAGATTTTTTGAAGGGTTGGATGAAAGTTCAAAAGTTAAGTAAAAAAAATTCAATAATTATTCTGAAAGAATAATTTGCTTTCTAAAGTGCATAATTTCATAACTCTGAATCCTGCACTGTACTTTCTTAAATGTAATTATTATGTTTAAGATGTGGAGAAAAAAAGGAGGCTTATTTGTTCTTTTTTCATTGTAGTGTATTTAATTACTGACATTTAAGATTCTGTTTCAGGAAATATTTTCATTATGATTAATTGCTCATATTTGTTTGCAGAAATTTCAAGACATAGAAGAAATGCACCTTCTTCGTATGAAAGAGATTATACAGTCATTGTCAAATACTGTAAAAGAAATTCATTTACAAATAGGAGAGGTATTTTTATGCTATATTTGGATAATGCTTTATGTTTTTCCTTAACTATTAAATGGAATAATTCTTACTTTGTGAAATTCAACATAAGCTCAAATTCCCATGGCTTCCTGTTACATTTTTAAGTTGAATGTCACAAAATTTACAAAATAGGACAAGATAAATTTTGTCTTCACAGAAAACAAAATATTGGGACAATCTGAAGAATTTGAAAGTTGAAGAATTTTTAGTGTATTTCTAAATGCTGCTTCTTGGATATTAATTTAGCACTCATTTCAGCAGAATTAGGATACTACTTTTTAATTAGATCTAGAAATTATACCACTCTGAGAAGTTATCAAATATTTTATACTGGATTTTATGAGCAAAACATATTTAGTAATAGAAGCTTTTGTAATATCTTTTGTTTAGATGGAAGCTGGTTTAAATAATAATCTTCATAAGTAGTCCTTAATTTTTTGATTTTTGAAGTGTTACTTTATTTGCTTACATGTTAGTATTAAGGTTTTCTGCTAATAAGTGATCATCACAAGGGTTGTGCTGTTTATTTCTAAAGTGTATACACATCCTGCCTTGTTGGAAAAACCTACTAACAGCATGTTTTTAGACCAAAACTATTATAACAGTAATGTTTTTTACTCAAGCAGGTGGGAGTTGTGATAATACATTAGTAATAGTTCACACCCTAAATGTGCTGGCTGAAAAAACTGCTTGTTTTCCAGAAATTATAGTGGGATGTGTTGCTGACAAATGCAGAAAATGATATATACATAAGTTGTTTAAAGTGGAAGAAACAGAAGTAAAACCTAGACCTGTCATTTCAGTCTTTGTCTGTAGTGTACCCATGCTTGTTAATTCTACAGCAAAGAGAAAGGTTTTGTAAAATATCTATTGATTTCTCTAAGTCCTGTAATGTATTCTAGAGGGAAAGTTTTTGAACCTTAGCTATAGCAAAACCTACTTTTTAAAGTTAATTGCTTATTTTTTTTTTAAGGTGCACGAAGAGTTTATTAATAACATGACAAATACTACAGTTGAGAGTTTAATACAGAAATTTGCTGAGTCGAAAGGAACTGGCAAGGAAAGACCTGGTAAGAGATTAACACAATAGGAAATGTTAGCTTTAAAACCAGATGTTTCTATTCCTAATGAAAGGCCAAACCCATATTTGTTAGTGTGCTGTGTTTTTAACATATGTTCAAGTTCTTAGTATTTGTTAGCTTTGATCTTAAATGATTCATAGAAATTGGTAATGCAGAATTCATTATGTGCATGTAGTATTTGTGTTCATGATGCTTGGTAGTTTGTAGGTGTATACTACTAAACTATGCTGTTTCCTGGAACATCAGGGAAATTGGTCAAGAAGTTGTAGTTCCTTGTGCAAACTACATGTTGTCTGCTATGAGTTTCTTGTACAAACTGTGATTCTGCATAAATTGTATTTCACAACTTTCAATGGAAACGTATTCAGACCAGATGTCTATGAAGCTGCTTATGGAATTATTGGAACAGTTGCATCAGTTTGTTCAGCTTACCAAATTATCATTTTAATAGATAAGCAATATCTATTTTTTAATAAAATGTATTTTAATATACAATAATGTGTATTGCTTCTTTAGTAAGAAGCAAATTGAATAGTGCTTTTTGGAGGTACTGCTGGTTGGGTGTGGTAAGACTTTCCTGGACTGGTAGAAACAGGCATTCTCACAGTACTGCCTGTATAGTATCACTTTAATATTGGCATGAATACACAGTCACTAGGTGTGAAAATACAGGAATTGGTAGGACTGTTTCCTTTGGGCTGGGAGTCCTCTCTAGCATCTCTGTCTTCTAGTAGAGGCAAACAAAGTTTTTTTTCCAGGGCAAGAATGTACATACCAGAGTAGGTAATGAAAATTTGTAATAAATTGTTAAATATTATTAGCTATCTTGTAATGTGTCTGTGAGGTGTTTTTAACATAACATTATTTCATATTCTTTCTGTGATCCTCTAATGCTGATGTCCAAGTGGGCTGAGGTAAGATGACATATGGAACGATTTTTGAAAGTTTCCTGTGTATTTATCAGTTTTATCAGCAAAAAAGAAAATGTGTGAACTTCAGAGTATTAAGTTTAGTTGGTCTGAAACAAGACAAAGACATGTGACAATTTGGTGTTCAAACCTCTTTGATTAGATGTTGCCAGTGATGTTGCCAAGATATCATGGCTAGGAATCTCCATCTTCCATTTAAGGTTCTGACAGCCTGGGTTACAAAGACCCTTGCTAATTTGTCC
The DNA here is from genome assembly GCA_024734555.1 of Trochalopteron elliotii. Taxonomy (NCBI): domain Eukaryota; kingdom Metazoa; phylum Chordata; class Aves; order Passeriformes; family Leiothrichidae; genus Trochalopteron; species Trochalopteron elliotii. Next base: position 1,658,428 of record JANPWX010019792.1, read on the forward strand.
TAGAACTTTGTGCATTCAAGTCATCCATGCTTTTAATGTGGATTTTGCCAGGCAACATTGACATTTTAAGAAAAGTAATACTTCACTTCTTAATTTAATGGAGAAATTGCACACATTTTATACTTACTGCTTTACAGTTCTTCAAATCCCATCTGTGCTCTCTGGGGCCAAATAAAAACTTTTTCAAATGTATTCTAAGAAAGTTAAGCTAAGTATTTTAAGTAACAATAGCACATTTAGTGTGTAAATGTATGCACCTTGAATTTTCTTTTGCAGTATTGAATTACTGTATTTTTGTATTGTATTATTCTTTTACAGTATTAAATTATTGTACTGATATGCTTTGTCAAGCAGTCATGGTACTGGGAGAAAGCATAGTCAAATTCAGCAGCAAAAGAATACAAATATACAAAAAGCTTTGAAGTGTTAAAGACTACCAACACAGACCACTAATGACATTAATTATGCTTACTGCTTCTGATATATTTATTTTACTAACTTAGAATCATAAAACTTTGACAATTAGAAAGATTTAGAAGGCAGAGTGAGGTATCTGCCTTCTAAGAGTGAAAAGGAAACATCTGCTGTTAAAGACTGGTTTTTCTTGATTAAACCCCTGCTCTTTTGCATCTGAGAACTGTTCATGATGAAAAAATATTTTAATTCATGGAGCAAATTTTGAAAGTTTGTGGGATGTATTTATTAATTAGGCTGAAGAAGGAGATGACTCCTCAGAAAAATCTAAATATTCCATGTAAAAAACGGTACTGACTTGGCTTACAAAACAAATGCAGAAAAACTGTCTTCTGGATGTCACTGTTCTGACCTAAATCTGTTGAAAGGCAATACTTTAAAATTTCCCAGGACTATGTAGGTCTTCTTTCATCCATATTATTTGTGGGTTACTATGATAAGTGAGATGGTGGGTACTTTCAGATAGAATAAACTAAAAAGGCCATGCATAACAAAGTATTTTAGTTTATTTCAGTATATTCTAGCTACTTACTGTTCTTCACAGCGGAGATCACTTGCTTTTATTTATATCTGCAAAAATAAGAATGAATCTGAAGTGAAGTACTGTGAGGGCTGTTTTATTTTGGAGAACTACAAACCATTTACAGTAAAGTTTATTGCGTATCTGAAATGTTTCTTGACCATGATGTCTGTTTTTTACCAGATTATATGGGCTCCCTCTGGTGGCTAATTTCTGTCACCTGGAGTCATGATGTACAGGGGCATCTAGAATTCAAGTTTTTCTTGTACAAATAACAGGTTTTCTTTCAAACAGTAATGCTGTGTGAGAGTTTTTTAATTCACTCGGGAACTTTTTTACAATGGCTCTTTTTGCACCTAAATAACTTATCTAGTCAGCTTTATAACCTGCTTCTCACTGAATTTGTTTTAATTTTTTTCTTTATTTAATCAGTTTAGAATTTAGAGGTTTTAATAACATGATATTTGAAGAGGTAAAAATTTTTGATTTCTGACTTCCATTCAGTGTAAAAAAAAAACCAAAAAAAAAAGACCAAACATCCAGCTGCAAATCTTTAATTTTAACTGAAAAGAAAGTCACTTAGTGTAAAACAATGATAAGCAAAGCTGGCAGGACCAGTAAGGCTTCAGATCAGAATTTAATGTGTTCCCTGAGCTGCCTGTGACATCCAGAGGAACCAGGTTGAGGTCAAGGAGTGGGCCCATGTGATCCTCATGACGTTCTGCAAGACCAAGTGCTGGTGCTGGGTCAGAGCAGCCCTGGTACCAGCACAGGCTGGGGATGGACAGATGTCAGCAGCCCTGCCCAGAAGGACCTGGGGGTGCTGGGGGATGGACATGACCCAGCCATGGGCACTGACAGCCCAGAGAGCCAAACATGTCCTGGGCTGCATCCAGAGCAGTGTGGGCAGCAGGGCCAGGGAGGGGATTCTGCCCCTCTGCTCTGCTGAGACCCCACCTGCAGCGCTGCATCAGCTCTGGGCTCCCCAGTATGGGAAGGACATGGAACTGCTGGAGTGGTCCTGAGGAGAGACACTGAATTTGTTAAAACAGCTCTCCTGTGAGGACAAGCTGAGAGACTTGAGGCTGGAGAGCCTGGAGAACAGTACATATCAGGAAGAGCTGATTGTGACCTTCCAGTACTTACTTTCTTATAGGAAAGATGGGGGCAAGAAAATAGGGCCTGTAGTGATATGATAATGAGTAATATTTTTAAACAAAAAGAGAGTAATTTCAGATTAGATACAAGTAAGATGTTTTTATGATGAGGGTGGTGAAACACTGGAACAGGCTGCCCAAAGAAGTGATAATTTTCCCATCCATTGAACCATTCATGGTTGTGTTTGACAGGACTCTGAGCAACCTGATATTGTAAAAGATGTCTCTGCTCATTGCAGTGGGGTTGGACTAGATGAACTTTAAAGGTCCCTTTCAACCCAGACCATTCTATGATTCTATGATATATTCCTGGTGTTAGGTTTAATAGCAGATTTGATACAATCAATAGGGAGATACTTTAGTCATTTGGTCCTCCAATGTTCATCAAAACTTGCCCACTTTTTATTGAGTGGTGTCCTGTCTGTTGCTTCATATTTTTTGAAAAATGAATCTATTGTATGGCAGAAAATATCTGGTTTCCTTCTAAAGTATATTTAAATCAATAATGTAAGTGATACCATAGTAATCTTATTCCAGATTAATGAGATATCAATAAACTCCAGCTCTAGATACTTAATCTTCTATTAATCTATTAAAAAATTGTTTTGTTCTAGTGTGCAGTGTTGGTGCACAAGACATAGAACCTGCGAAGAAGTTTAAGCTCATGTTCTTTTTAGATTTTATATCTGAAATTATCAAGTGTCTTTTAAGAGGTTAGTGAATGCCTATATATCTGTAGTTGATAATGAGTAATTTTTAATTTTAGTTACTGAATTACCATGTCCTCTTCTTGTATAGGGGAGCTGAATGTGAGTGTTTGCTTCTGTATTAGTTTTTGCCCCCTACATGGTCCACCCAAAAGGCTCCACCCAGCCTGGCCTTGAACACTTTCAGAGATGGGGCATCCAGAACCTCCCTGGGCAACCTATTCCAGCACCCTCACTGTAAAGAATTTCATTCTAGTATTTAACCTAAACCTGTCCTCCTGCATGTTAAAGTCATTCCCCCCTTTATATCACTACATGCCCTTTGAAAAGGCCCTCTCCAACTTTTCTGGTAGGCCCACTGTAAGTAGTGGAATCTGCTCTAAATTCTCCCTGGAGCCTTGTTTCCTTCAGGCTGTGCAGCCCCAACTCTCTCAGCTTTTCCTTACAGGGCAGGTGCCCCAGACCCTCAGATCAGTATAGTGGCCCTCCTCTGGTGTCAATTCAGCAGGGTAACACCTTGTGCCTGGGATCCCAGAGCTGAATGCAGCACTACAGGTGGGGTGTCACCTGAGTGGAGCAGAGGGACAGAATCCTCTCTTGTCCTGCTGCCCACACTGCTTTGGATACAGCTCAGGATGTAATTAATTGGCTTTCTGGGCTGTGAGTGCCCATGGCTGGGTCACAGTAAGCTGCTTGTCCACAAACACCAGCACATCTTTCTTTCAGAAGGCTGCTCTCAACCCATTCTATGCCCAGCCTGTATTTGTGCTTGGGATTACCCTGACCTGGGATCCTGCAGTTGGCCTTTTTGAATTTCCAGAGGTTTGCACAGCGTCATCTCTTGGGCCTATTCTGGATCCCTCTGGATAGCATTCCCTCTCTCTGGTGTGTCCACCATGCCACACAGTGTGGTATCATTGGCAAACTTGCTGAGGGTGCACCCAACTGTTTATATTACTGACGGAGATGTTAAACAGCATCAACCCTAATGCTGTCCCCTGAGGAGCACCACTTGTCACTGCTTTCCACTTGGACATGGAGCTTTTGATGGAAACTCTGAGGGCAATCATCCAGCCAATTCTTTATCCACCAAGTGGTCCATCTGTCAGTTATGTGTCTCTCCAGTTTACAGACCAAGATATCATGCAAAACAGTGTCAAATGCTTTGCAGATGTCCAGGTAGATGACATCAGTATCTCTTCCCTTATCCACCAGTGATGTAATCCCATTGCAGAGGCCTTTGTCTTCATTAATTTATTGTGGTATCATTCTTAGTGGTTGTTGGTAGTTTGTGCCTCTATTTTTTGCCCTTTTTTCTTAAAAAATATTCAAGATTAAGTCAAGAATTTTATTGTAATGCAGATAAAAAAATAGAAAGCCATAATCTTGGTTTGCTCCCTAGTTCTCTAATGAAACAATGATGTGCAGATGACAATTACTACATATTTAGTGTGAGAGAGGCACTGGGTCATTTTCAGCTGTAGTAATTTTTTTTAGAAGTATTGGTTTTGTGCTAGCTTGATCCATGTTTCACAGTCTGTGAGTCCATAAAAATACTTCCTCTCTCCTTTCATTATCCATTCAATAGATTTGAACTTTTTACAGGGCCTAAAAGAGATTTGCATTTTTACAAATTTTGAAAATTGGTGCCTGTAATTCATCTACTCTTTGGATTACATGATAACAATACTTTGCAATGTTTATTATCAACAGTTGCTGTTGGTCAGCCATCACTGGCTCTTGCAATTATAGCAAAATATTCAACTTTTGTTTCTCTTGCTGTTTTAGATATTAGAAATCTAGTATGAATATTTTTAATAAAATGGTGCTTCTACAGATAACAAGATTCAGAAAGGACAGATGTAATGATCCTATTCTGTTTCTTCCCTCCACCAAATGCAAAAATTGACAATTTGGTTAGTAATCAGTAATTCTGATTAAAAAAAAGTAAGTTTGATCTGTTGATTTTTGGAGCTGTTGAAAACATATTTTACTTTATTTGCCCATGCAGAAGAAATAGTCTCAAGGCTCCTGGTAACTCCAGTCATGGAAAAGAGTAAGGTTGTCCGTATCAAGTGGAGACATAATTTGAAAATGACCAAAAAATCCTCAGTTACTTCTTGGAAATGGTATTAAGTACACTAAGTTGATGCATTTTTCAGTGAGTTAGGACTGAATCAGGATCATACTTTTTCACAAGGTAGCACATACCAGAAAAAAATATCCTGGCATCTTTCTTAGTGTGTTGGTGATCCTTTTCTGTTCTGAGGGAACACATTTGGGAGCTCTGCCTGTTAGCAGAGATCATGAAGCATTAAAGCTTCAAGTTTAATAAGCATCTAAACCCCAAAATTTTAACCCTAGCCTTTAATTCAACTGGTTTCTGATTCTGTGAACTCAATTGAATTATTGATTATTTGATTTGTATAACGCTTCATGTGGCTTTCTGTTGGCAGTGGAGTTACTGCAAAGTTTGGTGTGAATTCATCACATGCTTTTAGGCCTTTTGTAATTTTGTCTATTGTGAGCCTTTTAGTCCTAAATGTCCATGAAAAGTACTGCTTATGTGTTTTTTCCAAAGCAAATGCAAGACTGTCAGAGTGAGCTGCACCACAGTTGAAAGGTAGTGCTGATAAATGTTAATGCACAGTTGTGCTCACTCCATGTTAATACTCCTGTTAAGTTAGTGTGTTGTGTTAAACTGCACGTTTGGTATCTAATGAAGAGATGTACCAAATGAACAAGATTATGCATTGGGGGAAAAAAGAGGGTTAAGAATAAATGTATTACTCCTAAAAATTTTTGGAAACAAGTTAATACTTTCCCAGAATTTGAGAGGCAAAACAAGGGCAACCAAGTATTGAAGCTTGCTTTGATTAAAGCTTACTAGCATTTTACGTGGTTAGATAATGGACTCTGCTTTGAAAGAAAGACTTTAAACTGTGCTGGGTGTGGTGGGTTTTTTTCCATGGGTTTGTTTGATAACACAGTAGTTTACAGCACATATAAAAACACTTTCCTAGAACACTAAACAAGTTACAAAGTAGAGGGAAATAAACACTGAAAATGGTTAATACTGACTTTTGAACAGCTCTGCAGGACATCTTTGAGCTTCTTTTCCACAGGGAACAGTAACAAAGCAAGTATTTATTTTATGTTCTTATAAATTATTTTCTTTGTATTTTCTTTAAATACTGTGAATACTTTGGTGCTGCTGATGGTTGTGGTTAAATGCACAAATAACTTGGAGTGTCACAGTTTCCCAAAGACTGTGCCCACATATAGTCTTACACAGAAGGCTGACAGGGGAATGAGCTTAGTTTATCAACACTGACTGTGTCCAAGGAATTCAGCAAAGAATTCTTTGTAAAGGAGGGCAGACTACTGCTCTATTTCAGAAGTTAATGGAAGAAATTAAGAATGAATATTTCTGAGGATTTTTATGAGAAGCTGGGCTTGAGGCAGGTAGAAAAGTCTTTAAGTGTCTTATGCTGTAGAGCTGTTTCCGATGAGGAGCTACAAGCTGAAAATCTGTACCAACAAATATATCTTAATTGCCGTCCTAGATGTCTGTTCTATTTTGCCTGCAAAAATTCGGTTTTTTTAACTGAATCCAAAGCTTCTGTGGGCTTCTAGTCTCATCTGCCAGCATAGATTTTTAATAATTACATATATCTAAATTTTAAACCTATTTTAGAATGCAATTTATTGATTTTTAGTGGTCTGGAGAGTTATAAAGGAGCAAGTTTTATTGAAAAAATATTTGAATGCAAATGGAAGAATCATAGCACTGATAAAAATATCTAAGACAACATCAGTAGACATAACAGGGCAAAAGCTAGATTGTGAATGATCTGGGTGCACTCAAATTTTCTTCCTACAGGCAAACAAATCAGTTGCAGTGTGACATTTAAAGGAGTTTTTTGGGAGTTCAGGAGGAAAGCAATGTCTATTTCAGTAACTTAAATAGGAAGAATAAATTAAGTAGGTGATAGTCATCAGAAAATGCAGTAGGATCTATGATGGATTCTACTATGACCATAAAAATTATATAGCTTTAAAACACCTGAAAATAGAAAAAAATCTACTGTGTCAGCATAAAACAAATCTAAGACATGTACTTTACTTATATAAAATCATAACCTTATATGTAATTAATATTTAGGAAAAGTTTGATATTTTTAACTTATTTATTTGAGGTATATTTTTCTTTCAAGTAGGAAATGTTCTTTGTTTTCTAATGGAAAAAAAGATCTTTTTGTCTGAAAATTTTGGATACTATGAAATATATTACCCTATTTTTGCTCCTTAGGGTCACATTAAACATCTCAACCTCTGATGATTTCATGGGCTTAAGTTCAGAACAGTAAGAAACCGTATCTCTCTTCATTTAGAGGGAGAATGTGTGAGTGCTAAAAAAGATGTGATTCTTTGAAGCTATCTTTTGATATGTGGGCTATAACTTGACGTATTTACAGTGTCTAGTATTCCAGAATCTTAGCTGAATCTTCTTAAAAGTGAATGTCTCTGTACATTTCTTTCATCACTGCATACTTGCATGGTCTATCTTCAGCAGGTGCATCATGCACCATGTAGACAGGCAAAGCTATTTGCTTACATTTATACACTAGAATTATGCAGTTGCTCTGTACTTTTTCCACACCTCTCCTACAATTTTCACAAGACTGGTACTTCCTACACAGTTTGATGGAAAAAGAGGGTGTGGAAATGAGGAGGTTGCTAGAGGAAGAAAAAGCATCTAAACTACTACTCATTTGGAGAGTCAGCAGACAGCTGAGTATGTATTTGTATGTATTGTGAATGATGGCCTGCCACTTAGCTTGTGAATATTTAAAACTAGCCATATCTCACATCTTGTTGTTTATGCAGTCAGAGAGAAAGTACGGAGTGAAGTTGAAGCAAAAACAGAAGTAGAAAAGGACAAGAAAAGGGATCATAATGCTCTGCAGATTGGTGAATTAGCTGACATTATACTTTGCTGCTCACAGACCTCACACTTTCATAGATCATAACTGAAAATTGCAGTGTTTGTTGTCATACTCTCTACCTTGAATCATCACCTTTGGTACATCTTTTGTGTCTCTTTTGAAAACTCTTGTGTTTTCAGAGCGATGAAAAATATTTTGGAACTGATATTTGCCAACTTTTTGTTTTGGAGAAAAAAATCTGGTCTTTCCTTCTGATGATAAACATTTTAATTGATAATAACTATTTTAAGGCTACTCACCTTATGATAATTTTCTGCTTTGTTTTTGCTATGTAAACTACATAGAAATAGTGTCCCCTGAGTATAACGTATTTGCTGTATTCACATAGTTTGTACCCAGAGTACCAGAAAAGCCTGAGATGGATAATATTTCCTTTGATCTGGTGAACTGAGTGCAAGGCTGGAAGCCTAGTAACAGAACCAGGGTTAAAATTGATTGTTTAGATGCTTTCTTCATATGCTAATTTCTTCATCTGAAAAAACTCTTTCTGGGGAAGTGCTACTAATGTTGCTACTGATCATTGTCATAATTTCTGATGCCACTATCACCTCTACCTTTTGTTTTTTTTCCTTAATTGAATACTATTACTGTGCTACAGTTTTCTTTTTTTAACTTTTTTTTTAAAGGAAGATTTGGTGAAGCATTCAACATTTCTAGAGATATGTATCAGCTGGGCTGATATATGATTCTGAGGATGTAACAAAGTAGTCAGAAATTCAGTGATTGGTGTGGTTGAACTGTATTTATCAAATTATATTAAAGGATAAGGTTTTACCAGTATTATTTCAGTATTTTCCTTCAGACTGACCTGCTAGCAGGCCAGTTTTATTTTTTGTCCCCTATCCTCTTTTTGGCAAAAAAGAGCTGACCAAATCCATAAATTAAGATTTGCTTGTAGCAGTTTGGTTACTAGCATGATGACTGTATCACATGTATGAAATTTAGCTCAAAGAAAACAGCTGCTCATGTTTATTCTGCGTTCCTCCAAATAAGATATGCTTTAATTTGCCTTTTTTTTCTTCTTTTTTATAAAATATAGAATAAGAAGCCCTTTTTTAGGAAAAAAAGTCCTATTGTTTTATAAATTATTTCTCGTGTATGGACAGGCAACAAAAATGGGAAGTTAGTATTAGAAACACTAATGACAAAATATATTTAGGCTTCTTGGCTTCTGAATTTGGAAGCTTGACATTTTTTGCTAAACTTGTCACAGGATCAGATGATAGCAAGAAAAAGATTGCTTATATGTTTGTGTACATACAAAATTGACCTTTGTGATGCAGCTTGACATCTAAACACTACAAGCAGTCATTTGTTTTGACAGCAGAATTAATTGAGGCTAAAACAGTCGAAATTCCACTTGTATCAAGCTGTTCATTAGGAACTGCTGTCTGGCTTTAGTGCTGTCAGAAAAATAACCTGTTCTGCTATGATTAAATAGCAGAATGATGGTCGGTCCACTGAATTTGAGAGAGAGGTTGAATAAACTTTCTACTGCGGAAACAATTCAGAAGTGACACGCTGCAAGGGGGGTCAGAATATGCATTGATATCCAGCTGAGCTGTCAACTGGCACTGAGCCAGGCACGCAAAGCTTTGCCATTTGAAGCAGCATGTGAAGCATATGCAGTTTAAAAAAAATTGTCCTCCTTTCATGCATGATTTACCCTCAGAGACAAACTTTTGTTTTTGTTGAAAACAAGAATATTGTTTGTTATTGTATTTGTAACTATTTTGCTTGAAACAGATATGTTAATGTTTATATGTGTGCATGCATGTGTGTAAACTGATTCCTCAGGTTGCAGGGAAAGGCAGTTTTGGGGAATGCTCTGAGGGTCTGAGTGTTTCCAGTTACTGAGAATTACATGCAGTTAATACCAATATAATGTTTCTTTCTGTCATGCACGCCCCCCTTAAGCTAGAAAGGAGACAGTTTTCAAAAGCAGATGCAAATGTAAAGCAGTTCTTATTTGATTTGTTGACTTCTTGATTTGTTTAACTTTTTAGCTCTGTGGGATTTTCCAGTTCATTGATATACTTACTGGGGGCACTTTTTCAGGGTATGACAAAATATTATGTTTTCCTTACTAGTAATATTGGTTGACTTTTGCATTTGATTTGTTTATTTAAGAATCCAAACAGTGAAATCTTTTTTTTTCCTCTCAATTGAGGAAAGTGCAAATTATTTTATTGTTTTGACGTTAGCAAAACATTCTCTCAATGTCTCCCTCACAGAGGTTTTACATAAAAGTTATATAGACAAAGTAGAAAAACTGTATCTAGGATTTTGTGGAGAGAGGTTTTGTCTGTTTTTTTTTTTAAGTAGCAGGCATAAGATAGTGGTTATAAAGACAGTTTCTGTAGTTGCCTTGAATGTACTCTGAAAGTACTGTTCCCATAGATGTGAGCTAAATATGTAGGAGATTCTGTAATGTAATATACAGTGCAATTACATCATCTTCATTTGTTTGTCAATAAGAACGTTATCTCCTTATTGCTAGTTATATACTCTGCCTTTAGTGCCATGAAGGCTCACATACTCACGTGCCACTTGTAACAAAAGAAATATCACATGTAGTTACTGAAGGTGTGTAGTCTAGGAGATGTATCCTGAGATGCAGACCCACCCACTAGTGCTTAATTTATGTAACTGTCATTTCTTGTAAATGATGAGATTAACTAAAATAAAAATTCTCCATTTATACAAATTACTTCTTCTGTTCCAGCAAACCAATGCTACTTTATTTTCAAGAACCTAAGAACTGACCCAATCCCGGTGCAATTGCTCTAGTCTCTTGTCAATTAGCAGCTGTCTGCCTCTATGTGTTTGTGAAACTGTACTCCATTTGCCTTTTCTTCTTGTCCTTATCTATCCCAGCTGGTAGAATACTGTGAGCATTCAAAAACTCAGTGCAGCTTGCAGTGATGCTTGCTGGGAATTTTTATGTACAGTTAAAAGGAGTTTACTGATTTTTGATGCCTGCTTCCTTTGTAGAAGACTACATTTCTCACTAGCATCCAGATAGCTAGATATATATTCTTAAGTGACTGAAATCTCACTAGATACTCATGTCTCTTTCTGTTACAGAGGCTAGCCTTCATTTATACACTGTGCTCATTAATTTTTTTCTATTCTGTGTGTTTACAGTATCAAATACATGCAAGTCAATGTAGAGGTATTTGAAGTGTTAAAGCCAGTGTTACCAATCTATGGATTAATTTAGCAGCAGGCAGAGTTCATCTCAATTGTCTTGTTATGACAAAAAGAGCAAAGGAAATTTCAGTGCTTTGGTTGCAGTACTGCAAAATAGCAGTGTTACCAGCATTATCACCTGCACTGCAGTATGGCAACATTTTGGTGGTTCTGTCAGTGCCTTAGGCTACCATATGGTATAGATTCTAGAAACTGCTTCAGGGAATGGCTTCAGTCCCCAATATCATCACTACTTCTTAAATGTGAAGCAACTATTTTTCTTTCTTTGAATATCACAATGGACAGTGAATCTTTACTCACATCAAAAATTTTAGTCATTGTAATCATCCAGATTTTCAGCTGAAATCCTTATTGGTGTTAAGCCTTTGTCTACACTACAATCCTTGGGCATAAGTCTGTTATGAAAACTTTTTGCCTCATAGAGGTAATACATAAACTTTAAGAACACCTTTGTAGTTTTTACAAAAGTTATTGAGATACTAGGACATAAGTTTGCGTGCTTTGACTTCCATTTGTATATTACATCTGTCTGGCAAGCTCCATTAATGCCAATCCACTGGAAGCTCTTGACTATAGCAACTTCTGTCTTCTTGACTTTTGATTAAGGAATCAGAAAGACAGACATTATGATGTTGCAGAGGAGAAAGCTTTCTGAGTTGGGGTTTTTTAAGAACTTTGGGTGATTTTTTTGCAGTGCTAGTGCAGCTGGTTTTTTTTTTTTCACGTTTTACACAGGAAGTGGGCAATGCTGGAAAACTTCTTAAGAAACTGTCTGAATTCCTTATTGATGCTATGCTTCCATAACAGTATGTGTGCCTAAGGCCTTCTGGCTGACAGGGAGACTGCAGTTGGTTCTAGCAGAGGACAGTGTGGTGACAACACACAGTTCTGGCAGGATAACCATATAATCACCTCTTTGGACTCAGAAACATCTGCCTGCAGGAGACTCCAGCTGTTATGCAGACTATTGAAAGCATCTCACAGCTATCCTGTTTTCTAAATTAGTACACTGTAGAGTGCCACAGGAAACGTCTATTTCTGAAATGTGACTTTGATTTAAAAATACTATGCCCAAGGCAAAATATGGCACTCTTTATGGCAGGCATGTAGGAAACAGAACTATTGGGAGGTCTGAAGTTACAGAACAAAACTTGTCAGAAAATTTGAAATTGCTACAGATTTCACTCTGCTCTATTCATAAGGGCAAACTGGATGCACAGATGCACAGAATATTCTTAGTAGGAAGGCACACACAAGGATCATCAAGACCAAATTTTAAGTAAATAGCCCATATAGGGATTGAACCCACAACCTCAGTGTGCTAGCACCATGCCCTAACCAACTGAGCTAATGAAATTCCAAAGGAAGAAGGGCCCTATACAAATTTGACCAAAACAGGTTTTTGGGCTGTAACTGGTTCACGTGATAGCTGTGTGTTTCTGTACTAAGGAAGAGTCTGTCTTCAAATAAAAATTCTTACAAGGTGTAAAAACCCTCACTTTTAAAGGTGAGTGTTTTAGGCAAGTGTAATGGAAAAAATAGAGGAACTTGGATGTCTTGTAAAAGAAAATCTTTCTGCTTATTTAAGAAGTGAAAGTTAAGATACTGATCTGAAATACAGATGAGCTATACTTGAGCCTTCATTATTTCTTTTAATCATTAGCGTAAAAGTGCTAAAATTCAGGGGATCACTCTTAGTAGCTGGAAAGGGTAAAGAAATGGTGGAATTTTGAAAAAGCCCAAGTATTTTATTTATAAATTATAAATATATTTATTTAAATAAATATATTTAAATATATTTACGTCTCAGTGTTTATAGGTTTTTTTCTTTTGTTTTGCAGATGACTGTGGTTGTTTTGGCTTTTTAAAATCTTTTCCTAGTGAAATGAGAATATGCATAGAAGCAAGAAACACAAGTAGTTGAATCATTAGCATAGTGATGAAAAATGTGTTGTCTGAAGTGTAGTCCTGAAGAAGTAATGGTTGTGTTCTTTAGCTTCTACATTTTATGGCATTTTTATGAAAGTCTTGTTTAATATCCTTTGAACAATAGGGTTCAATTTTGTAAAATAAAATTGTGATGAAATCAGTATATAGATGTAGACATGTACAGTTTCTAAAAATCTAAAAACCAGTTCTAAAAAATTTTCCTGGATTTTTTTTCCTGTCCTTTTGTTTTGCAAGATACCCAAGTTTCCCTTTTTTTGGAGCATGCTGACTTTGTTTTACTGTAGATTTATTGGAAAGCAAAGGAGAAAGGATTGGAAAACCAGCTTAAAATGCACATGTATTTATGATGTGTGACAGATTGAGACTGCTGTTAGGAATTTTCATCTTTTCTTGCTATATTGAATAATTAGACTTGCATTTGAAGTCTTCTACTAATTGAAATTTAAAGGGCTATTAAGACTGCCACTTGAGATTTGTCTTCTAATATTCTGCTTTCAAGAGCATCATTTGGAGGCCAAACAATTACATTATGATAAGTGAGATATTGATAGCTTCTAGTCCAAAATTCTGATCCTGCTGTTTTACAAACACTTAGATTTGTTTTTTACTGATTAGGAAAATTTTGCAAACTCGGTCTTAATTACAGTAAATATAAATCAATACTTTGAGCATGCCATAATGAAAAAAAAGGTAGTAATTTCCCCTCTGTCTTATGTGTAATGTATCTGTATATAAACTTGTGTGCATGCTATCGAAATGTTTGCAGAAAGGTAAGTAATAACCCCTGTGGCACAGTGACAGCATGCTAAACTTTTTCTTCTGTGGATACAGCTACAAGATAATCCAACATTGGCTGGAAGAAAAGGTGCCTGCCTGCATGTGCTCTGTGTTTTCTTTGCACTTCCACAAGTGCTGGTATGATTCTGCCATTCCCTGAACAAGGTCCTACAGAATCTCATGCTGTTTTCTGTACACTTACTTCCTAAAACGTTTCATAGTGGGATTAAATAAATTCTAGACCTGGTCAAATTGAATAAGTGAGGCTTAGGACATCAATGTGCAATGGCAACTGACCCTTAATTTGTGGCAAATGTAATGTGAGGAATTTCTTTAGATAGAGAATTTAACAAGTGTTGTTTTGTGGTTTGGAGTTTTTTTAGTCCTGTTGAGTGATTTTTTGGAAAAATTATCTTCTTTACTGCTGTGTTTAAGATTTTACATGACACTTCATGACACTTCTAACTGTGTAGGCAATTGGCTATGGAGTGGAAATACTAGAACTAGCAACACAGAGATAGCAAAAGTATGACTTTCAAAATTAGGGCTATAGCTTCTCATTTTTCATTTTTACTTATACAAGTCTTGTTAATTAAAAGAAAATAAATTGAAATCCTTATAATGATGCTGTATCATAGACGCAATTTTGAATGAGGACACCAATTAGATATAGGCAATTGAATTGCAGTTAAATGATGACTAGTATTTTAATTTTTCAGTATGAAAGAGTGAAAAAACTACATATGTGATTTTGCAGTATCCTTGGCCATTGGCAGAGTAATTGTGCATTTCAGTTATTACCAACATTTGTAATTAGATTATCTCATATTTTCAGGAAATATTAGTTGTCATTAAAACAGATGAAATTTGACCTAATGTTGATCTTCATTGTCATTTCTTTAAGGCCCTATTGAATTTGAAGAATGTAACACATCCACTGTAGCTGAAGGTGAGTTGCCATAGCATACTTACTCACATGAGAATGTGTGGGTGGAGACATGAGCTGTGAGGCAAAGGGTGCTCAGTGTGTGAATCTGTTTAACTTTAAAGTGCTCCAGTAGACTAAAAAGCAGTTTTCCTTTTGAGAAACAAACTTCAGTGACAATACGAAGTATAAAACTTGTATAAGATTAATGCATAAAGGCCAGATAATTTGAGGGCTTCTCACAAGTACACTTTGGCTAAGGCTTTGTCTTTGCAGAAGTTTGGATTTGATTGACTTTTGAATGTGTTGTAGCTTAATTTGCAAGTGTCAAAACACAGTCTGGGCTCTTCCCATTGTTACTGTGTCAGTTAAACTAAGCCTAATGTAGTGTTATGGTTGCAAAGTCTTTCTTTGTTGGTGCAGCTTATTTTGCTTAGGGGGTTGTTTTAAGTGATTAAGAACTGCCTTCTGTCCATAAGCTATGTCTTAACTTGTGAGACAGAGGAGTCAACAGTATAACTGTAGCATCCAAAAGCTTTTAAGACTTCAGCTGAGACTTAATATCTCTTCTAACTGAAGCAGAAAAGATCTGTGTTCAGAAATTACTCTCATACTTCATTGTTTTGGGCTGCATAAGGCACAGAGAAAAAATAAAGCCCAGATATTTAAAAATAATCTTAGAGCAAATTATGTGCCTCAGTATATATTACTGACTCTACAGCTACCTGATTTGAAAAGCTTGGAGTTACTGAACATTTCTAGGAGAGGAGAGGTTCCTTGTGCACTGTGTAAGGTATTTTTGTAAAGATAAATATAATAAAGTGCTTGAATTGACAGTGGTTTAATTTTGGAAACCAAATTATTTCTACCACTCTGCTCAAAAGCATGCTGTCAGTAGTATCATGCATCAAAACCAAATTGTAGACTAGTTGGATCAGAAGCTTGCACTTAGTCATTGTGTTTGGCAGTCTGCTTTGCCTCAGCAAACATTGTGAAGAAGCAGATGTGGCAGTA
Source organism: Trochalopteron elliotii (assembly GCA_024734555.1). Taxonomy (NCBI): domain Eukaryota; kingdom Metazoa; phylum Chordata; class Aves; order Passeriformes; family Leiothrichidae; genus Trochalopteron; species Trochalopteron elliotii. The sequence goes on from JANPWX010019792.1 coordinate 1,674,174, forward strand.
AGTCTGAGGGAATATTTAAGTGTATTTTCATTTTAGTACATTAAATGGGAATGAAAGCGAACTTTTTTACAGTACTGTAGCTATATGTATCCAGTGCTGAAAGCAGGGAAGAAACAAAAAGGGAGAAGTGTAATTTCAGACTCAGTGCAAACCGGTCTTGGAGAAATCATGAACTGGGAAATCATGAACTCACATCAGGAAAGCCAAGATGCAATCTTATTTTCAACAGGACAAGATCCTACTTTTGAGGAAAGACAGGAGCTTGCAGCTCCTGGAAACACACAGGGAAATAACGACAGGATGTTGAACTGCAGTATTTGGGGAAGGCAATGTTCAGTTTCTCATCCATGTCTATTCAGGATCACATGGGGCAACAGCTCCTGTTGAGTTTTGTGAGCAGAGTCCTCTTCCTCAAAACTGTCTATTAAAAAAAATAGTCTGTATACCCAACTCAGAGATCCAAATCAGTTTTTTAAGGATTTTGTTACTAATGTGTTGAACCCTATTTTGATTTCTTTTGTTTTAACTGGTATTTTACTTAAAGCAAATTGGAATAATATTCCCTTCATTTGGCTCCATACCTATCTCCACTGCATACCTGTGGCAGCATTTAAAACATTGGCATTCATATGCATCTGTGTTTGACATTGCTAAATATGCATTTATCTCTTTGATCTATAAATGAATAGTGTTTGTTCCATAGGAATAAAACCACGGAAAAGGAAGCCTTTTGGTTTGTCAGGAATAATGAAAAAAGAAAAAGATACTGAATCTGTGTAAGTATATTTCCACCCTGAAGCCTTGTCTTGTATGAAAATTAGTAATGGGGATAAAAGTTAGCCAGTATTTAAACAACAAAAAATAAGTGTTTATAACAGCAGTTTAAAGGAACACAATGAATACCAAAACATCAGTTATTTGCAATTTGTGTGACCAAGGATTTTAACATAAATAACAAAAGATAATGTAAGTGTATTCATAGTAGTCAACTCATGTTTCATTGTTTCCTGTGCATTGGTAAGTAGTTTTCCATTCTTCTACATTTCAGCATTGTAGATAATATAATTCACATTAGTCCTAATAAAATATGTCTGTACACAGTAAAAGTACTGGATGGCTGTGTTGGCAGAACTGAAGCTTCAATTATTGTTCTGTTAGAAGAACTTCTGCATATACTTCAAAGGACAGAAAGATGCAGTATATCATCAGCACACTCCCTTCTCAAACACCGTAATTCTAGCTCAGGATTGATATCCTAGATATACCCTTGGCCATATTCTTTGCATGTCCTCAGTCTCCTAGGAGTTAAATCTCTGAAAAAAAGTGAGTTTGAGTAACAGTTCTGAGGTGAATTAGTCTCAGTGTCTGTATTAGTATTTAGGGTCAGTGTATTTTTTTTTTAATTTCTACATGTATTTTCTCAAGAAGATACCTTACAATTTTACAAACTTGACAATATAGAAATATTCCCAAAGACAACATCTGCATGCATACTTTTTAAAATTACTCTTGAAGTATTTTGCCAGTGTTAGTTTTTTTGACATACTGCTGAAAAATTCATGACCTAAGAACAGCTGGTGGTAATAGTATTTTGTTTCTATATTCACACACTCTACAAAAGTGACTGGAATCTGAGATCAGAAAGAAAAATGTATAATGGCATGATATGAATCTCCTATGTAATATGTGCCTGTGGGCTTTTACAGAGATTCTTGCATTAAATCATAACTACTAGATAAACTAGAACATAAATAAGTAGCAGAGGATTCATTATGTGTTTACATAATGTATTTTAATACTTCTTTTATGATCTCTTTAGAGATATAGATTGCTAGTCTGTATTTTGTCTGATTTAATCTTCAGCTGACGATCCTGTTATGGGCTGGAAATGATAAAACTGTCATCAGAAACTTCTCTGCACAGAGAAGTTCTGCCTTGGTCTTGTGTTTCGTTAATCTGTAAGCTTGTTTAGTTTCTGTAGGGCAGGCTTTCCACATCTAGAAAACTTCTTATGGTTAGTAGGCTTTTCAGTTTATCAAAACAGTTTTTAAACTGTTGATGCCTGAACCGGTGGTGTGTCTAGTAATGGTTTTAATTCAGGGAAATACCACACAGGGTGCATTCTGTTACATATTGGTATAGTTTAGCTAAAGATTTCACTTCTAACCACTGCTTCGCATGTTTTGGTTGTTTCAGTTTTTTATCTACAATCCTTACATTCCCTGATAAAATCTCAATTTTCTGTAATATTACCTTATAGCAGAAGCATGACACAGTTCTGTAATTTTAAAAGAATGATCATAAGTCTAGTGATTTAAAAGTACTTTTGTCTACAGCCTGATGTCCTCATTTTCCACCTCACCAACATTTGTAAACTGCTGTATTTCCACTACATTTATAGAACAGATCCCAAGTGATGCTGTTAGTAGTCCTGTGAATCATACTGGATCTGTCTGAAATCTCTGTTTCTGTTTGAGATCTCTTGGGTCACTAATTTTGGAAGCCTTCATTGTGGCCTGAATTGTATTCATTCATTTGCCTCATATTTCACATTTCTCAGCTTTTATATATCTCAGACTGTCCATTTACATACAGACACTTTTTGAAGCCACATCTCTCAAGGGAAGAATATACTTTGTCTTTTCAAGCAGTAAAATTTCTTTCACAATAGCTCTATTGCTATGAAAGATGAAAAGCAAGTAGAAATTTGGTCACATATGTCCTCTTTTGTGTGAGGCCTTTCAGAGAGGATGTAATCCTTCATCTCACTGTCATTCCCTTAACATACTGTATAGATTTTTTTATTAATGCTTCCATGTTAGCAAGTTTTTTGCACCTGTTTTTAATGCACTGTAGTAAAAACTACGTTTTTTGCCTTTAACCCATTTATTTTTTCCGGGATTTTTAGATATTTTTAGATTGCAGTAATTTTTTTTTCACCTTCATTTTTCTATAAATGCATGTTTGGGACATTCAGATTAAAGATATAAAAACATTCTTGTTCAGTTACACCATCGCTATTTGTCCGGGTGCAAATTAGAGAGGACTTGTGTGCTACTCAAGTATTCCCACATTCTGTAAAAGTAATTGTTTCTGCTTTTTGAAGACATCAGAGAGAATCAGTGTCATTCATTATTTTAAGTGCTACTGCTCAAATCAAAGTTGCAGTGGAAAAGTTTAACACATGTGAATAATGTGTTTGCAACCACTGACTTTCTGCAGGCAATTTTATTTTATTTTTTTAAGTGCTTTTTTGGAGGATACTCATTTATTTTGTTCAGCATCTTCTAGTACTTGACTGCAACTGTGCTTGACAAACATGAACTAAGAATGAAACTCTAGAAGAGGAAGCACTGAGTTTCTCTGAAAAAAATGTTAGCTTCTTTGTGAATTGTTTTTTGTCCAAAACATTTTACACTTGTAGGTAGACTATTTCATTAGGATTGGTGACTTCTACTTACTGCACACATCAACCATCAAAACCTGAAACTTAAAGTACTTTCATCCAGAACACAGTGTGGTAGTCCTCACCTTCCTTGATTTTTTTATTATTATTTTAAATTCTTTTCACCAATATATGAGTTTGATTTTTCATAATTTCTTTTGAATTTCTCTTCTGCAATGTTTTGAGCATAAATTGTCAGCTGTTATTTAAATCTCATCCAGTAGAATCTGGATTATTTAAAGTAAAAATTTCAAGAGTCTTACAAGCAAAATGGTCAAATGCATTGTTTTAAATTAATTGAAAATATTGAAGGAAAAATTGTGTGAATAAAATAAGTTGCACATTTTATAATTGTAAATTTTCTTTTTTTCTTTTTAAATAGGGAGTGTCCAGATGCAGACTCAGTTGTAAGTAGACTTATTTCCAAAATAAAGGCATATGCTAATACTATTGAGCCCTGCAGTCTGATGAAACTTAACTTACATGCAATTCCTCCAATACATAATTTATCTGATAGAGGATTTAGTATTTTAATAGCATACTGAAAATGTTAATTTTGTGCAGTACATGATCTTCAGCAGTATGTAGCAACAAGAGTCAGTAATGCGTTTTTGTTTCCCAACGATTTTAGGTTTTAAGCAAGGTGTTTTCAATGCAAATATATGCTACTTTGTTTTTCAGATATTGGTTTGAATTCCTTGGCTAATAGATTCTAAGAAAGAAAAAGATTTAGTTTATTGTGGGCTCAACTTTGTATTGTCATATTCCTCTGCTTACTACTGTTTCTTTTGAGAAATCCTTCTAATGTTAATTGGGTTCTGCTTTACCACTGGCAATAGAGTGTAGGAATATTCTGTTTAAAGTATGGCTTTAAATGCAGCATTTCTAGATGCACTTTATTAATGGTCTTGTTTTCACTGCTGTTAGCTAGATCTGTGATATGACTTACAATTTTTTTTAGTCACTTCAGGTAAGTGACCATTTCAAATTAAATTAAATATGTTAATGATTTTTTATGTCCTTACATTAGCCTTTTCTTTTTATGCAAACCTGTATGTTCTCTTGAATTAATATATAACAAAGATTGTAACTCTCAGCTGCTATATTTGGGAAAAATTTAGAGAGTCATCTGAGTGATTTCCTGTAGACTGATTTGGTTTTAGTTCATTCATTTAGATGCCAATTATATTACACAATTTAAGTTTTCAAGCTCACTTATTTTGTGGATCTTCTTATTTTTATTTGGTAACTAGGAGGTTTTAGTACCTAATGATAAAAGTTGCTTGAGAAACTTGACTTGAAACATCTAGTAGAACTATCCTTCTAAATGGGGAAAAGTAAGTTCTGCCCCATAACAGAGCTATATGTGTGAGAACAGATGTGTAGTTCTTGACAAGACAGTTATTTAATATTGTGGAGTCATCTTGGCGGACAGCAAATTTCTTTATTTGGGTACATTTAAAAGAAAGTAACTATGGAAGTATCCTTATAATTGTCAGGCTTCTCATGAAAGTAAAATCATTTGACAATTCAGGTTGAGTCATTGGAGTGAACCACAACTAGATTTGACTGGCAATGTTTATTTTCTTTGCTTATTTTGATCTCCATGTTTTTGGAAAGCGATTAGTTAAAAAAATTCAACTATAAATTTGTTTGTCATTCTTTCTGGCTACATGAGGCACACCGTATGATCATCTAGGTTAATTGTTGCTACTGTTGTGGGGTTTTTTGCCTGCTCAAAATTTTATGACTGCATTTGGAATTTAAAATTTGGTCTATGATTTCTGCTTGCTTTTTTCTAGCAAAAGTAATATTCTGTATTGGGATAGAGTGCTTTAATAGGAGAAGTCACTACTGTAATTCTAGTGAAAAAATGATGTGTGATTCATTTCACCCCTTACAAACAAAAAATCCAAAGTGCTTTTATATTTTAAGGTTGGAGTCTTCTTCTGAAAGGTCTCATTTCAAGGGTTTTTAATTTTTCTTGGCTTTTACTTCTAGATTTCCTTTCTGTTTAATTTTTCAAACCTGATCTAAATACTTTAAACAGTCTCTATCATCTCTAGGAGGATTTGTTTTGTATGGATATTTGCAATAAGTTATGCATTTCTAGAAATTGAACTTGGAAAACTATTATTAAGCAAAAAAACACAAAAAAACAACACAATTATAATTCGTGTTTGATTGCTAGAAAATGCTGAGGAATAGACCTCAGAAAATTTAACTTAAGATGTCCCAGTTATTATTTTGTCAGTTTTGGTCACTCACGGAAAACCTCTCTGGCAAATATATGATTAATGTGATCATTTTTTAAAAGGTGGCTTTTGTTTATTTGGCAAGAATTTTAATTATGTGAAAGAAATGTAAGAGATAACCACTCTTCAATTATATATAAATATAAACACCAAGGTAAAAATACTGCAAATTTTCCAGTTAAAAAGTAGTAAGAACTGATTTCCATACATTATCTACCAGTTCTGTGTGCTACTGTGAATCATCCTATGCAGTCAATACCCTGAAGGCCTTCTCACTAGTCAAAAATTTGTAATGCAGTCTATAAAACTTATATTCTCTGTTTCCAAAAACAAAATGGGTGAGATGGGTCAAAAATTGTCTTTTGTCCCAAAACTGATGCTTTCAAATTTACCTGTGGTAAGACAGATCTAGTTATGCTCATCCTTTTTGTAGCTGTCAGATTATGTATACAGGAAAATAAGTTAATAAAATGTTAATTCCTGTGAGTATTTTTTTTTGTAATTTCTGTAAGAGGTTTTCATGTGCCAGTGAGTAGGCAGCTGTGGATTGAGAACTGGTATTTGTTAAAAAGGTTGACCACTTCAGTAAGCAGTCTCTGTTTAAATATAGGTGAGAGTATCTCATGAGATTTAATATTCCTGAGTTTTTTATGTGTCTATCTATAGTGTAACTTCCATTAAACTAAATCTTGATAATTAAGAAAAGTAGAAAGTTTGTAGTAGAAAGTGTATGCACTGGAAAGAGATAGCAACTGACTCTGTATGGGTGTTTTGCCTTAGAACTTTTTTCTAAAGGCTGAAATGTCTTGTTTCCCTTGAGTTTGCCATGTCTTTAGAGATGTTCTCTAGAAAGTTATGAGGTCAAAAAGAAACTTTTATTTTTGGGAAACATTTACAAGATTCCATTTGTGCCCAATAAGATCTGAATTGGGATTGCAACCCTTCCCTTGGTCGGGATGCTTGCTGATCTCCTTCTTCTACTTCACTGCCTATTTTCATGAAGACTGTAATAATATAATTATCTTTGAGTTCTCTGTTTCTTCTGTCAAATCCATTTGCAATTGTCCAGTAAGTTCAAAGGTAATTAAGAAGGGACTCACACATGTGCAGAACATAACGCTGAAGTGTTTTTTTCAAGGGAAACTGAAATGCAAACACGTATCAAGACATCCAAAAGTTTTCATTAACCTTTTCACATGTGAGTGTAGCATAATTACACTTATGTAGAATCGTACACCATTTCTATTGTTGGGGATTGGTTGAATTTGGAACCATCAAATTCTGAGAAGTGGAACTCAAGCGTAACCTAATATTTAGTGAAATTCAAGTATTTTTCCTTATTTGCATTTTCAGCATTTTTTTCTGGCATATTTTGAATAGCTGCTATTGAGGACAAGGCTTTCTATTACAGCACAGGACAGGGGCACTTTGTATACCCATTTTTCTTTCTGCATTTCTAACAATAGGAGAAAGTAACTGTCTACTCTCTTCTTCTGTGTCTTTTGGGTTAATAGGCACCCTAAGGAGAGGAGGCCAATATTATGCCTCTGTCTTAATGTAAGGATATGCCAGAGTCAAATTTACATCTCAAATATGTCAAAAGTGGAGGGCCTTTTTGTTCTCTTGTTCTGGCCTACAAGCTTCAGCTGCTTACTTAGAGTCCTCACACGGATTGCAGGAAGCCAGCTGAGTTCTGGAAGAAAAAAAATGGAGTGAGCTGTTCAGATGTACTGCATCTCCAAGCATACCCTCAGGAAAACTTACAAAGAGCTCTCATAACCACTGTAGTTACCCTAAGAGAAGAGAAAATATAAAGAAATCAAACTGGAGCATGCATAGTGAAGGTTCCTTGCTTCTTGACTGATGACCAGCCTGTCAGCAGCACTGGTGTTGCAGAGGAAGGGCCAAATGAAGTAGCTAGACTGCAGTGCTCCATATGTTCCTCTCTTGTCCTTTGTGTGTAGCCCAGAGCCACTAATGACATGGTAATGGTGAGGCTTCTTCAGTTGCCTTTGGGTGACAGATGGGACAAGGAAACTGAAATAAATTATTCACCAAAACTAAAAAAATGTGTTTTGTCAGTAAGAATGCTTGGTCCTCAAGCTTCTTATACTGGAAATTTTATTTATCAAGACTTAACATTTTGCTTCTTTGAAAAGTTATTAACCCCAGAAAGCTTGTAGAATATGCCAAGGCAAAGACAAAGGTATACAGTCTAAGTTTCTGGCATATGTTTAAAGCTATGTAAGATCTCAATTAATGCATTATGTCTGCAAACACAGGGAAAACTGTGGCTTTTTTGGCTACGTGTTTAATTGCTTAACAGAACCTCAGAAAGGCTTCCTGGGAGTCCACCCGTCCAGTTGCTTCTGCAGAGTTCAATTCACATACATAATAAGGTTGTTGGGAGTTTTTTAACTGCAAAGACCACTACACATTTGTGTAGGGGACCAAAGCAGACCTCCATCCCTGTCATATTAATAATAACTTTCCCAAAGAGTTTGCAAAGGTCATAGTCTTGTGTGTTGAAGTTCAAAAGATATACATGTGTACATGTAGGTTGTAAATTTAACCTCTGATCAGCATGGTAGACAAATTAGGTCTTATCTGTGTTGTGTGCTTGATACTTAAGATACACTGTTATCCATGACATAATATATACTTCTGTAATTGTAGGAGTGTGGAAAAGGGAGAGAAAACTAGTCAAATAGATGTAAATGCTTTCATTAACATCAGATTCATGAATATATGTATCTCTCAGGCTTCTGTATTATCCACTGCGGTTATTAAATGTAGATTTACAAATGAAATGTTGGTATTTCAGAAAGCAGAATGTTCACTGGTTCACTATTCAAAATATTGAGAGCAGTACTTTGAAATTACTGCTTACCTTGTAAAATTGTGTGGTACCATTTTGCTTTATGTGACACAATTTGCCTTTGTCTATACAAAGGTATATCAAGTATCTCTTACACCCATTTTTTACTTTGGTGTGCACAAAAATATAAATTCAATATCTAGACAATTAAAGAAGGTGTTAACAATGATCATAAATTGGCACAAGATCAATCTGAATTACTGACAAAGCTGGAAATACAAAACAAATTATTTATGTGTGTATATGCTGTTTAGAGTCAGATGTTTGAAATTACCTGTATTTAAATTTTAGATTTAGGAAAAAAATACAAATTAAGTTTTCTCTACAGGGTTTGAAAAGAGGTGACAACATGGATTAGCTGAAAGAGAAGGAAGGAATTTTCTTCTCCTGTGTTCAGAACTTGAGTTATAAAGTATCCATCTCTGTTATGTACGTGAAGTTGTGAAAGCATACTGCATGTTAAAGGGCTATTTCTGAGGAACAGATGTTTTAAATATATTATCAAGATCAGAAATAATTGTCATGAAAGTATTATGAAAGAAAGTTAAATGCTTTAAGATTTTAGTGTTTTCTTCATCCTAGGGTTTATTCAGTAAATTAAAAATAATACAATGAAAATAACTTCTACAAACTAAGTTACTTCTACAAACTAAGTTGTCTCACAATTTTATATAAAAATAGTCAGTTTTGCCAGCTATGTTGTGCATGCTGTGTCAACCCAGTAATAGTATCCTTTACATATATGGCCCAGTTGTAAGAAAAATTAAACGTTGTACATTTAAAGATTTTTATTCATTTTCAATTCATCTTAACCATGAATGGTCCTGATCTGTGGAAATTTACCTGTTGTGACAACAAAATTAATTTGAAATTTCAGAATTTGTAGTATTACAAGAAAATATATTTACCCTGTACCTGTATGTTTTTGTTCTGTTTACTTTGATGTCAAGTTTCATTAGTGGTTTTTGGTATATAAACAAGGTCAGCTTGAGGTCAAGCGTAGCTAAGAACCCTGATTTGAGCAAGTGGAGCTAAAGTATTGGACCGTGTGATTGTACTCTTATTACTTTTTTGTTGTTGAAATTATTTATTTATTTTTTAACCAAATAGCAGTGAAGTCTAGATCTTGCAAATATTTCAAGAAATTGCATCTATATGGCCTATATTTTAAGGTTAGAGAGCTTAAATGATGTTTTTTTGCCTTAGTTTTATGCAATATTTAATTTGTTTCAGTCTTACATCTGTACAGGACTATATTTTTTATACTTTCCTTAGCAGAAAGTTTGAGCTATGTGTGAATTCTGTTTATTTCAGAAGTGCTAAATTTAGGGACCTGTACAGAGAAGAATCTTTCTTAGTGAATTATCAGGCATCTCATTTGTGATATCTGTAAGAGATACAGAAGAATAACTACCTTTTAATAATTTTAATGTTCTGTGCTTCAAAAGATATTCAGAGATACTCTCTTTAAACTTGGCTTCAAATTTTATCTGAAGTCATGAGGTTCCTTTCTTGTCCACTTGAAATCACCCTCGTACGTAATTTTGTTATATCTCTTGACTTCTAACAAATTATATTTTGGCCATACTGTGTATACATATCTGCTTTCTGATACAATAAACCAATGCTACACTATAATAAATCACTTCTTTATATACATATATTTCAAATTTTATAATATATTAGTAATTGCTGGAACCACTGCACTTTGAAGATACTTTGGTTGTGTTTTTTTGTGATAAACTTACTGAGACATTAGGCAGTTCATGTACACTGCCAATGCATACAAAATTGTGAGTGGATCTTTTGGTTCTGAGTAGGGAAAGTATCTGCTTATCCAGGTTTATCCTGTGTATGTAACATACATGATGTGGGGGTTTTCTGCGTTTTAAAAATTTACATTATCTTGGAGAGTTGTTTCTCTCTGCCCCAAAGTTTGGGTTTTTTTAAATGAAACTACATGCTTAGCTGAGCATTCTATGTTATTCTTTTCAATTTCTGTTCAATTGCCTGCAAAGACACGAAAACAGAACTTGTCTTAAGTTCTCAGATGCTTATTGGCTTTGAAAATTCAGGATAGTGTTGGAGATGTGCAAAGGAAAACTTAAGAATAAAACTTTGAGCACCTGTGATGAGGATATTCTTTTCTGAAGTAACACTGCAGGCATGCTGCCTGTTCTAGGGGGAGTGGAATTTGCAAGCTGTGCTTTAGCTTGCGTACTTAAATATTGACTAATACTTAGGAAAGGTTTTACCTCTGCACCATCAGAACATCTTGTGTCTTAGCTGAGAGCAGTAAAAATTGGGAAATTTTTCTGGGGCCAAGAGAATTGTAGCCTAATTTAACTCAGTACTAAAGCTAAAATAATGTTGATTTCTGTCCTTTTTCATAGAGTAATTGCTTGGTAATTAATCAATTAGTAATTAGTGATTGATTAGTAAAAGCAGATGCATTTCAAACTTGCCAGTTTTCACAGGAAATTTAGAGCTTTTTTGTGACCTTTTGTGCTGAGGTATCTTGTCACACAAGTTCTGAATGATAGATCGTAACTTCAGATAACTGTAATAATGTTGAATAAAAATCATTTTCATGAGTTGTAATTTTAATTTGTCAATGATGCAAAATTCAGTCTGATGTAAAAATGATATGGGTTTTTTTAGCTATTTATCCATAGCATAATTTTTGTTGTTGTTTTTAGAGCTTTCCTGATGTAGATGATGAAGGATACAGCATTAAACCAGAAGCAACACAGGATATCCTTTTTACTATTATTGTGCCAAGTTATTTGATGTTATTAATCCAATAATAATCCAATTAATCTCCAATTCATTGGAGAGAGGAAGTACTGACTAAAGAGTTAAGGAAGATAAATGATATTTATGCCTATGTTGTGATCTTGTATTCTTACATTCATAGCTTTTGTAAAATGAACCAAATTTTATCTTGGATGTATGTGTGCAAATGTTAAGGATTAGATTGGATCAGGTCATGTGGGAACTTTAAAAGGACGATAAAAATAAAAAGCAAAAAAATAGCCAGATCCACTGCAGATACAAAATTCCATGCAAATCTCTCTCCTTGAAAAGCTCTCAGAGAATTTATAAAGTTAAGTTTGCAAACTTTTTGAAGCATATTTAATGGTTATCTGTTCTCTACTGCACCCTCCCATTTTCTTTGTAGGACTATGGCAGTGCAGAAATACAAGTTCTGTTACATAATGAAGTCATTACACTACATGCTGTTTCCAGTTGGTGCTTTTAGCTTTTACTGTCTTTGTAATAATAGCTTTTGTGTACAGAATAGATTTTCTTCTGAGTCACCTCTATGGAGGCTCAAGATTTTTCTCTACCATTCCCCTGTTGCTTTGGAGGAAAATTCTTGTCCACATTTTTTCCTACTGCCACAGAGAAAAGTTCTACTTCAGAGCTGGGAATAGTTACCATAGATCTAAGCAAGCCTAGTATGTCAGCAAGATAGCTGATTTTTGAAAATGTATTCTCTGAATTTTCTGGGTACTGCAGATAAGAGGTGAATTTAGCCTGTACCATTACCTTAAATTGCAAAAACTTTTAAGCAGTTAAAAGCTCATTACTATGGCCAGCTCATCATCATAACTTTTTTTTTGTTTTCATCAGCTTTGCAGAATATGCCTCTAATGCCCACATGGAAGAGTCCTGTAAAAACAAAAGCAGTTGGTGTTATCTCCTATTTACAAAATTGATATAAAAGTGACAGACTTTTATCCAGTTCCAAGAGGAGTATTATTTCATGCTTTGCATGTATTTCTGAAAGTGAGAGATAAGTGAACAACATTTGTGCTTATGATGAATGATTCATCTGGGCATCCTTTTTTTTTATTATCTCTTTTTGTGTGAAACAAGAGTAAAGACATACGTCAAGTGAAAAATATCCATTATTTGCAATCTGTCATGAGATAGTACTTCAGCTTCTGAAAAGCTCGACCAGCTTCAGGAACTTATCAGCTCCCTTTCTCTTTTCCTCCCTTAACTTCTAGAAGTTTATTCTGTTGACGGGAACTCATGAGATAATTTGTTGGAGGACATTGTTTTATTATAATGACAGTCAATAAGTCTGACTTAAATCTGTATTGGCGAAACACTTTACAAAAACTGTCTTATTTGTAGAAAATGAATCTTGAAGGTCAGTGATAGCTTTTAAGGCAAGAAATCTTTTGATGAAATTAGAATTACTTGTTTTTGAAACCTTTTCTATAAATGCTTCTTTTTGAAGGAAGAGATAGGCATAAGATTAAGATATTTGGCTTTTTCCTCACCACAGCTTTCAGATCCTTTTGGCTGAAAGGGATTTGGAATGTCTTTAGGGTTCAGCTTTAAATCTTTTAGGGAATAATTTGAAGGAATTTAATGCAAATGTCTGTCATATTTGCAGGTGAAAACAACAGCGGTGACTTAGAGAATATGTACACTTCTTCCAGGTGGTACAAAACTTTTGTGTTTCTGTAGAGGGAAATTTTTCAAATTTTTCTTGCCAAAACAAATGTAGTTTTCAAGACTTAGCTTGGGCCTTTTAGAGCTTTTCTTCATTGCAGCTTCCGTGCATATAAAGAGCTGTTTATTTTCCTTATTTTGAGGACTGAGATGTCATTGTGTTTCCTTTTTATTCAAAGATGACAGTACTTCAAGCAGCAGACATTGTTCAGTTTGCTGTGCAGCCTGCTATTTAACTGGCTTCCTTTCTTGCAAAATTTTCAGTGCCACACTAAAAGGAGCAAGTAATGATGGCTCCTGCTCTTCCTTCACTGTTTATGTTAGGTACAGGTACCATGGGCTTTTCACTGCTCATTAGAAAACCTAGGCTTTTCTTCATTTGGTTTAAAAGATTTCTACATTTTTCGTGTGTCTGTTAGAATCTCTGTTGGAGTCCTGCAAATTATAATCTTACATGCAGAAGTATTGCTGTTTTAGAATCTTAAATTTAACCTCATGCCTTCAAATACACAGTTGTTCAGTTATATGACATCATGTGTTTCTGAGCAGTCATCATTCTGAAGATAAATGGAAAAAGCCCCTAAATTTTAACTCTGAGTTGTGAAATTTGGACTGTGGATGTATGTAAGTGCACAATGAGGTCACTTAATATGAGCATTTTGTGGAGAAAAATTATGAAGTGGATTAAGCAGATGACTTTGAGGTGTTTCCACCTTAACTGAGAAAAACATACCAAAGAGAACCATTTCTATTCATCCAGTGATTCTGACTCTGAAGATGATGAACCCAGAAGGTTCCATGTGGAAATAAAACCTGTCCAGCCAAATAATAGCTCTCAATACACTATGCCTTCTTTGGATGAATTAAAAGTATCCATAGGGAACATCACTCTTTCTCCAGCAATATCTGTAAGTTTTTTGTTCCTTGTATTTTTAATGTGTAGAAAAGTGGTAAAAAACCTGTGCTATAAAGATATAGTGTTCAGAATTTATTCTAGGTTCAATAACTTTTTTCTTGTGCACTAGGTAATTTTTGGTACACTTCATATTCCAATATATTTAGATTGCACTTTTATATTGCAATATAACATTAAGTGCTTTTCTCATATTTAAACTTCTGTATGAATCTTTTGAGTGCTCAACTCTTGTCTTTGTGCTCTTGCCACCACAAGAGATTCAATTACATCTCAGAGTCAGCCAAGTGTGCCTTTTAACATAATTTGCTAATTAGTTTTCAATAATATACAAGTCTTTTGAAACAGGTCATATAATGAGGATACATGTTACATTTGCAGTGCAGCTTTATTGATGTATCCTGCCAATTCATGGAATAATCCTTTATACCACCAGATGATAAATAATATTATGGTATGCTAGTACAGTATTCAGATCAGAATAAGACTGGTTCTGATTTTAAGGAAAATAGTGCGCATAACATATTAAAATAATAATTTTTCTCTTTTTTCCTCCACCACATTTTGAAAGCAGAGGCACAGTCCTGTAAGTAGAGAATGGCTTTTTATTTGCATTTGTAGTTAAAACTAAGTAAGTGTAGTATGTGAGCAAACTTGTTGGGAAAGCATGAGGAATGTTTTGTTTCATCTGTACCATGTGATAGATACACAGGCTGTTTAATTGTCTGTCCCAGACAGTAAACAGATCTAAAAATGCTGCTCCCTTTGTCAGCTCTATAGTATTTATTCCTGCATTTTCATACTGGTATAGAAGATGTGCACTGGTTCCTCTGTCCAGGCTTATATTCCATGGTCTTCCAGAATCTCATGATGGTTTTGCCTGGCATTGAAAACAAAACATCTCATAGAAAGTTGAGTGGAAATTCTGAGACTCTTAAGTGGTTTATTTCACAGTAGAATAACTTATTTCTAATTTTTTTTCTTGTTTCAGGCACAAATGAATCAAAATTCATCCAGTAAGTGTGAATCTTTTAGTCTGTTAGTTTTTAACATAGAATGAAAACAAATCTCTTTTTTCAATTGTTGGAGACATAAACTTCTTAAATATCTGTATTTTAAATTGAACAAAATGTTTCTCTTTTTGGTTTTATATAACTCTTTGTTATATATGTATTTGGCTGTTCCCTGTTGTGGGGAACAGATGAACCTGTATCTGACAGTAATGAGGAACACATCCAGATGTCAAAGGGGTAACCCCATGGAAAAAACTCCTGTGCAAGTTCCTGTAACCCTTACACCTGCTCAAGTTTAGTATGATCCACAAACCAGGAAAGCATACTGTGTGTATGATGTAAAATATACATAGAGGATAGAGCATTGGCTTCTGTTTTTCAGGGTTTTTTTGGGTTTTTTTTGTCAGTGGGAAACAAGGCCAGATTTGCTGGAGAACAGTATTGATATTATACAGTATAATTATACAGTAAACTGTATAATTCAAGGAGGAAGTTTCAAATAAACAACACTTCTTTATGAAGTGCATTGGTCTATGTAGTCTTCTCATATTTCAGGAATATCTAAATTTAAGTTATCAGAAATAACTTTTTCTGATTAATTAAATTCAGAAATGCGTTTTCTTTTTTCATTTTAGTAGTAATTTGTTTTGAACTGCCAACATTAATATTAACTATCTTTTTATAATGAAAATGAAATTTTTATTTTATATTTCACACTTTTGGTGATAATACTGCATCTTCTTCTTAGGTGAAGAGTTAACAAAATCAAAACTTCCTGCTCCAACTACTGAGTAAGTTCAAATCTAAAATTCTATCAAATGCTGTTTTGCAGGAATTTGTTCTTATTTTTCTAATACTCATTGAAAATGACAGCTGTGTCCTGTTTTAAGTTGTACCTCTATGGCATTATAAGATTAAGTGTATCAATGGATGTTTCCATCTATTTGTTTACTCCTTCTAATGCATTTGATTTATTGTGATCAATCTCAGATGATATTTTTAATTACATATGTTTTTAATTACACAATGTTTTTGAATCAGATATTTCAAATATATCAGATATATCTATCTATCTATATATATAGATAGATATCAGATGTCTATCTATCTATATAGATATAGATATATAGATATAGATATCATATATATATATATTTATATCAGATATTTTAAATCAGATAAATCATTTCTATGCAAGAGTGTTCCATGGTGAAGTGTTTAGGATTGCAAACTACAAATTTACACTGATCTGCATACATTGCTTATGTGTATATAGGCTGAAATAAATGAATTTGAAGATGTAGGTCTCAAAAATTACAGTTGTTTAACTGACATTATGGAGTATGTCCACAAACAAGTTTTCACCAAGGTGTTGACTAAGACAGTCTCCTTATGTGTAAATCAGTTCTTTGACCTGCAACTTTTGACTAATTCTTTTCTTTTTAGATGCAAAGACTAATATAGACTAATTTGTCAAATGTTTTTGTCATATTACTGAGGGACTTTTTACAAGGGTTATGTAGTGATAGGTCTAGGAGGAGTGGCTTTAAACTGAGAGTAGTTTTAGATTAAATATATGGAAGCAATTCTTTACTGTGAGGTCTGGTGAGATGTGGAAGCAGGTTGCCCAGAGAAATTCTGGATGCCCTGTCTCTGGAAGTGTTCAAGTGTTCAGGAATGGGCTTTGAACAACCTGGTTCTAGTGGATGTCAGTGTAGTTGGAACAGAATTTTTAAAGATCCCTTCAAAGCCAAACTACTCTGTGATTATTATAATTATTACATTATCAAACTACTGCTGAAGTTTGTGATTTTTGTGAATGCATAAATCTCTCATTTCTATTTGAATTTTAACTCTTAATATAGAAAGGGGAACAGTGACTTCCTGGCATGGGATCCACTCTTCAGCACTTCTCTTGAATCTTCCTCTTCAGCTTCTCTGGCATCCTCATCCTCCTCAGGTAAAATATTTGATGGTAGAGATTGAGTTTACCATATTTCTGGATGTTCTGGTGTTGTTTTTCAGTTATTGCAAGGGGATGTGCTTTGATGCATAAATGATAGAATTTTATAAAGCAGTAAACAGTGTCTTAGAAGTGTCACACGACTGAGAGGGCAGTATATAAGCCTTTCCAGCTGGAGAGCAAGAGGGAAGAGGGAGTGCAAGACACTTAAGGAAAATTCTATCTTGCTCCTGCCTTTTTTTATTGCCTTCTCATACTTACTGGATAATTGCTTACCATCTAGAATGCAGTCCTTTTTTTCAGCTGATAAAGCTGGGAGAGTAAATAGAGGATGTTGCAACAACTGTGAGACAAGCTGAACTTGCACAATGAATAGGGTTGGATTTCTTCTTTCCAGGAAAGTTGACTGGGCTGTGTGGTACAAAGGCATTTCAGGGCTTTGCTGTGAGGAACTTGTTTCCTGTAGGAAGTCATGATTCTGTTAGATGTGAAAGCATAATCCAAAGGGAGATGGATAAGAATGACAGGACTGAGACATGAATTAAGCTGAGATCCTGAAAGCAGGGATATTGCAAGGAAAAGGATGGTGTGTGGCATATGGAGGTGGAGGGACAGAGCACATGTTACATGGGAATTTTGGGTTGCAGGATTTTAGTGTTGGTAGGACACTGGCAGATTTTCCTGAAAGCTAATATTTGCAAAATACAGTTTAATAGTTCTTTTCAGTCTACCTACTGTGTATCTTTATTCCAACATCTTAATTTTCTCTTAATGTAGACACTTTTCTCCTCCCACACACCTGAGAAAGGAGGTGTGTTCACTTATGGTTTTAACTAAGTACTTGTATTCCAAAAATAGTCCTCACTTCTTTGTTCATGATTATGGCCTTCTAGCAGATGTCTTCTGTGCTTGATCATGCAGATTGAAGTACAATAACGAAGATTACATGTATCAATAGGAGAATTCTGAAAAACTGGTGTTATTTCTTGGCTTAAGTAATTTTTTTTTAGCAGCAATCGACATTGCTTTGTAACACTTCAGATTTTAGGTAGAACTTAGTCTTTCACTACGAATTCATGTTCCTTAAAGGTTAAGGTTTAAACAAATTTGGCTTACAGATTTCATCATAATTTTCTCATCCTACTTACATAATCAGTCAATAGTGTTGGCGAGTGAAACCACCATGTGTGTGGTAACACATTTAAGAATAAATTCTAGGGAGAGATATACTACTAGAATATTCTGAAAATAAATGGTGCTTTCTTAAAATACTCTGTTTTGGTAGGTTTGGTCTTGTGTTGGGAGTCTGCAGAGAAAGGCAGAGGATATTTAACTTGTTGTGCTGGTGGTTGTAGCTGTATTCTGGTGTTTATTGCTGTGCCTGGATGGGAAGTGAAAGCAGGTTAGGAAATCTCCATACAGTTGCTCCTGGCAGCAGAACTGTGGAGAAAGTAGTCTCGGCTGATGAGTAATGACAGACATCCGTAACATCCTCCTTAGGCAGGGAGTCATCTACCCTAGTCCTACCCTTCAGGATGATTATACACAGAGCCCTGCAGTTCATAGAAATTGGTGCAATAGAGTGTCTTGTGGGCATAAATCAAGTTTAGATACATCTGTGCCTTGGCAAAGTTTATCTGATAAATAATTATTTCAAGGATTGTTGTTCTAGGAGTGAACTAAGATATTTGCATTTGTGAAATAATCTGTAGAATTAAATAGAAAGTAAGTGTTCCAAATTATAACTAACTTCTAATACATTTGAGGCAAAAAAAATTGGATTCATGTTTAAATTGAGTTCTAATGGTTGCTAACTTGAAAGTTAGTTCTAAAAGTTTTTTTTTAAAAAATACTTAACTTATCTGATTGTATTTTTCTTGAAATCAATGTTTAATCTTCAACTTGAAGGTCAGTAGTAAACTGGTGCTTGAAGTTTTTGAAAATCTCAATCCAAAACTTAAATTACATACATTAGTTATGTGGAATACAGTATATGTCCCTTACAGTTTAAACATTTGTTTAACTATTGTTTTATAACTGTGTTAATCATTGAACACTTAAACTACCTTGGTATTTGAGCAGACAGTGGTTTATGCAGCACAGAAGTAATCTTTGGTCATCCATGAATAATCCCACTTTATTAGAAGCTTAAGATAACTTTGTTATCTTGAACAAACACAACAGACATTTTTTAGCTAACTCTTGATATTTTAGAAATGTTTCTATTAGTTATTGTCCTTATTTTCATCCGTATGTATTTTAAAATATTAAATATTTAATATTAAACATTAACATCTCCATATTGTTTTATAATAGGATTGATAGTACTATTTTTAAAGCCTTTGAATGATAGTTAAAATACCTGCTAGAAAGGGAAAACTGTTAAAATTCTTAATGTTTAGGTGGACTTAGAGAATGTATTTGTTTATGGCAAAAAGACCACTGTAGAGAGGACAACTGTATATTTGATCTGAACTTTTAAATGTGTTTCTCTCTCTTTTTGATTTTGGTTGTCACTGCTGTTGCTCCTAGCTCTGCCAATCTGCAAGATGTTGAGAACTGACTAACCTTGCATTTTCTGCTTCTATTGTCATCTAGAGCAACAAGCAACAGCAAGTGCAGGGAATACCTGTGGAAAATTCCTTTATTCAGCAGTCAGAAGACTATAGGATGAGAGAGGAAAAAAAAAATCTGAGGTGGATGATGCCTCATCCATATTGTTCCTCACTAGACACAAATTGATACAGACAGAATAACTATCAGACTGAATCTTTGAGTCAATACCTTTGAAGGAAATTAAAAGCAGAATGCTGTGGAGAGAAACCAAAAATGGAGTAGGATGCAAGAAGGGAAAGACAAAGTTGAGAAAAAATTAAATCACAGCAGGTAGGAAGTCAGAGGAATGAGGAAAGTTGTGAGAAATAGAGCCTTAAGTGGAGAAATACACAGTGATTTTTTTTTTAATGTACTAAAAAATGGAAAGTGACATGGTTGGCAGTATGAATGAAGTACACATGATATGTGACTGGCTTTTTTCTATCTTCTGTTTGTGAGGTGGGGGGGTTATCTTAGTGGAGCAGTTATTTTCTGTGCTGGCTAGTAATCCTTGTGCAGTGGATATTGACTACTTTTTTGAATATTGAAACTTTTATCTTTTCGTTGTCGGTCCTAGTTTCAATTCTTCCCTTTTCCTTCAGCTACCCTAACAGAGCACAATGGGAGCTCCTCCTCATCTACCAGTGATTTGCCTGGGTGTAGAATATCTCAGTCTTTGCTTGGACACCAGACAGATTCTGGGTCCACAAGCCCATCCTCACCAGGCTTTACCATTAGCACTTTGTGCAAACCTGGTGTTACAGCAGCGCCATCAGGGAGTACCACTACTTTATCCTGTTTTTCACGGTCTCAAAGTCAGTGGATTTCCTTTGCTGATGAACTTCTTACAATTAGACACACGAGCACAGACAAGAAGGAGCCCCAAAGATTGCATTTTAAAACTGAAAATGCCTGCCTTGCCTCTTCTGCTTTGCTTGGGAATTCTTCCAACAGCTGTGCTTCTGAGGATCAAAGTGACCTTTTCAATAACTCTATATGCCATGAACAATTATTCATTGAAGAAACTGGCACTGCTGCTGAAATATCTTCTGCATCATCTTCAGCACTACTGGACTATAGTTTAGTGTCTTCTTGTGCTCATACAAATAAGGGTATGCCAAGCATGCATTCTGTACTGCTCTTTTGCTAATAACTGACTCCAAAAAAGCAAGCTTTGGATTCATTTTTCTTTTCGTTATTATTACTCAACTGATGTTAAAATTAACTCATCTTCTTACTTAGAATGTACTAAACTGCTTGTTAATACCAATTGTGATAGTGAAGTAAATACTCAGCTTGAAATGAGAAGAAAAATTCAAATTATTCATTTAAAGGCATTGCTTTCTCTTAACTATGCAGTGTTGCTTTTCTAGAAATGGGAATGTGTTTTTGTGGGATGTCAGACAGCAGTGAGATCTCAAACAATAAGTAGTTGCATTTGCTAAAACAATTTTTACATACAAGTTTCCAAGAGTAGTTGGTATAAAATCACTTGAGAGCAATGAGAAAGCCCATGATGTTATCTTTAGATGCACTTTTCAGGGTATCACATGGCACTATTTTAAAGGCACTAAGGATTTGTGGTAGCTCTTGTACAATAGGAACCTCTAGTAGAAACATCACTTCCAGATACTCTACTCAAGTAAATAACTATTTATGTTCAGTGTGATCTGTCTAATATTTTCTTAACTTTGCTTTCTTTCAGCAAGGCCCACCACTCCTCTTTCTGTGGGCACCATTGTACCCCCTCCAAGACCTGCATCAAGACCAAAGCTGTCTACTGGGAAACTTAGTGGGATTAATGAAATAGTATGTATTGGGTTTTTTTTTTTATTATTATTTGCCATTTTGACTTGATTTTAGATACACCATTCATTTACACTGTTACAGTGGAATTACTTTCTAGCCAATGTT
Organism: Trochalopteron elliotii; assembly: GCA_024734555.1. Lineage (NCBI taxonomy): Eukaryota > Metazoa > Chordata > Aves > Passeriformes > Leiothrichidae > Trochalopteron > Trochalopteron elliotii. The sequence continues at coordinate 1,695,620 of JANPWX010019792.1, forward strand.
CAAGGAATCACATAAGCAGATTTCCAACATTGCCAAATAGGCATGGTAATAGTTTATGATAGCTATCTTATTACAGCAAATAATTATTAACACAAGTACAAAGGTCCAAACCATGATTTTTGCATCAGCTGAGTGTTTTTAAATAAGCAAATCTGTAATTTGATGATGAATGATGGCGCATGCATAAGATTGAAGTTCTCAAAATGCAAAATTCTGGTGAAGTTATTAACAAACCTCCCTTGATTTAGGGATATCACCACAGCTTTGGGAAATGAGTGGGGGTTTTTTCAGTTGTATGTTGACAGAAGTAGCCCTGTTATGACTTCTCCTTGCACTTGGTGCTGGTTTGGGGAGAAGGGAGGTGGTAGATCACAGCAGTTGCCCTTGAGGATGGTGAGAGGTTGTGCCCTGTCTGCCTGTGCCTGCAGTGTGGGTTCACCTGCCGATAAGGAATGTGGTAAAGAATGCAAATAACCAAGCAGCCTATCAGACTAGGCCATGCCTAATTTCCTCTGTAAATATTAGTATTCTGCAGGTTTCACTTGACTTCCTGACTTGAAAAAAATGTTCCTGTGGTAAAATCCTCTTATAGTCTTTTAAAGTAGATAAGTACCATATTCTTGGTACAAACAAAATTCTCATCTTATGCTTTGACGAAACTGACAAAATATTTTCAGACTGTTTTGCTTTTCTGTAAGATCAGAACAGAGTTCATTTTGAAATTCTTTTCTCTTTCCAATACAGAATTGTAGTAATTGCTCTTAGCCCAAGAAATCTGTTCTTCCTGTCATCATAATTAAATGGAAGAATTTATCTGGTACTGTTCTGCTATAAAGTATGATCCTGAACAAAGCTACATTCATTTTACACTGTTGCTTTTGAAATTTATTATTCTCTGGATACAAGGAGAAGGTTATCAATTGTCTTCATTATATGTTAGCTCCTTTTACAATTCTCAGTCTCTATCAAAGTCAACAAGTGCAATAGAACGTGGAAAAAAAGTTACTCTAACATCCCACCCTTAGAGGGAAGGAAACACCCAAGATTCATCAATGCTAGTGGTTGAAAGGAATGACTGAAGTCAGAGGGTTCACAAAACTCACAAGGCTTTATTATTAAATTATGTACTTGGCATGGAAATTGGTATGTTAGTCCCTGACCTACTGTATATGCACATGACAGTGGGTTCTGGATAAAGAAGTAGAATAAAAAAGGAAGAGATAAAGGAACATATGAAATAAACAGGAAGGGAGAGAAAGAGAGGGAGAAAAAGAGATCACCAATCCTGGTTCCAGTGTCTGTTCAGCTGATGGAGTGTCCTAGAGGTATCACCTAGGCTTATTGGGAGTACCTTTTTATAGACAGGTTTTCCCCACCCTGGAGCTAAGTTTCTTGTTTTCTATGCAAATTAGTTATCATGCACAGTTCATTCCTTCAGACCTTTCTAGAATTCAGTCAGAGGGCTTTGGGGGTCCTGGGTGGTCTTGATCCCCCCTCTACCATCCATGCCCACTTCTCTGCCTCCTTCCTGTACTTGAGCTGTACATGTGCTTATGCTTATCTGCAGGAGCCAGAACAGCATGTTTGTCATGGAAAAGTGCTGCCTATCACTGCATAGCCCCTTCTCCTGCCACATCTTGTTCTTTTTCAGTTTGTTATTACCAACAATCCTTGGTTCTTATCAGCAGACCTCAGCTGTTGGTACCAACAGTCCTTGGTTATTGACAAAGTTCTGTGGTTATTACCAGCTGGCCTTGTCTATTAGTACCAACAATCCTTGGTTATTGCCAACAGTCCTTGATCATTGGCAGCAGTCTTTGTCTGTTATTACCAACAATCCTTGGTTGGTCCCACAGCTATGCAGCTATCAGTGTTTCAGACATACGCATTAGCTCCTTATCTTCTGGGATTCTACAGCTATCCTGCCAAAATGATGATCTGGGGGTTTCAGTGCCTTTCAGATAGGTTAATCCCAGCATGATCATTGGTTAAATACCTTAACAGTTACGTGTATCCTAAAACCATCCAGAGATTTAGAGTGAAAGTGACTTTTAAGTCCTCTAGGCCAACCTGCTTGAGAAAGGCCTGACTTCAGAATTGTATCAGGTTGCTCAGGCAGGCACATGCTGAGTTTTGAAAATCTCCAGAGTGGGAAATTTTACAATCTCCCAATCTGACAGCCTGTCTCAGGATTTTACCACAAGGTTGCAAGAAGGATTTTTTCCCAAAGTCCAGCTGACATTTCTTTGCTGTAGCTCTTGCATCTCTTAAAAAAGCCTGACTCTGACTTCTTTGAGTACCTCTTTTTACCTAGTAGGAGACTGCTAATAATTCCCTTCTTAGGCTTCTGTTCTCTGGGCTGAAAAAACCCTGGTCCTACAGCCTGTTCCTCTCTTGCTCCTGTACTTCAGTCACAACTATTTTAGTTGCCCTCTGCTGCTCCCACTTCCAGTTCATTAGTAGCTCTGCTTTAGCTCTCTAAATCTTGTTTGCCACACATACACAGGGCTGTAGTCTTAGTTTCTGATACTATGTTTTATTATTATTATTATTATTATTATTGAAAGGCTGTTGTTGCATAATCAAATATATTAAACTTGACTACTCTGTCAAAAAAACTATAATCTATGAAATAATGGAATTTACTTCAATGGAAAATGCAGGTTCTCTGTTTTCCATTAAAAACTAGGGTAGATAAAATATTAAAGAAACTATGTTGAGAAACATTGTGAAATTGATTGGGGCATGAAATTAGAACTTTTCTATTTACAATATTTTTTTTCATCTCCTTAAAACCACTTTGTGTTATATTCTTGTGATCTCTTTTGTTCAGCCTAGGCCATTCAGCCCTCCATTGACCTCTAACTCAAGTCCGCCTCCAGCAGCTCCTTTGGCACGTGCAGAGAGCATTTCTTCTATATCCTCTTCTGCTTCCCTCAGTGCAGCAAACACACCTACAGTTGGTAAGTTTGATTAACCATTTTATCTTACTTGAGAAATAGGACAACTTAGCCACTAGGTTGCACCTGTGTGTGAGAACCACTTGTTGGAGTTAGTTGTTTCATATGCCAGTCCAGGCACTTCAAGCATCCTTTGCAATGTCTGCTTCTAAATGACACTGAGACACAGGAAGGTAGATTAAATTAGATTAGACATAGATCCAGTTATGGCATGTTCTTTAGGGAAATATTATTCACAATTGACCTTCCATGAATTCTTATTTGGTATCCTTGTATATCCATCAAGTACAACATGTTGTCATATATTTGTTCAGAAGATATTATTGTATAGGTGCAGAAATACTTAGGGATGCTGAAAATTTTGAATAAGTACAAATATTCACAAAACTGAGTTCTTCTGTGTTTTTATAATTATGTTTGTTGTTCCATAATTGCAGTTTCCAAAAAATAAATCTAATGCATCTTTTTCCTCAACTTAGTTAAGAACATAATCTAAGCAGTAAAAGGAAAACAAACAATTAAACAAGAAAGATTAAGATGAAAAGGAAATTAGTCTTTGTGGGTTGCCACTGATTTCAGAAGGTTTTTTCTTGTTTTTAAAGGAAGGCCCTTCAGTTTTGATACTTGATTATCATAAATCAAAAGGAGACATTGGGGTTTTTTTTGGTTAGTTGGGGTTTTTTGTTAGTTTGGGGAGGCCAAGGCTTAAGACATTTTAACTTGTTTATTGTATTGTATAGCAGTATTGAACTGTTTAATTCCTGAACACAGTTACACCTTTAGTCACAAGTTAAATCAGGTAGTCAAGTTATCATGTCATTATCTGCAAATGTTATTGTTGCCAAGGATTCCTCAGTCAGGCTCAGCAGCTCAGGAGAGCATCTGTGCAGCACCTAGTGGGAGTTCTGCAGTGGAGTTGTTTCCACCCTGTGCAGAAACAAAGCTACTGAGTTCTGCCCAACCTTAGCTTTTACAGTTCAGCGTCCACCAGTTTCATAAATGCTGAGAAGCATCACAGAAACACAATTGATATTTTGGTTGCCAGAGTCTATCCAGGCTCACATCCTCAGGTCTCAGCTCTGGTGCTGAGGAACCAAACATTGGTGGCATCAATATCCCCAGCTCTGGGGAGATATGTGTGTGTGTTGTTGGAAACAGTGGCAGAGTGAAATCAGGAGGTGAGGCAGGAGGTAATGAGGTGTGTGCTGACACTGAGGTTTGATGTGGTTATTATTCTGGCCTAGGAAAAATAAATACCACCAGTTCCATCTGCACTGGCTGTATGAATTAAACAGTCCTGAAAAATGGGAAGGGCAGTGCAAAAAGCTGAAATACTTTGGGGCATGAGGATATAGTTTGCAATACATTCTGTATTCTTTTAATTTTTGCACAATCCACTGTTCGCCTTACCCCATTTTTTCTGAATAATGGAGAATTGGCTTTGATTATCTTTTTCCAAGTGAATTTTAAGGCATGCATAATTGAGTTCTTCTTTTATGCTTTAGCCTTAATTTAATTTGCAAAATATTTTTGAATATTAATTTTTAACATCTATTTTTGCTTGAAATATTTTGTTTTCTTTGCAATGTTTTGTTTCATTTAAATGTAATAGATGATGATCTTTTGATTCGAAATCTTCCTACAATTGAAAAGCTTTGTGAGACACCACCAGGTATTGTACTCAAAGCACATTTATGTCTTATCTAATCATCCTAATATACTACATCTAATAAAATTGTATTTCTTTTGAAGCAAGTTTCTCCAGATATTTCTGGTATCTGGCACATACAAGCTGCTTGACATCTCAACTACACAGCAAGTTGTATGTTGTTGAAATCACCAAAACTTGATGTAACCACTTTTATATAATGTTATCTTCTGTCTGTCCACTTCCCTGCTCCATAAACAAGCTGAAACTTGGCCTTGCTCCTTCAGTTTGTCGTTATTGCTTTCTTTCAAGTAAAGTGAAAGTAAATATTTTTACTTTGACAATCCTTATTCTCCTAAAACAAGTAGATAGTAATGCTTCTATATTTACATATAATACAAGTCTTAGAAGGCAGACATGATAAAGACAGTACTTTCTTTAATAAATTTTATTTTCACGACAGCTGTTTAGCCAGTATTAAAACTCTCTGGATCTTTGTTCCCGAAAAACTGAACTAAACCCATTTCATCAGCCTTATTCATCTGCCCTTTTTATGACCAACAATGCAGTCTTTTGTTCTGCAGTTTTGGTCTGCACCTTGAAGGTGTCAATGCAACCATTTGCATGGTTATGTCACTAGCTCTTGTGTCAGCCCAGCTCAGGGGCTGGTAGCAGTGATCAGGCTGAGGCTGGTGGCAGGGCACTGAAGCCAGGTTTGCCAGCACTGCCAAAGGTGATAGAACTGGAGCCTTGGTCTGGGCTGCAGCCTGAGATGAAGTGAGGATACCTTCATGCAGCTGATACTTCCCTTCCATCTGAAACCTCACAGCAGATATAGAAAACTCTGAAGCTGAATGTTGGTGTGTTGAATTGTACTCTCAGCAGCAAGGCAATAAAACAATGACTTTCAGCACCAGGACAAGCACTTATGTTCGTTTTGTATGACAGAATGACAGAATCATGAAGGGTGGGGAAAAACTGTCAAGATCAAGTCCAGCCATTGAACAATTACCACCTTGTTAACTAAACCATAGCACTAAGCACTCCACTTGAGCACCTCCAGGGATGGTCACTTGCCCACCTCCCTGGGCAGCCAATACTAAGTGAAGAAACTCTTGCTGTTGTCCAGCTTGGTTCTCCCCTGGCACAGCTTGAGGCCGTTTCTTCTTTTCTTGTTGCTGATTGCCTGGGAGAAGAGACTGCCCCCCACCTTGCTACATCCTCCTTTCAGGCAGTTGTGGAGAGTGATAAGGCTCTCCATATCACTCCTTTTCTCCAAGCAAAATATCCTGAACTCCTTCAGCTGTTTCTCATATTACTTACTCTCCAGACCCTTCCCTTGCTCCATTGCCCTTCTCTGGATGTCTTCCTTGAATTGAGGGGCTCAAAACTGGACACAGGATTTGAGGTGTGGCCTCACCAGTGCCCAGCACAGGGGGACAATCCCTGCCCTGCTCCTGCTGGCCACACCATTGCTGATCCAGGCCAGGATGCCTTTGGCCTTCTTGGCCACCTGAGCACTGCTGGCTCCTGTCCAGTCACTGTCACCAGCACCCCCAGCTCCTTTTCCTGTGGGCAGCTTTCCAGACACTCTGCCCCAGCCTGTGGCCCTGCCTGGGGCTGTTGTGAGCCAAGGGCAAGATCTGGCACTTGGCTTTGTTGAATCTATAGTAATTTGTTTATTTTTCAGTTCATTTATTTTCTAGGAGAATGCATAGATTTTTGAGTCAAAGGGTGATGAACAGTGGGAACAGAGCAAAGAAGAGAGAAGTGCTCTCATTTGTAGTTCCCCAAATAGGTCTCAGAGAAATATATATACATCTGTATTTGCTTTGGTGTTCCCTAAAAAAAAAGTAAAAAGAATGTTATTATTTCTAATAATTTTCACTTTTGAGTTAAGCAAACAGTGTTTGTCTTTTACCAATAGGAATATAATGAATATGTTTGCATTGCTCTGAATAATTTTTGAAATATTGCTATAAAAATATACATAAGGCCATTAAGTAAGAGATTTTAAAATAATTGATACACCTATATACAAGGTAATCCTGTCTGTTCTACAGTTGTTTGTTGTTCCTTAGTAAATTGTCAGAAAAAGACATTAAAAGAGCTCACCAACTGTAGAGCCATGTTCACTGAGTGTACACTTTGGCTTTAGTGAAGAATAATTCGGGAGTTCATTATTTCACCAAACAGAATTTCTAGTAATTGATAACTCATTATTTTATTGCCCATTTCCCTCTTGAAATAATGATTTCTGGATTCCTGAGACTATTGGGGATCACAGCTTTTATTGGTAGTTTTCAAGGACAGAAAAACTTTGGAATCATTATCCATGTATTGTCTGAAAGAATAAAGAAAAACAACCTACTGTTCATACTGAAAAAAATGAATAAATCTGTGGATTTTAGCCAGAATCATAATAATTAGTTAATTTAAGAATTTTTGGTTTTCAACACTTTTGACTAGATCTCTTGGATCTAAGGAGGCCTAAGTGTTGCACAAATACTTTCATGGTACTGAGAAGCATTCTGAACATTTTACTACCTTATGTGAGAAATTATAATGGAGAGAGAAGTACAAGGTAGCAGAATTAGACCAGCTCCTGTCTTTTGCTATCTTTCTGTCACTACTTCATTCACTTACCTCTTAATTTAAGGTCTAATATGAGATATTAGGTGCTCTGTGAAGAGCAAGGCCTGAAATTCCTTTTGACTTCTGAAAGAGCTCAGAAAGGACAGCCACTTAGAGTAAATAGGTTTGTTTGCCATGGGCAATATTATACAGAAGCATTTCGTCCCTGCTTCATGGTATGAAAGAGAAATTTTTCAATTTGCTTATGAAAAGATAAAGACTGTACCTCCTTTGTGGTAGGTAGTACTGTGTGATACAGACTATTTCTTCATGCTACAAAAAACATAATAAGATGCTATCTACTACACTGCTGCACTAAGAAAAAAAGAAGAAACTTCCAGTATTGTCTTTTGTGTTCCGTACATGTGTAGGAAATTAGTGAAAAATGAAATCCCATGACAACCTGTTTCATCAACTGAATATGCACATTTCAAAAAGCCTTAGCATGAGGTCTTGGTTGATTTTTATAGCTCTGTATTGGAATTGTGTTGTGTTGATACAAGCAATTCTGCTTGGGAATTGCAATGTTTGTTGGCTGAAAAAGTTAAAAAGATGTTCAACAATTCACTTATATGGGGTAATATTGATGAATTAGCGTTTAAGTTCATTTTTTCTGTAAGTGATTTCTTAGTATTTCTGTGACCATTTTATCATGCATTTTTCCATACAAGAAGCATACAGTAGGGATTTTTTTTTAAAGCATTCTAGTCAATTTGGGTCTGTTGACTGCACCCCCACCAGTAGTCATTTTAATGCAGTGTTCCTCTGTCTCACATATTTCCTTGTGTCTGTTTACATAATGTCGTGCCAATAGTCAAACCTGCATTCTTAGGCTGCTGAGCAGCATTTTTGTGGAATGATTGTACTATGTTTATGTATTTCTACACACTTTACAAGTAATACCTCAGATGATACTGTGATATTGGTGTAAACTCTTGTGAAAATTACAGATGTAGCCAACCATTCTGAAATCTACTAAGCTTTTTGAAAATTAAACCTATACACTGTATGTATTCTAGGTGTTTCACGTGGTCCCAGCCCCGTCAGCCTTGGAAACCAGGACACCTTGCCTGTTGCAGTAGCTCTTACTGAGTCTGTTAACGCCTACTTTAAAGGAGCAGATCCCACAAAGTTAGTTAAATAATGAATTGGGTTGAATGTTGCAATAAGAAAAGACACTGGGTCTACTTCTCTTACTGGGGGAGGGGAATGAGTATACTTCGGAAGGGGAATTCAAAGGGGTTTTTCTCCCAGGGTATAAATGACAACAGTGGCTCAGTGTTCTGTAATGCCAGGAGCTCACATACACCTGCTTTACAAAAATGTGTTCAGTGAGAGCACTGAGAATGAAGGATTTTTATCATTGTCAGGTAGGTGTTACATGTGATTTTGTGCAGCTGAAAGCACTTCATTCCCTGTCACATCCGTTGCTGTGCTGCTTAGGCCTTGCCTAGGCAGAGCCATGCCATATTTTCAAAGCTTGAAAAATATCCAAGACTACTGTATGCTTAAGTAGTTAAAGTTTTTTCTTTCTTATTTCATCTTACTTCCAAGCTGAGAGTGACAGTAGATAGTCACATTACCCTCATTTGAGACTGATTTTCTGTTTTTAATTCAGTTCATAAGATTGTGAAATTAGAGTTGCTTTAAAATTAGTATTAGAACTAGGAGGTTAATGAGTTGCAGTGAAGCTGATTTTTTAATTCTCTTCTAGATGTATTGTGAAGATTACTGGTGATATGACAATATCATTCCCAAGTGGGATTATTAAAGTCTTCACCAGCAACCCGTCTCCTGCTGTGCTCTGCTTCAGGGTGAAAAACACTAGCAAACTAGAGCAGATTCTTCCAAATGCACAACTTGTATACAGGTCTTGTATTTTTTTTTACATAATTGTAAGCTACATAATTTGTAAAATATGAGTTGTTGTCTATGTAAATCAGAATTCTTTGCAGTCTGGTTGATTTAATTACATAAAATTTAATTTTCTGAATTAATCTCGTTCTGCTTAGTTCTCTCCACTGCTACTGTTAAAAATTTCAATGATTAAAACTTAAATGACTGAACTTAAAACTTGTGCTGAGTATAACAAGAGCCATAAAAATAATTTGTAAATGTGTCTGTGTTTTGATATGCATTTTATAAATAATTTCTTTACACAGTAGTAATAATGGTAAAACTAAATGATAAAACAGTAGCCTTAAATGGAAAACAAGTAGTAGGAGACTCATGTACTCTCCTTTGCCACTAGTGTATTTTAAAGCCAGATCATTACACTAATCAGATTCTTTACATAACTACCTCTCAGCATACTTGGAAGAATTTGTAGTAAAAAAAAATGTTGCTGATTAAGTAGGATAACTGTTGAAATTACACTTGGAGATGCTGCTTTTTAAAAGAAAAGCTGGAAATTTTTAGCAGAAATCCATTTCAGCTGAGCAGTTTCTGTTTCATTTATTGGAGAAATTATTTGAACACTAAGCTAAATGTTTTTAAATGCTGTTTTTTTTAATTACTGCAATAATAAATCAAACCATATGTGTGTATTCTTTTTTATTTAATTTCATTTGTTAGTTCATACTTCCTGTAATGAATAATTCATACAAAATTAAGTTTAATCATTGTTTGAGATGACAGTTTATAACTGAAATGTTAGCAGAGCTGTATCTGACAAAGTGAATTATACTGAAAAAGCATATTTTGCAAATGTCTAGTATTCTTGAATGAGTGGTGTAATATTTCACTCCTAATTAATGATCTTTCTTTGTAGTGATCAGTCACAAAGTGACTCCAGTACTAAGGACTTTTGGATGAACATGCAAGCTATAACTGTCTACCTCAAGAAGTTATCAGAGCAGAATCCATCTGCATCCTATTACAATGTGGATGTTTTAAAGTATCAGGTAAACGCTTTCATCCTTTTGTAATTTTTTAGGAATTCCAGCAGATATGATATATACCCAGAAATTAAAAGAATTATTCTTTGTCTGCCAGCATGGAGGTGAACTCTCATCCCTCATCTAGACCAGTTCCTGCTATGTCTCTGCTTACAATGTGTAGACTCTGCCCAGGCTTAGCACGTTCCTGCTATGCTTCATGTCATTCCCTAAGATACAGGGCTTGCTTCAGCCCAATCCTGCAAGCAAGCCTCAAACACTGGGCTTTCTTATATTTGTCAGCACAGTCAAATTCTCCTTTAAGAGATTTGGTGGGGCCTTCTTGTAGTTTGTACTCATACTGTGTTTGATTTTGCAATTACCTGTGTTTTGGATGTTGGCACTGATTAATTTTAATGCGTGGCTCAGGCTTTCAGGTGAAAGAGAGTAGGTTTAGATTAGATATTAAGAAAAAATTCTTTACTCAGTGTGTGAATCACTGGCACAAGTTGCCCAGAGGAGTTGTGTATGCCCCACTTCCCTGGCAGTGTTCAAGGCCAGACTGGGTGGGGCTATGAGCAACCTGGCCTAGTGAAAGTTGTCTGTGCCCATGATGAGGTTGGGTTGGAACTTTAAGGTCCCTCCCAGCCCAAACCATTCTGTGATTCTATCTGAGAATGTATGACATTCTGATTTCTGACAATGTAGCAGAACAGGAGTAGACAGAATGGGTTTACTGAGCATAAGTCATGCTTGACCAAGCTGACAAACTTCTATGGTGACATGACTGCTCCTGTGGCTGAGGGCAGAGCAGTAGATACTGTCTGCTCAGACTTCAGGACGCTGTTCAACACCATGTAACAGAATCCATATAGAGATGCTGGCGAAGAACAGGCTGAGATGAACAGATGAGCAGACACTGAGGTGAACTGACCCCCAGGGGAAAATATTTTATGGTTTAATAGCTTCATAAATGATCTGAATGATGGGACAGAGTGTACCCTTGGCAAGTTTGCTGATGATACCAAATGGGGATGGCCCTCTGCATAAACCAGAGGGTCATTTTTTCCTCCTAAGGGGGCTCAACAGGCTCCAGAAATGGGCTGAAAGGAATCTCATGAAGTTCAACAACAAACACACTTGGGGAGTCACCAGCTGGAAATTATCTTGGTAGAAAAGGACCTGAGGGTGCTGTGGGTTACCATGTTGAACATGAGTCAAACAACTTACTGCTCATGCTGCAGAGGCAACAGATGGTCTCCTAAGCTTCATTAGGCAAAGTATTGCTAGTAAGTGAAGGGAGGGGATCCTTCCTCTCAGCACTGGTGACACCACACCTGGGATGCTGTGTTCCGTTCTGGGTTGTTCATTGCAAGGAGACTGGATAGAGTTCAGCAAAGGGCCACAAAAATTATGATGGAACTGGAGTATCTCTCCCATGACAGCCTGAGAGGGTTGGGATTACTAAGCCTGGAGAAGAGTAAGTTCAGGGAAATCTCATCAGTGTGTATAAATATCTGAGAGAGGGCACAGAGAGGACAGAGCCAAGCTGTTTTCACTGGTGCCCAGTGACAGAATCAGAGGCCATGGACACATGTTGAATCACAGGAGATTTCCCTCTGAACGGCCAGAACCACTTTTTTTCCTGTGACAGTGGCTGAGCATTGGACACAGGTTGCCTGGAGTCTCCATTCTTGGAAATGTTCAAAAGTTTTCTGGAGCTCAGGTATCCTGCTAGAGGTGGCCCTGTGTGAGCTGGAGGGTTGGACCAGACAGCCTCCAGGAGGTCTCTGTCAGCTTCAGCCATTCTGTGCATCAGTGAGATCATGTTCTGGTTGTTAATAAAAAGTCTTCTTGAATACTCAAGACATACTCACCTCAAAGGGAGAACAGGGATCTTCTAGGCCTACCTTGAAATGTCTGAACATCTGAGAGAACTGTCTGCACAACAAAAACACCCTGAAAATTACTGGTCAGTCTAGCTGTTCACACCTGTAGTTACCACATCTGCCTAGTATGGTTTAAAATCCTGGGATACTGAACCTGCAAAAAGCATGTTAGGTACAGAGAATTCTTGAGAAAGATGGAAGGAAAAAACTATTTGGTTTGCTGAAATGAGTACTGTGTATTCTTCTTGTAAAAATGAGGCATTGGCATGTGGAAGCCGAGACGGATAAAAAAGGTTTTGGGCTGACAAAAAAAGGGCAAGAGTGTGCACCAGGACTCAGGAGGTTCCTCAAATAGATTGAGAAGGTGGTTGAGATGCATCAGCACTGTAGAATGAGCTCAGCTACAGAACCAACATTCAACCTGCCTGCAGCAGGAAAATAATGCTTTGAAGAGGTAAGAACTATTCTGCTGGCTGCCTGTCCCATGGCAGGTGCTGTCCTCTGATGCTGGCTGGTTGGGCAGCTGAATTAGCACAGCACACAGCTGCTAAGGATGAGGCCATTTTGCTGCAAGCATGCATCTTGCTTAAGGCAGAACACAACAAAAACAAAACTTACAAAAAGTTATAAAAGAGCAGGAGGAAGCCTCGTAGGCCAGAGGGAGTTTAAACCTTTTCTTTAAGTATTTTAATTTAAAATTAAAATAGCAGGAATCCCTTTTGGCAGCAGTCTTCAAAATTCTGTGATTAAGGACTTACGGGTCAATTGTTCTCTTGATATTTTGTCAGCACTGAGACTTATATTAATTACCATCATCCCCTAATTCTGCCCAAAAGGTGGATATTTTAATGACATTGTTTTCAATGGTTTGTTCTTTTACAGGTATCTTCAAATGGCATACAGTCCACTCCCTTGAATCTTGCAACTTACTGGAAATGTGATGCTAGCACTACTGATGTGAGAGTGGATTATAAATACAATCCAGAGTCTATGAATGTGCCTAGTATGCTGTCTAATGTCCAGGTTGTGGTACCAGTAGATGGAGGAGTAATAAACATGCAGTCACTTCCACCTGCAAAATGGTAATATTCATTCTTTTCAGTATTTTTTCAGATTCATTTCAGTGTATTCTTTAGTGTCGTAGCCTGAAAAATTTTGCAGGAAAAAACGGAAAAATATGTAGTATCAGATGTATAGATATTTTGTGGTCTAAAACAAATCATGTGCAGCCAATTCACATAAACTGAAACAGTCAGTAAGTACCCTTCCCAACTGTGTAATAATACAAGCCTTTATGAACTTTCCAATGTTGGCTTTCTTTTGTCCAATAGAATAGACAATTTTAATACAGTAATTTGAAATGGTTAAAAAACATTTTCTCTATGTGTAACAATGTATTCTTATAGGGAGATTATATAGAAAAAGTAGCAGAAAGGCAGTTTAAAAAAAAAAATTCCTGATTGTTCTAACTTTAAAATTAGCTTCTAATGGAAATAATTTTAAAACAAACTCTGCAACTGAGTAACTGAGGAGCTCTCCACAAGCCAGGTAGCACTGTCTCTCAATTCAAGCGTCATGCACATTGTGTTAGACAAGCAGATACCTGCCACCACCTTCTGAGCCTGCTTTTACAGTAGCACTTCCAAATGTGACATAGGTAGGACAATTATAGGAAAACATAGGAAATTATGTTACAAATTTGTGGAAACAAGGAAAATTATAGGAAAACATAGGAAATTATGTTACAAGTTTGTGGAAGTAATCAGAGGGTAGTAGGACTAGACAGAGTAATAAAGCCTTGGAGCAAAAGGTGAGCAGAATTCAATTACTGTGCCTGTGCAGCATGTACATACTTATCCAGCTGTAACATAAATCCTGGACTGTTTATTCCCAAAAAGGTGTTTTTAATGTGAAGAGGGCAAAGAACACCAAGTTGAAGGAAGTGAGGCTTTGTTTACCTTGTTTCTTATAGATCAGTTTACCTTACAAAGCAAAGTTTAAAAGAAAAGTAAACATAATGCATTTATTGGGTAGAATTTGATGTTTCTGGAGGCAATACAGTTACAGGTGTTTATTGACCAATGTAGTAATAAAGTATAATTTTAAGTGGAAAAAAAAATCCTTACAAAAAAAGAACCCTTCTTGATTTGATATTTCAAGGAAACAGTACTTTTAACCAAACCTTAAGCTTTATTCTGAACAAGAACACGTTCAGTATCCTATCTGAACCACACAACTGCCCTGTGGTGAAGCCAGTCTCTCTGCCCAGGCTTCTTCCACAAACCCCCTGTAATGAAGCCACCCAAAACACTCCGTGTTAACTGGGAAGGCTTAGGGAGAGTTGCATTAGTGAATTCACCTAGGCAACTTCCAAGACCCAGAATTTTGAGACTGGCAAGCAGAGGAAAAAAAAAATCAATTATGTCCCAGGCAGGCACAGTATTTGTGATGTACTACCTGTCCCATCTAGTGGATTGGGTGGTGGGGTTTTTGTCTTTTTTCAGGAAAAAAAGTGCTTTACAGTGTGACTTCCTGTGAGTAAATGGTACTATATGTACTACTTATGTGAGCATTTCAGTCCTGCTACATCAATGCCAAGAGCAATTTCAAATCTAGCAGCACTTTATGCTGCTCACAGCTTTAAGTTGTTGACTTTCCTTTGATACAACTAGAAAGTCCTCCAGGAGCTAAAATGCCCTGTCAGCTTAGACACTCTTGGTACACTTTCCTGCCCCTTTACAGTGTCTGAGGTTAGCTTGAGCAGAGTGTCACTGATGCCAATTACTTTTACTAGAATGGAAATAGTATAAAATTCATGTTCTCAGGACTGTCACTTGGGAGAGAACAATCAACATTGCTCCCCGTTCTGCCATCATCATGAAGCATCAAGGCACAGCTTCCAGACTGCTTCAGAGTAACTTACCCTTTAAGACTGCAGAGGGGGTTGAGTTTTGGAGTCATAGGTGGGGACACAGGACAGTGTTAAATGTGAAAAAAATTATTGTATAAAATGTATAACGGAGTGTGTTCTTCAGAGCTCACTGCTGTGAAGTGATGCAGACACACCCTTCTCTTTTCCTCTTTTCCCCCTGTAGTTTTCCACAGACTTATCTTAAAATGTGCAAATATTTTTATAGACTTCCATTTAGAAATGTCTGTAATATACCAGGGTAAATCAAGGGAAATAAGGTTCTAAAACCAGTGCTTATAACTAACCTACCATTCTCTTACAGGAATGCAGACCAGATGAAAGCATGTTGGAAGATATCTAGCATTTCAGAGAAGTCTGAGAATGGAGGCAAGTTGAACTCTTTTTCTTGCTTTCTTGTACAGAATTTTTTTAACAGTAAACAGGTGATCATTTTAGCCTCTATGCCCTGTGGTTCCTTTTTACACATTTTCTCATGCTGTATCCTGTTTACTAGTTCACCTTCTTCTCAATCAATTGCCTCCTGAGAGATTCCACTATCAGCAAGATGTCGAAATATAAATTTAATTATTAGCTATACAAGGGAAAATGATTAAGTAGCCTGAGAAGAGTTAGCAGTTCTAAAATAGAGTTCAGATGGGATAGAAAATTATTGCATTCATGCTATTTGAAAGTGAGCAGTTACTCAGATGAAAATAGTTTTAATATATGTCTTTCCACACATAGATAATTTAAATACATTAGAAGGAGGTACGTGGAAGAACTAGGGAAGGGAAAAAAAAAAAAAGTCCTGAGCTTATATATATTATTCTTGACCAACATTTTGAGTCTTGGTTTTGACCGTAATGAGTCCAGGAAAAAAATCTATGCACATCTGCTCAGAGTGGTAATTTATACAATACTGCATAAGATACCAGTAGTTGTCCTCTGCTTAGTGCCTTTCTCTGAGCTGTGGTTGATGTCACAACTCCTGCAGTCTCTGCAGGTGCAGTATTTTTCTGAAGTAGTATAGCAGCCAAAGTATCTCATCCTCAAAGCCACTGTGCAGAATGTAAAGGAAAGGCCTTTGGTCCTATTAGGAATTTAGTGAAGGGGATTGTGAAATCACAGATTTGCCTGTAAATTTGCCTGACTGATTTCATATAGAAACCTCTAGCATGAAAAGAAAAGACAACTTCTATTCCTGCAAAGGCTGCAAAGTTGTGGTTATCATTCACACAAAATCAGAGAGAATTGAATACTGGTGATTACTCTAGTCCTGCATACTTTGTCCTTCACTAACCTCACAGTTCTTTGCTATTTGCCTTCCACTACATTGGATTGGATCTATTTTTTTTTCTTTTTCCAAACTCTGTGGCTTCTTTTAAAAGGAAAAATCATACTGAAACACAAATGCAACCAGATGGAGAGGAACTGTACACCTGCAGAGCAGCACAGAATTGGCTGCTAGTGATCCAGTTTGCATCCAGTGTGTTGATAGCAGACTTGCATATATCCCACTTCTTCTGCTGTATTCCTTCTCTTCCCACCATCTTTTCCTCCCCTTTTCTTTGAGTATAAACACACACAGTACTCTCAGTTCAGGAGGAACTAATACTGTGCTGATCTTGCACTTAGAGGAGCAAGGGGAGAAGTTGCACAAACACTGTCAAGGTCAGGACAAGTGTCTTCAAGTCTTTTTTCCTGGTGGACAGCATGATAAAATTTTGGGGGTTTATTTATGTGATCTGTCAGTTGGAGAGAGATAAAACACAGAACAAACTTTCAAAGCACTTGGATATACGAGTTTCCATACTTAGAATAGAAAGAATTTCCAGTTTACAGAAATAAGGCAGACCTACTAAAGAAATTAAATTGATCTTAAGCTAAATTTATCAAGAACAAGCCACCGTGTCGAACAATTTCTTTTAGTTCCTGCTTTTACCTCAGTAGCATTTCAGTTACTAACTTTCCTTGTCATTTAGCAGTTATTGATAGGAATAGCAAGTTGTTTTAAAGTAAAATTATTCCATTAATTTTAATTTAAATCTCATTTTCCCAGCACACTTTGCAAGAACAAGAAAAGACCTGTTTTAAAACTAGAAATTAGTAGCAATGTGGAGATTTTGAAAATGCATTTCATTGCCTACAGAAATGTACTTAAAGTAATTTTGAACTGTTATTGCTTTATAATAGTATCAAAGTGATGCCACTTCACGACTGTCTCTGAAAAAATCAACTGAAATTTGTGAGAAGTATTTAATCAGACTTTGTCTTTAATGGAAACATAGTAATTTCTTTCCTCCAAGGTACATTACTGCAGAACTGCAGAAATGCATTTCTTCCAATGTTTTTGTTCACGTACTTTCACCCAGACAGGTCGTGACAACTCTTAAATGTTCTGATGTAATTTCAAATCTGCTAGTGAAAAGCAGACATTATCTCCTAGCTATCAATCAGGTACCATCTACCACAAGATAGATGGTAGTAAGTACTTGGAGACCAGCAAGCATAAATTATTAAAGGGACCAATCAGATAATCAGTAAGTAGTAAGTGTGGGTACCAGGCTCATACCTACATTTTGGATAATCTTGCAGAAATTTACTTTGTTTCTTTTTAAATCATTCACTAGTCATTGTCTTAGACTATTGGGAAAAACAGACTTGTACTCTTACCTCTTTTGAAAGTGTATGTAGGGCTGCCTCTGGGAATAGATCTCAAATCTCACCATATTAATTTCACTTCTTACTGCTAAAAATTTGGAGATCCTTTTGTTCTTGCAAAACAATCAGCTTCTCAGTTTTGTTGTTTTTACAGGTTCTGGATCCCTCAGGGCCAAATTTGAGCTTTCAGGAGGACCCAGTAAACCAGCAACACTTGCAGTGCAATTCATCAGTGAAGGAAGCACCCTTTCAGGAGCAGATGTGGAACTTGTTGGCACTGGCTATCGGCTTTCCCTTCTTAAGAAGAGATTTGCCACTGGTAAGACATTGACACACTGATATATTCAAATTAATGTCATATATTCTCTAGTATTAAATTCTAAAATATGAAACTGTTAAATGAGTGATGTACAAATACATCTTTACTCTATATTGAAACCTTTCTGATAAGTCAGTTTGGTTTTACGTAGTTATTCAGACTGCTCCAAGGAAAATATTGACAAAATCTGGTATATCTACTGACTGCAAAAAACTTTCCTTTGTTTTTCAGGACGGTATATGGCAGACTGTTGATGTACCTGTGGAAGTCGTTGGATCAGGAGTGCAAGAAACACACTCTGCCCTCTCTACTTTTCAAACACTATTTTAACATGCATTAATTTTTCCAAAATATTGACCTACTTTGAGGCTAAACTACAGAAAGTAAATGCACTTTTAAGAGTCATTTTGAAAACTTTTTATTACTTTACAATAGCACTGAAGTTAACTTCAACACTGTCTGTAAATGATCAACTACAATACTAGGGAAAATTTGTTGAAAAATTAGTAACTTTATGTAGATGAAGTCGAAATAGGAATCCACAGTTGTAATGGAAGTATGAAATTTTATGTTGTACTGTAAACATAAAACCTAAAACGTAGTAGAGCTAGTAAGAAATATTTGAGCTTTTCATAAGTAATACTCATTTTTCAGATTCTTTAATTGCCAACCTTTAATTGACAGTTTATAAAGATGGCAGAGGCTAAGTCTCATGTAGTTCATCTTTCTATTCATACCACAAGACCAGCTGAGTTAGAGATGTATAAAAGTAACTTGATGCCCATGGATCATTATTAAAATGTAAGTTGTTTTATATCAGGATTTTTTTTTAACTAAGTGCAATGTCTTAAAAATTGCAAAACACAGCAGAGATTTACTTCTGCAGTTAGTAAAATTTTTTGGGCCTCGTGATTGTTTGAGTTAATGCAGTAGATTTAATTTATTTTTATATTAATTGCATAACATTTGTGCCTTTCAAAAAAGCCTGTGCCTATCCAATTTGATACTCACGTGCCTCACTTCCTTTTTCAAAGTTTGGCTCTTCATCAAGAAAGCATGGTGTTTGTATTATATACACAACTTTATAAAAATTCTTTTGACTGCAATTTATTTAGATGAGAGGTTTGCAAAAACTATAGTTTGTTTTAAAAGAAATTTTAAACACCGAATTACTTCCTCAAGGAATAATTGCAATTAAATGTGGCTTTAATAAAGGGAGCTGCATCATGCAGGACTTGGTAACTTTTTCATTAAGTAATTTTAGTGTCACCAAAGAGGAGAATCTGAAAAATCAGTGAAGATAGGAAAAACAAACTTCTAAAAGCAAACAGCATTACTCTTTGCTTTGCCTATAAGTCTTCAGACTTTGAGTGCTTTTGGGGATGTGTGATGTGAATGTACACATAGTACTTCAGGATATTTTATAGCTACAGGATGACAAATCCTGTCATGTGTTCATTTTTTTTATAACTACCAATGTTAATATTTGTATTGTAATCTAATCTGCTTGCTACAACCTAAGCATGGGGATGTGATACTTCAGTAACAATTTTTTAAAGCTAGTCACTAATTTAGAAAATTTTCTATGTATTTGTATTACCAACTTGTTTTTTTGTAACGTTGAAATCATAAGCATTGGGGCAAAATAATTCAATAACCTGCACGTGGCAATTTCAAATGAACATTTAGCATACCAGCATCTATTTCAAATTCTCTTTTAAAACAGTAAAATATGCTTGAGTTAATTCATGCAAAACCAGTAATGAATTGGACTGCTGAAGCTTTAGAAGAAATTATGCCTTTGTAGAAGCTGCGTAAATTGTTGTGTACACTAGACACTTTCACCAGTGAGAGTTTCATTGTTAGTACTGAGAACATAGTGTACTGTAGATTTGATTGGAAGAGTATATTTGGCCCCTATATTTTGCTAATCTTACTGATGATAAATTTACAACTCATAAAATGGTAGGTTTTGATTGGAATTTTAATTGTAACCTGCTTTACAATCAAACTGATTGACACAACAATATTTTATTAATGGAAACCCAAACCTATTATTGCTATTTTTGATCAAGTATTACATGAATTTCTAAGTTAAATGAAGTAGTTAATGTTTCAGCACTTTTAAACTAGCCTTCATTCAGATGTTTTTCATACATTTGCATTGGGTGCAGGTTACAATTTTGAAGCCATACAAGTTTATATAGACATTTTGTAAAGAAACTCAAAAACAATGTAAAAAGTATGTGTAGCTATCTGATTTTAAATAAAAAAAGGTATGTAGCAAGCTGGTTCTTGCTTGTGTATACAGCAATATCCCTTTTAGCTGCCTCCTAAGAAAATTAATTTGTAAACACAACTCTAAAGGATCTGAATTTTTATGAATTGTTACTGCATTAGACTGTAAATTAGAGCATACAATTTTATCTTTCAAAAATTGTAAATACTCTGAATTTTCATAAAATGTAAATTTTAAAAATTTGCACCCATAATAAACATGTAATATATAATTCAAATACTGATTTATATTGCCTGTACTTTTGCAGTGAAGTTCCACAGATCTTCTAAGCAACAAGGTAATAGAGCAAAACCATGCCTGTATTGAACATTTTAAGAGGTTGATTTTATAGTGATAAAGGGTAGAGATCATTATGAACTCTTTTGTATATTTAAAATCATCACAGAGAAGGTGGATGGAAAGATGACTTCTCCAAAACATTTCATCTTCACTACACTGGAATGTCTGAGATGTCTGTAGTGCCCTATGCCTTTGCTGAATTGATTCACTTCACTAATAAATTACACTAGGCAAAACTGTGGATATTTATGGATGTTTATGAGAAACATCTTGACTTGTGGACACAAGCTGCTGTCTGTAAATAGTGCTATCAAATGCTGTACATTATGTCTTCATTAATAAGCCTGTATCTTGTTGAGTGTGCAGGAGAAGAATTAGTGACAAGATTAAAGTAATTCTTTCTGATTTCTAATGTTCCACCAGTGAAAAAGAGTAGACAATTCAGTACTTCTTCAGCAGTCTGTATGGTTTAGTCCTTCTAAGCTTTGAGCACAAAACAGTTGAAACTGTACAAATGTTTTTCAATCTGTTTGTTTCCTACTATAACCCCAAGGCCTGTAGAAGCTTAGTAAGTAATGACTTACTAAATTCTGTAGTAAGCTTAGTAAGTAATGACTTACTAAATTCACTTTCACTTAGTACTTTATGACTTACTAGATTTCACTTGGATACCAGTGCAATAGAGGCACCATTCTTGTCATGAAGGAAAGCAATAGTTCAAGGGCTTGATTCTTATCTTCTGCTGGCAGGCAGGAATGAAGGACACAAGTGCTCAGTGGTCAGACTGAATGGCCCATCTAACACAGTAGTCTGGTCTTCAACACTGGCCAAAACGGGCTAGAGCCTTAGAGAGCTAATGTGTCATTTGCTTTCTGCTCCCCCAGCACCTCTTTTATTGGTTAAGGATGTAAAAAGGTGCTGTTAACTCCTTCTAGTATTCACTGAGCCTAAAGTGCAGGAGATCTCACAGAGGCTGCTCTGGCATGTCTGTTAACACTTGACTTGTACCCACGGACTGCTCACAACTGCTGCAAACTGGATCTCTACTGTCCAAGCAGGATTGTGATTATCTAAGTACACCTTCAGGTAGTTTTTCAGGGAAACCTATCTCTACCACTGCCAAATAACATTTATGTTGGGTATTTGAAGGAGCTAAAGTATTTGATTATGAGCTGGAACAGCCTGCAAGTTACAAATGTGGTGAGTTTTGCTATCTAACTAAAAAGCAAGGTCTTGCATCATGGCAAAAAGGATTATATTTCAAGTCTTGTATGTTTGCAAAGCTTAAGATACACAGAGGTTAAGATGCCTATCTTTAGTTTTGCAATTGCTAGATAATTAGTTTCCATTTCATTTGTTATGAAAGGGAAATAATACTCAAGAGCATGCAAGGAAAAAAGTCAGGAACTCCTCCAAGCATAGTATAAGCTAAAAACAGTTCAAAGTACTAAAGCATCAGATAGCATATCTATTGTTGAGGTAACCTTGATTGGACTGATTACAAAGTCTCTCAACTGAAAACATAATTTTTATCTTTAATTCTATATATTATTACACCAGTAAATATTTCTCCTCAGCTCACTTTGGCCTCCATGTTTACTGACATGTTGATTTTTGTATTCTCCCTTAGTTCATTCAATAACCAATATAATGCATGCAGTCTTAAAAGAATAAAATAATCTTTAAACATGAGAGGCCTCTTCTGGATTACTTATTGAACATTTAATACTCTAATTCTTCATTTTCTGTAACTGCTTTTTTTTTCACTTCCTTTGGAATCAATTGGTTTTTGTTTTTAAATCTAGGATGGCTATTTTAATTACTGTAGCCTAAAATATTGTTTTTGTTTGCCATTGTCCCAGTTGAATTTATTTTTAAAGATCTTGTTGAGTAACTTAGTTATTATTACTCAGGAGGTTTTTTTAAAGAGTTAATAATCACAAGCCATAAATCATGCCAATTTCACTACTCAGATTATTTGACTTTTCCTTTTATCATGTCCCAACCTGTCTTCTAGAATATCTCAGTTCCTAAGTCATGTTTGCTGCTCCAGAAAGTTACCAGTGGTAATGTGTTCAGCAGTGACTCAAATCTTTCTCCATTCTGGTTAAGGAAGCAGCCCATTTTTATAATAATTCTCCCCTCCAGATGTCCCCTCCTGCTTTGCTATTTGATTAGCTCCTTGTACAGTACCACAGCCTTCCCTTCTGTTTCCCTCTCTTGTCACTGGTAGGTTTTATGAATAGTCATCAGTAATACAGAAATGTTAAGGCTGCCTCAGTGTTAGTACTGGTGACATTGCATCCAGATAAGATACACCCATGCCACTTGGCTTGGAAGAAAACCAAAACCCAACAGAGAAAGCTCAAAAACTGTTGTTTATCCTCCATCTGCGTTGAAGTCTCCCTCTCTGGCACCTTACAGGACCATGGATTTAGACAGAGAATCAAAGAGAGAGAACAGAACTTTCAGCCCCTAAGCACCTGACCTCATTCTTCAAAGCAAGTTTCTCCTTCAGAGGTGGGAATGCCTTGGCCTGTGTGCTGAGTCCCTTCTCACTTCTGAGCAGTTCCTAGACTGACAGCACACTCTAATTGTTGGGTATGTGAGTACAGGAGGACTGTTGTGGTCTGATCTGCCATCTCTGCAGCTGATATCTCTCTGAATTTGACTAGACTAGAAACTACTACTGTTTCTGCTTGACTAGAAACAGTAGACTGGATGTCTGCTTCTAGTGAGATTACAGAGTAAATTTAGTTTTATTTCAGGACTGAAATGCAGAAGATTTCTCAATGTAAAAACTGCATCTTTTACATCTAGCACAAGAAACTCAGACAACTGCTGTTAGTCTGGCATAATTTCTTTAGACAGTATAGAGGTAGCATCGAGCAAACACTACATTTACAGGAGAAAGAATAATGAAATCACAGGGAACAATGGATGCAGGCTCAAGTGTTCCCTACAGTTTAAGGGGAAGAATGTATTTGCCACAACTTTGCCATAGAGGAGTTGAAAATTTAAAATAAATTCAGGGTGATAGGGCATTAGAGCTACTTTCCTGGCATTTTGCAAGATACTTGAAAAAACCATCAAACTTCTCAAAATAGAAGTTGTATCTTTAACATGATGGGAGAACATGTAGGTTGTCTTCTCTGTCCACCTAGCTATGAGCTAGAACTTGTCACTACTGCACTCACCTAAGAACCAGCCTTTGCTTACAGGAAACAATGAGTTTCCCAGTAAGAGCAATATGGAACCTGTACCCCCATTTTCCTCTCCTATGACCTTTCCAGGTTGCTTAAGGTGACAGTGCTTTTACCAGATGGTCCCCAAGGGGTGCCACAAAAACATGCAATAGAATTCAAGAGGTTTTTGGCAAGTAACATTTTCTAGTCATTCCTCCAAGTGATTCTCCAGCTCAAAACAGTCCTACAGTAACATGGTTTTGATAAAGAAGTGTGAAACCATAATCTCTGTTTCAGGAAGGAGTGCATCCCTGGTGTAGGCAACACCAGTGCAGTCTCTGGCTTTCCATGCTACTGACCTTTAGGAAAAACCAGCTGTTGTCACAAGTTGTAAAAGAAGCTTTCAAAAAAGTGTTACACTGTTGTAGAAGTGGTAACTGTTACCTCAGCATCAGTTTATAAGCAAACAACGTTCTGAGTTTTACCAGTTAAAGAGTCCTTCTGGGCCCAGGAACATGGACTCAGCTATACCAACTGTCTAGGTCAGTAAAGGTGTTTGGAGCAGGAGCAGTGGTATACAGAAGATATGTTCATTATTTCAACTACTGATAACAGACTACTGTTGCCACTATTTTAGTTTGTGGAGCCAAAATACCTTGTTTGTATGAGAAGCAGCACAAGTGTCCTGCTATGTCCTCTTCACGGAAGCTGTGAAGTATTCACAGCATATGGTGCCATACACAACAGTGTCTGAACAGAAGACAGATTTCTCATTAATTCCTATATTTTCTCTGCAAAAGCTAAGTGGTAACTTGAAATCTCCTGCTATTCCGTTCAGTGATCTTTTCAGCTGTTTTTTTTTCTGGAATTGTAAAAGCCATAGAATATTGTTGGGACCTTGGTTGGTGTTTATAAGGAACAATGCCTTATCTATTTGCTCAGTCAAAAATTGGCTACACAGTCGTTTTAAAATTGTTCTTAACTGTCTTTTGGACACTTGCCAAAAGTTAAAGGCAACATCAATCTCCCTCCTTTCTCTAGGCCAGTCAATGGCATAGCCTTGCGAGGTCTTGGGAGCAGGGGCTGGGCAGGATGGGAAGGGGGCACGGAGGGGGGAATTGCCAGGCCGGTGCTGAGCTGCTGACAGAAGCTTGGCCCTGTCTGATGGAGCCAGTGCAGGTGGCATTTGGTGGCTACAAAGTATTTGCTTTGCAGTGAGCCTTGTGACAGCTGCCCCCTCAGTTTCATGGGCGTGTGTGTGTGTAACAAGCAGGCTGGGAAGGAAGCAAGATTTGCTTTTGCTTATCAGTAGGCAGGAAAGCAGTGAATGCAGCTGGGTTT
Organism: Trochalopteron elliotii; assembly: GCA_024734555.1. Lineage (NCBI taxonomy): Eukaryota > Metazoa > Chordata > Aves > Passeriformes > Leiothrichidae > Trochalopteron > Trochalopteron elliotii. The sequence goes on from JANPWX010019792.1 coordinate 1,720,622, forward strand.
GCCATACCTGGGAGCTAAGGATTGAGACAAATGTGAAGAACAAGTAATTCTGTTAGTGTTAGTGTCTTAGGGGGACCCTACAGTCTTTTGAGATGAATATCTAGCCTCTTCAAAGGAGCTGGAAGAAAGCCATAGCAATTGTGCATTAAGTGTTTGCTAAGGAACTGCTGGTGGGCTGTCCCCATCAATTCCGCTGAAAGACATCCCGTTTCTCTAAGTTTCATGTAAGATGTGTTGAGGTGAAAGACCAGCCAGCTCATTACCGCAAAGGAGGGAAATTATCGAGTGACATTATCAGGCACCAAACAATTTAGAAAGGGGGGCAGGATGAATGTCTCTGCTTGGAGACAAAGCCTTGCACTTGGTTCTCCACTCAACCACTTGCAGTCTCTTGCTCCTCTCACAGCCAGAGGACACCCACTGGCAGCACGAGTCCTTGTGCTTCTCCAGTGCAGGCAATGTGGTGTGGGCCCTTGCACAGAAGACAGATTTCTACATCAATTCCTACATTTTCCCTGCTACTCCATGCAGTGATCTTCTCACTTGTTTGTTTGTTTGGGTTTTTTTTTTCTGGAATTGTAGAAGCAATAGAATATTGTTAAGACCTTGGTTGCTGTTTGTACAACAGATGTTTGTACAACATCTTACTCGTCTATTCAGTCAAAGATTGTTATACAGTTGTTTTAAAAATCATGCTAAGTCTACTTTGGACACTTGCCTTTAGTTGAAGGATCTTCTATTCCCTTCAACATTTGAAATGTTCCATACTTGAACATTTGAAATCTTCCATACTTCCAAACTTTTTCCACCTCCATTAAAGCTGAGGAAGCCCTTCTTTTTCTCTCTCCCAGCAACGTAGGTGTTTCAAAGGTTATTGCTGCCACTACCTACATTTAAAGACATTTGAAGTCTATGTTTACAACAGATACACAATCAGATCTAACCAGACATTTTCAAGTAATGATTCAAAGGAGTCTTTGATCACATCAGGTATGTCTTTCATTGTTCTCCATAGATGTTACTGCCTCTACAGAGAATCCTGGTAGCACATTCTCCACTGTCATCTCTAGAACCCAACTATGGTAGTAGTAGCAATTGGGTCAAGGTGAGGAACATGTTAAAAATAGTGTGAGATTATATCTCTGGTGAAGAAACTGATGTAAGCTTCATGAAATAATGCACACTGCATCAGACCTCCTTGCTGTAGTCAGTATGTACTCTTAAATCAGAAAACCACACAGCTGCTGGTAGGGATCATATTGGAACTACTTGCAGTCTGCTTACACCATGATTTACAGAGATACTGTTAACTTTCAAGTTGTCTTCTGTCAGCCATGTCTAATCTTGGAGAACCCCTTTGGAACACTTGCCTGAGGCAAGAAGTTCAGTCCTCTTGTACAGCAAGTTGTTTTCTTCTAGGAAGGTCTTAGATTCTGCAGAAGCTGCCACACTTGCTGGCTGTCAGCAGATGATGGGCAATTCATTTATTGTGCCAGAATGAGCTCAAAAGTGGGGGTGGGAGCACAGCAGTTGTGGAAAGAAACAAACATAAATGAAATGCTCTCTGGTGCTGTTGACAAACAAAGATGTGTGTTATAAATAACACATCCTCTTAAGTTGCCTATGTGAACTGCACAACCAAATATTAGTGACAACCAAGCCAAAATTACTTGATTGCATTTGTTGTTTGCACATTTCAGATCCAAGTAGTATGGCCACGTGCTACTACAAATGGTCAAATTTTAGATTTTTGGATATGCTCATAAAGCAATAATCCCTTGATTGAGATTGAATTGAATTGAATTGAATTGAATTGAATTGAATTGAATTGAAT
>JANPWX010019796.1:18413-29601 GCA_024734555.1 Trochalopteron elliotii
TGGATTTTTCCTGGATAAAATCCCCACCTGGGTTTTCCTGGATAAAATTCCTGTGTGGGTTTTTCTGGACAAAAATCCCGCTTGGGTTTCCCTGGATAAAAACCCACTGTGATTTTTCCCTGGATAAAATCCCCAGGTGGATTTTCCTGGATAAAAACCCCGTGAGGGGTTTTCCCTGGATAAAAACCTCGTGAGGGTTTCCCTGGATAAAATCCCCGGGTGGATTTTCCTGGATAAAAACCCCATGTGGGTTTTCCTGTGGGGTCTGGGGCAGGAGAGAGGAAGGGATCCTGAATCCTGGGAACATCCCAGGGCTCATCCCAGATCCAGAGGAGCAGATCCCTGCAAATCTCACACAGGAACCCTCGAGAAAGGCACTGGATGGCCGGGGGTGACAGACACCGCAGGGGTGGCAGGGTGACACTGGCAGGGTGTCACTGGCTGGGTGTCACCGGCAGGGTGACACTGGCAGGGGTGGCACAGTGACACTGGCAGGGTGACATTCACACGGTGACACTGGCATGGTGACAGTGGCAGGGCTGGCATGGTGACAGTGGCAGGGCTGGCAGGGTGACACTGGCTGGGTATCACTGGCAGGGTGACACTGTCAGGGGTGGCAGGGTGACACTGGCAAGGCTGCCATAGTTACACCAGCAGGGTGACACTGGCACGGTGACCCTGGCAAGGCTGGCACGGTGACATTGGCAGGGTGACACTGGCAGGGTGACACCAGCAGAGCTGGCAGGGTGACACTGGCAGAGTGACACTGGCAGGGTGACACTGGTGGGGTGACACTGTCCGGGATGGCAGGGTGACACTGGCAGGAGGACTGGCAGGGTGACACTGGCAGGGTGACCCTGGCAGGGTGACACTGACAGGACTGGCAGGGCGACATTGGCAGGGTGACACTGGCAGGGTGACACTGGTGGGGTGACACTGTCCGGGGTGGCAGGGTGACACTGGCAGGACTGGCAGGGTGACACTGGCAGGGTGACACTGGCAGGGTGACACTGGCAAGGTTGTCATGGTGACCCTGGCAGGGTGACACTGACAAGACTGGCAGGCTGACACTGGCAGGGTGACACTGGCATGGGGACATCGGCAGAGTGACACCGGCAGCTCGCACAGTGACACCCCCGCACCCAGGTGACCCTCTCTGTCACACCCGGTGACATCCGTGTCCCCAAATCCCGGAGCCACCGAGCCCTTCCCCCCCCGCAGAGCCCCGGGGCCAGCCCGGGCCGGTCGGGGTGGTGTCACCTGCCGTGTCACCTGCCGTGTCCCCACGCCGCCGCGGCTCGCAGGTGACAATTAGTGGCGGTGACAATCTCGGCAGCACGCGCCGGGCATTTCCATCCCCGGGGACCTCGGCAGGGAGGGGAGGGGAGGACAGCGAGGGAGGGACAACCGGGGACGGAAAATGTGTCATTAACGTGTCATTAACAGGCGCCCAGGAGTCTCCCGGAGACCAGTCGCTGCCACCCCGGCGGCTCCTGGGTGACAAAAATCCCCCCGGGCACAGCCCCGAGGGCGCAGGGGACTTGCCCCGAGGGATGCGACATCATCAGGGGCGCTGTGACACCGGGAGGACGCTCCCAAAACCGTCCTGTCCCTGTCCCTTCTCCCAAAGCCGGGTAGGACCGTCCTGTCCCCATCCCTGTCCCTGTCCCGTCCCTGTCCCTGTCCCCTGTCCTTATCCCTCTGGCTGAGCTCAGCTCCAGCAGCGGCCACGGGAGGACCCGGTGCCCTTTTCCCATCTTTTCCGTTAGTTTTCCATTCGTTTTCCATCTTTTCCATTGGCTCCTCTTTTCCCCTCCCGCATCATCCCCGTGAGTAATCGGGAGCGGCCGGGGCCACCCAGGGCCACCCTGGGCAGCAGCAGCAGGAGGAAGAGGAGGGAGAGGAGGAAGGATTCTCTCTTGTTCCATCACTGGAAAAAATCCCAGGATTTTTTAGCCCACGGAAAAAAAAAAAAATCTCGGGTTTTTTTTTTATGCTTTTATTTCCAAGCGCTGAGAGGCCACAAAGGAGCAGCAGTTCCTGTGCCCTGCCAGGACCGGGGTCAGGGCCCGGGGACACCGGGGACATCAGGGACAGCCCCTCGGGGTGGTGACAACCCTGGGGACCGGCCGAGCCCCCCAAATCCCCCGGGCAGAGCAGCCCCGAGCCGGGGCAGGATCCTCCCGCAGCCCCGGGGGCAGAAGGTGGAGCTCGGGGCCACCTCAGCTGCCAGGGCTCGGTCACCCACTGCCACCAGAGTGTCACCAACGGGACCTGCCGGGCCGGATTCCTGCCAGGACGTCGCTGCCAGCGCTGCGGATCAAAGGCCGCGGGGACAGGGACGTGTGAGCCCGGCTCACGTGGGGCTGTCCCGGCTCCACCGCGGGGCCGGGAATGTCGTGGGGAGCTCAGCATCCTGCCCCACATCCCCTGTCAGCTCCTCCCAAACACAGCCAGGCCCGGCCTGCTCCCTGAAAGGAGAATTCCTGCTCCAACCCCTGCTCTGGGGGGAGTGGAGTCATTCCCAGCCCTGTCCCTCTCCCTGCACACATCATTTGGCTCCCACAGGGAAAGGACCTCGCTGTGCCCTCGCTGCCCCTGCAGGGCTGGGAGCCACCCCAAACACCAATTCCTCACCTCCCAAACCCAGCCAGGCCCATCCTGATCCCCCAAAAGGAGAATTCCCTCTCCAAACGCCACTTTGGGGGGAATGGGGTTGTTCCCAGCCACCCCTGTCCCTCCACACATCATTTGGCTCCCACAGGGAAGGGCCCTCACTGCCCCTGCAGGGCTGGAAGACACTCCAAACACCAATTCCTCCTCTCCCAAACCCAACCAGGCCCGGCCTGATGTCCCAAAAGGAGAATTCCTGCTCCAAACCCTGCTCTGGGAGGAGTGGGGTCATTCCCTGTCCCTCACACATCATTTCCCACAGGGAAGGGACCTCACTGCCCCTGCAGGGCTGGGAGCCTCCCCAAACACCAATTCCTGCAGGATCCCCTCAGCTGTGGGGTTTTCTCCAGCCCCACAGGGAACTGTGCCTTGCCATGACCCAGGATTTCATCCTGGAGGAGCAGAGGGAGGGATCCTTGTCCGGGAGATCAAACCCAACATCCCCACAGGGAAGTCTCAGGGAGGAGGGGAACAATTCCAGGCTGGCCTGGGACTCCTCCAGCTCCTGACCTTAAAGGAAATGGTTTGGGGATTTCAGGAATCCCCTGTCTGGCCTTTCTGTGCTGCCATCCCCAGCTGGGTGTGAGGATTTCCCCTGTGCTCACCCCCTTTATCCATTTCCCACTTCCCACACTGAATTCCTGCTCTTCCCTCCATCCCAAAGCCCCTCCAAATTTCTGCTCCTCCCGCTGAGCCCCTGTAGTTTTGGTTCGTGTTTGAGATGTTCTGGTTTTTTGAATTTTTTTTTCCCCCAGGGAATTTTCTGTAAACAAGCGAAATGTTTTTGTAAACTGTAACTTTGATTACTTTTTTTTTTTTTTTTCCTAGGAGGGACTTCTTGATGTCGCTCTGGTCTGACCAATGTGATCGAAGAGCTTTGTGTAAAATATCGAATTGGTCTGTGTAAAATAGTATAAAAATACTCTTTTAGTATAAAAAGTATCTATAAAAATAAAGTATATATAAAAATACAAGTATAATAAGTATAAATAAATAAGTATAAATAAATAAAGTATATATAAAAATAAAAGAGTCATTTTCAGCCTTCGGAATCTCGGAGTCTGTGTCCTTGTGGTGTAAAACAGGGTCAAGCCCCTGGGGGCTCCAGAGCCTGTGGGGATGACCCCTGCACCCTTTCCAGGTGATGGACGGGCTGGGATTGACCCTTCCCGAGATTTTTCGGGATCTTTTCCAGCTCCTCCCCGCTGCTGCCAACCCACATCCCGCATTCCTCACTCCCGAGTCACCTGCTCCGGCAGGTGCCGGCCCCATCCCGGTTTCTCCCTGGAAAACACCCACAGGAAGGCGGTGCCTGCTCCTTCCCCGTCCCCTCCCGTTCCCCGTTCCCCGGGAGAGGCCTCGCAATCCCCGGAGGTTCAGCCCAGGATCTTTATCTCTCCCCCAAGGGAGAGAGGAAGTGCGGGAGATCGGAATCTGGAGCTGGAAATGGGGATCGGCATCATCCCACACGGCCTCACCTGGCGGGAGCCTCCCCGAGCCCTGCAGGGTCTGTCCGGGAGCTGCCAGGGCTGCTCCTGGCATGGTGGAATCAGAGAATCCGGGAATGGTTTGGGGTGGAAGGAGCTGAAATCCCATCCAGAGAATCCAGGAATAGTTAGGGGTGAAAAGACCTGAAATCCCACCCAGAGAATCTGGGAATGGTTTGGGGTGGAAGTGGGACCCCAAACCCCCCCAAAAAATGAAATATCCCAATCCCTGGGGAGCAGAGCCACATTCCCCTGTCCCTATCCCTGACCCCAAACCCCCCAAAAAACTGAAATATCCCAATCCCTGGGGAGCAGAGCCACATTCCCCTGTCCCTATCCCTGACCCCAAATTCCCCAAAAAATTGAAATTTCCCAATCCCTGGGGAGCAGAGCCACATTCCCCTGTCCCTATCCCTGACCCAAACCCCCCAAAAAACTGAAATATCCCAATCCCTGGTGAGCAGAGCCGCATTCCCCGTGCAGGGACAGACCCAGGACAAGCCCTGGGGACCCCAAAACCCTCCCAAAAAATTGAAATTTCCCAATCCCTGGGGAGCAGAGCCACATTTCCCGTGTGGGGACAGACTCAGGACAAGCCCTGGGGACCCCAAACCCCCCAAAAACCTCGAATATCCAAATATCCCAATCCCCGGGGAGCAGAGCCACATTCCCCTGTCCCTATCCCTGACCCCAAACTCCCCAAAAAACTGAAATGTCCCAATCCCTGGTGAGCAGAGCCGCATTCCCTGTGTGGGGACAGACCCAGGAGAAGACTCGGGGACCCCAAAACCCCCCAAAAACCTAAAATATCCCAATCTCTGGTGGGCAGAGCCGCATTCCCCGTGCAGGGACAGACCCGGGAGAAGCTCCGGGAGGATCGGGGCCGGGCCGGCTGTGGGTGATTCACACCCGGAGCTGCCAGAGAAGCTCCCGGAGCCTTTGATGTGCGGCTTGGGCAGCGCTGCAGCCCCGGAGCCGCTCCGGAGCCCGAGCGGAGCCCGGGAGAGGGAAAGGGAGGGAGGAAAAAATGGGAATTGCCTCAACCTGAGCGTTGCCGGCGTTGTCCAACCCGTCCCGAGGGACTGGGAGCGATGCCTCCGGTGGAGAGCTGGGATAATGAAACCGGGGATGCTGCAGAAAGTTAATTTCGTTTAATTAAAAATTAAAAAAAAAAAAAAAAAAAAAAAAAGAAGAAGAAGAAGAAAAAGGCAAAGAAAAAGCCGGTGAGAAGAAAGGATGGGGAAAGGATCGTCCCGGGAAAGTTCCCCTGGGATTTGGGATGAGCTCCAGGCAGGGCTGGCTGGGCTGGGCCCTGTTCCCTCAGCGATTTTGGGTCTCAAACCTGAGATTTTGGGATTCAAACCTGAGATTTTGGGATTCAAACCTGGGATTTGGGTCTCAAATTTGGGATTTTGCGTCTTGTTCTGAGGCTCCTGGAGAGGGGGACCCCAGGGACCAGGGGGATTCCATTCCCAGGGATTTGGGGGATGCAGGAAATGGGATCAGATCCCGGAGCTGTTGGGAAAGGATCACGGGATGGGGCTGGCAGGGGGAATTCAGGTGTCCCAAACTAAACCCATGGGATGGGGTAAATCCATGGGATGAATCCATGGGATGGGATGGGATAAATGGGATGGGATGGGATGGGATGGGATGGGATGGGATGGGATGGGATGGGATGGGATNTAAAGCCGGGAAGAGCCGGGATTCCCGAGATGGTCTGCGGGGACACCGAGTGTCACCTGCCCCACACCTCCTGTCACCCCGGCCCGCCCGGTGCTGCCGGACCCGCGGGGCCGGGAGGGCCCAGAGGCGGCCCCGGGAGGCTCCCCGAGCTCATTCCATGCAGGAATTCCGGCATCCCGCTCTTATGTAACTCCAGGGCCAGGTGATTTATTGATTTCTCACGGCCCGGTGATTCCAAGCTCCAGCAGCTCCCTCTACGGGCTGGGAGCACCGGGAGGTGACTCAGGCTTTGGGATTGCTGCTCCTGTGCCACGGGTTGGGATTCCTGCTCTGCCATGGGCTGGGGTTGTTCCTGTCCCTGGTTTGGGATTGTTCCTCTGCCACGGGTTGGGATTCCTGCTCTNGGGATTCCTGCCCCTTCCACCATCCCTGCCGTCCAACCCCATCCTTCAGCACCCCATGTAGGACAAACCCCGGCCCCAAACCCCGGCCCCAAACCCCTCCAATCTCGACACCTGTGACCATCTAACCCCAAAAAAACCTCAGGCGGTGACACCACCCCCGAAGCCGAGGGACATCCACGCTGCTGGAATTTCTCCTCCACAACAACAACGCGGCGTCACGGCAGCGGGAGCAGCTCCGGGAGCGGCGGCTCTGCCCCCGGGGCCCCGGGGCCAGGGCGGGCCGGCTGCGGGGCTCCGGCCCCGGTTTCCTGTTTGCGCTGCCCACGGCGGCCCCGCAGCCCCGGCACGGCCCCGGCCCGGCTCATCCCGGCCTTGGATCGGGACCAGGTTACCTGGAAACGGCCGCGGCATCAAAGGGAACGCGGCCGGGATGGAATCCCGAGGATGCCGCGTTAATTGTGGGGTTGGCCCGGCCCGAATCTGCACGGGTTGTTGTGCTGGAGAGGAGCAGGGCAGGCAAAACACGGCGGGGGAAGGGCTTCCTGAGGCTTCAGAAAACAGGGAATGGCTCGGGATGAGAGGATCCTGAGGGTCTTCAATGGGCAGGGAAAATTCCAGAGTCCCAGGCTGCAGAAACAGGGAATGGCTCGGGATGAGAGGAACCTGAGGGTCTTCCGTGGACAGGGACAATTCCAGTGTCCCAAGCTTCTCCAAGGTTCCAGAAAACAGGGAATGGCTTGGGATGAGGGGATCCTAAACCCCCTCCAGGGGCAGGTGTTGGAATTCTGGAAAGCCAGAACCATCACAGTCAGGGACAATTCCAGCATCCCAGGGTGTTCCAAGGCTGCAGAACACAGGGAATGGCTCGGGATGAGGGGATCCTGAGGGTCTTCCATGGGCAGGGAAAATTCCAGAGTCCCAGGCTCCCAAAAACTGGGAATGGCTCGGGATGAGGGGATCCTAAAGCTCATCCATGGGCAGGGACAATTCCAGCATCCCAGGCTGTTCTAAGGCCTGTCCAGCCTGGACTGGGACACTTCCACTGGAGAATTCCCATCACAGAAATGTCCCAAACAAAACCCACGGTGTTCCCCAAAAAAACCTCACTTTTCCTGTGGAATTCCGGCTGTTCCACAGCCAGGGGAACAGGGAAAAGAGACAGGCAGCAGTGCTGGATCCAGATCTGAGGGCTCTCCATGGATTTCGATGGATCTGGAAGGTGTTTCATGGATCTGGAAAGTATTTAGTGGATCTAGGAAGTTTTTAATGGATCTGGAAAGGGTTTAATTGATCTGGAAAGTTTTTAATGGATCTGGGAAGTGTTTAATGGATCTGGAAGGTTTATTCACGGATCTGGAAGGTGTTTTATGGATCCCCAAGTGTTTTTTCCTCCCCTGAGAACTGGGACTGCTCCAGGTGCTTCCATTGGTCCCAACCCACGGATTGATTACCCTGGGAGAACCCTCCTCTTCTTCCTCCTCCTCCTCTCCAATATCCCCGGACACTTCTTCCAGAGAAGAAAGTGAAATCAATCCATTTGGAACAGCTCATCCCTCCCCCATCCCATTTCCCTCTCTCCCAGGCCAAACCTCTTCCCTAATTGCTGCATTTTCCAGGATCATCAGTGGAGCAGGGAATTCCTGCAGCCCAGGACACCCCTGATCATTTCCCTGTTCCCTCCTGGGAGTCACCTCGGCCTGTTCCAGGAATTCCAGGGGGTGTGAGCCAGCAGGAGCTGGATTTGGCTTTGTTGATTCTGGGATAAATCATGGAGTTGTTGGGATTTTGGGAGGGATTTTAAAACTCAGCTCATCCCACAGGGGGCACCTTCCATGGGGCCCATGGGGATCAAACCCATGTGGATAAATCCCAGGTGGAAAAATCCCAGGGGGATAAATCCCATGTGGATAAATCACACTTTGATAAATCCCATGTGGAAAAATCCCAGGGGGGATAAATCCTGGATGGATAAACCCCTTGTGGATAAATCCCATGTGGATAAATCCCAGGTGAATAAATCACACTTGCATAAATCCTGGATGGATAAATCCCATGTGGAAAAACCCCACATGGATAAACCTTGCGTGGACAAATCTCATGTGGATAAATCCCGTGTGGATAAATCCCAGGTGGAAAAATCCCAGGCAGATAAATCCTGCTTGGACATCCATGTGGATAAATCTCCCGTGGATAAATCCCAAGTGGATAAATCCCAGGTGGATAAATCACACTTGGATAAATCCTGCATGGATAAATCCCATGTGGATAAATAGGTCCCACATGGATAAACCCCACGTGGATAAACCTCACACAGATAAACCCCACGTGGATAAATCTGGATAAACCCCACATGGAAAAACCCCACATGGATAAATTTGGCTAAACTCCACACAGATAAACCCCACACAGATAAATCCCACATGGATAAATCCCAGGTGAATAAATCCCACATGAATAAATCTGGATAAACCCCACATGGACAAACCCCACATGGACAAATCCCGCGGGGCCGGGAGCAGCTGGATTTTTTGGGAATAGCTCTGGAGGCGGGGCATGGGGATGTTCCCACCCGGCTGGAAGTGGCCTCTGGAGCCACGGCTGGGCTCAGCGATCCCGGGATGTCACACCCGGCCCGGGGATAGATGTCACACCCTCCGTAACTCATCGGGAGGGCACTTGAGCAATCCCAGCTGGTTCCTTTTGGGAAGAGTTTCAGCGTTTGGAAATTTCTTTCTGACTCTCTCGGAAAGAAAACAAAAACAACAACGCCCCCCCTCCAACAAAAAAAAAAAAAGAAGTTGGCGTTTCCCAAAAATCCAAAGCTGGATAAACAGCAAATCCCTGTCCCAGGGCCAGGGGCTGGCACAGGATTTTATTGGATTTATTCCAGCAAAGTCTGGCCCAAGCTCAGGACTGGTTCCTTCTGTTCCATAAATTTTCTTTTCTGTGATGATTTCTTCCCAAAAGTCAGACGGGTTTGAAAAAATATTTTCTTTTCAGCTTCCCAGCCATTCCTCTTTCTGTTTTTTTAAATTTTATTTTTGGCATCGGGAGGTTCTCAAGGGCAGCTCCAGAGCTGGATCCTGGTGGTTTTTCCACAAGTTTTGGGCAATTCCTGAGGAAAAGCTTTTCCCACCTGGAGATGAATTGTGCAGCTGGGGTCGGGATAAACACTGAGAATTCCAGGAGCTGAGGAGAAACTGCTGGATACTTTATCCACCTCTGGGATAACCAGATCCATGCAGACAGGGGGATAAAATCCTGGGATTTCCAGCAGAAAAGGAGGAGAATTCCCTCGTTCTGACTCTGAGGAATCTCCCTGGGAATACAAAAGGGATTTTGACCCTCCTGGATGAAGGAAGGGGTGGAGGAAACCTCGGGGGGATTCACAGGGACAAGTAAAGGGCTGGAAAATCCTCGTGCTCCTGGATAAAAGGGAATTGTCCTGTTCGGGGTGANGTCACAGCCCGGGTGTCACTGCCCTGCTGTCACCTGCCACCGCCGCCCCATCCTGTGCACAACGAGTTCCTGATGCAATTCCCAATGGATCCGCGGCATTCCTGGGCACGGAGTCACCGGGAGAGGGCCCGGCCTGGGCGGGGGGTGTGGGGAGCAGGGCTGGGATCCACAACATCCTCCTCCTCCTCCTCCTCCTCCTCCTCCTCCTGCCCCCAGGAGAAAGGGAGCTGAGGATTGGGAAAAGGCTGCTGGGTCCAGAATCCCTGGGAAAAGCCAGAGGTTCCCACTGCCCACACCTGGGAGAGGGCAGGGACACGGATTTGGCCTCATCCAAAATGAGTTGAGCAGAGGAAATCTGGAAATCTGGAACTCTGGAAATGGGGAAATGGGGAATTTGAGAAATGGGGAAATCCGGAAATCTGGAAACCAGGAATTTGGAAAATCAGGAAATTGAGAAATGGGGAAATCCAGAAATCTGGAAATCAGGAAATCTGGAAATTGGAAGTCTGGAAATCAGGAAATCTGGAAATTGAGAAGACTGGAAATCAGGAAATAGGGAAATGGGAAAATGGGGAAATGGGAATATCGGGAAATCAGAAAACAGGGGAATTGGGAAATCAGGAAATCTAGAAATCGGGAAATCGGGAAAACTGGAAATTGGAAATTTAGGAAATTGGGAAATCTGGAAATTGGGAATTTGGGAAATCAGAAAATGGGGAAATCCGGAAATTGGAAAGTCTGGAAATCAGGAAATCATGTTGAGTTCATCAAACAGAATCCCAGAGGATTTGGGAAGAGCAGGAGAGGTTCCCTGGGGTCGGGCTCTGATCCCTGATCCATCCCACAGAAACCACAGCAGCACAACCCCGGGGGAGCTGCCTCTGCCCAGGGACCAAATCCAATCAATGTTGGCTTAATTAGCTACAAATTAATGTCATTAATCAGCCGTTAATCGCAGCGCCCTGCACGGGGATATCCCAAACCACCTGCAGCACCCCAAATCCCTGCCTGGGGGGAGGCTGGGGACTCACTCCATGGATTTTCCAGCCCGGTTTCACCCCCGTGACCACGGGGAATCTCCCCCAGACCATTCCAGAGCTTCCAGCTCTCCTGGAAAAACGCCCTGGGAGGTGCCGGGGCCCTCTGGAGAACCCGCTCCCACCTGGAAAAACCTGCTCCCATCTCCTGAAAATCTGGTCCCCACAAAGCCACCGAGCAGCAGCTGCCGCCCGTCTGGACCCCGGCCGGGATTCCACCTTCAAAGTCCAGCCCGGAAAATAAAACCAAACCCAAATAAAACCCCAAAGGCCGAGCAGAGATTCCCGGGTGGCAGATAAGGAATGTGGGAATGCGGGAGGGGGGAGCTGCAATTCCAGCCCGGTGAGTCCCGGGGCTCAAACCGAGGTTTCGCCTCATCCCTCTCCACATCCCACGTCAGCTCCTGGATCCCTGCCCGGCCCGGGGCCACCCGGACTGGGA
>JANPWX010019799.1:3297-13531 GCA_024734555.1 Trochalopteron elliotii
AGTCACCATCCCCGGAGGTGTTTAAGGAAAGACTGGACGTGGCACTCAGTAACAAGGTGGGGAATCAGTCACAGGCCAGACTCGATGATCTCTAAGGTCTTTTCCAACCTCAAGGATTCTGTGATTTTTGTGACCCCTCAGCTCCAGGGAGAGAAAGGAGAGGGAGCCTCACAGCACTGGATTTCAGTAGTTTTTATTTCTAGCATCCATACATGTCCCAGGTGAGTGATCTCCTGTCATGACTTAGAGCACACCACACAACCATGCACAAGCAGGGTGGTTTGGATTTTATAAATTATTCCTTCCAGCCTCCACCGGGCCTCAGCAGACACGTCACTTCTAGGTATGGAATTCTAATCAGCAAAGTTACAGGCAAGGTCTTCTTGCTGACACTGAAGCTATTTTTCTGGTCTATTCCTGCGCGTGGCAGCTCCTCGGTGGGAAGGACACAGCTGTCTCACCACCATCCTCGGGACTTAGTTTTTCTGGTAGTAGAACCATTTATCAACTGTGTGGGGCAGAAAAAAGGAGGGGGTTAGTCCCCTGTGAGCCACCCAGTTATTTAGTAGTCACGTGGCAGTGTGTATGTGTCACCTCCAGCTCAGGGGCTTCCTCCGCTCCTGGCAACAGCTCCTCAGCACAGCAAACAGGTTCTGGCACAACCCTGTCCATGTGCATTCGTTTTCCCAAAGCAGTCACCCTCACTCAGGCTGCCATTAGGAGCATCCATGACTTGGTGCAGGCAAGGACAGCAAGCCAGGCCTCCCTCTGGCTCAGCTGACTCAGGGAGGCAAAGCCATTTGACTTCCAGCTCCCATGCCCACATGGAAGACAGGCATTTCTCCACAGGTTTATTCCCCTTGAAGGGGTTGGAATTGTCAGCCTAGCTCCTCTTTCTGCTCCCAACACCGCCCTCAGCTTGCCCTTGGGCCTTGCCCTGGCTACAGCAACATCCAGGTTTAGTTCAGACCCTCATTTTCCTATGGACAATTCCTCTGAGGAAGCCCCTGCTCTGTACTGGGCTGTCAGGGTGGGTTTTGAGACTCACCTTCGGGTGGGATGGGGCTGGCAGCTTTACACGGTGGTGCCTGAAACAAGAAGGGTGTTATCAGAGACCAGAAGCATCCTTGCACTCTCCACACACCATTTAGAGCTGCACAAGTCTTTCCTGAGCACCATTTAAGACCCTGTGGCAGCTGGTCAGCTGTGGGGGATACAACTGAGCTCACATGCAGCATCCTGTCATTCCCAGAGCCTCCCCCTTCCAGAGGTGCCCCATGTGTCCGAGGTGCTCTCCTCCAAGTGCAGGCTCCAGGGCATTCTGATTCCCAGCACAAGCAGCTCCCACTCCAGAGTCACAGGCTGGAGTCACAGAGCCATACAGGTGCAGGCAGCTGCTTTTGTTCTTAAACCTACAACGTTGGTTTAAAAAAATATGGGGGAATAGAGGCACGAAGGACTCTCTGAGAACTCCTCTGAAGAGTTTTCCCTGGTATTCAACAACCAAAGAGAGAGAAAATCCCTGTCTGGTGACACATCCTCCATGAGGGCTTTCCTCATGTGGAAACCTCATTGAGACCCCTAATTGGGATACCAGCACTTCAGAAAACAAGACAATGGTTTTAAAGGTCTCTCCAAGGCTACAGAGAGATTCAGGTTTCCAGTTATGGAAGAGAGGCAAGATTTGCATTATAATTTTCCTGTCCCCTCCCTCTAAGCCCTTTCAGGTTTCCAACAGCAGTACTCATCAAGTCTAGGGAGACACAATTAATTCCTGAGGCTGGAGAGGAGAACAACACCTCTCTCAGCAGGAGAACTACATGTTGAGCTCTTCATTCTGAGGCTGCAAAATCCCTGGGGAATTAGACTCTCTTTTCTCAAAGGGAGATCTGTACTGTGAAGCTCTTGGAAGTCCAAATATTAAACCCCTCTCAGAACAGCTGACAGCCAAGCTACAGCTCAGAAGTTTAACCTTCCATGAAAACCCTATTTGGGATTCCACCTCTTGGATGACTAAGGGCAGGGAGAAGCCTCTGGAGGAATGTCTGGTTTGCTCCACATCCATCCTGTTTAACCAGAAGAAGCAGGTGTTCAGCCACCCAAAACATTCTGAGCATGCCATGTGCCATTCACACAGAGAGGACAGTTCACCACACCAATTGCACCGTTTTTCCCAATAATAACACTGGGATTTGGCCCCCCAGACTGGTACTTACTGCTTCCACAGTAGCTTTTGCACAGTCTGGACTACAGCAGAAGGGGCTGTCAGACACTGTCAGGTTGGTGCTGGAAGACATTGAGCACTTGTGAGAACGTGCAAGCCCAGCCTTCCCCCCCAGGAGCATTAAATAATGGAATATTAAGGCTCACAGTTAACAGCTGCCAAGTGGAGGGGGAAGGCCTGGGGAAGACAGGCAGCAGCTAACAGAAAGCATGGCTCCAACTCAGGAAGGGAAGTTCCTTCCAGGGTTTTTAGTTTAGGGAAGAGGAGGGTGCACATTACCACAAGCATTAACCCACCAGTTGATCCCCCCTCCGTCAGTTTTCTTCGTTATCAAAGCCTTCCAGTGGTCGTGGGTGCCTTTGATGACATCCAGGGCAAAATCCTGAAGTTGGAGATGAGAACAAACATCATGTCATGTGGAAGCACCAGACCACCTTCTCCAGACTATCACTTGCAAGGAGCTGATTTCAGACAGCTCTAGAAGGGGCTGGAAGAAACCTCTTCCGCTGCGGTGCCGTTCAGGAAGAGCGGAAACTCCCAGCACACAACAGCTCAAACAACCAGGATTGTACAGGAGAATTGTTTTGCTTTCAAGATGGGAGGATCTGCCAAGGTCACAGAGTGAGCTTGGGGCCAAAAGAAACTGAACACAATCTTGGGCCAGTGCTCCATTATAAAAGCACCTCCACCCTGCTGCTCCTCCCACTCGGTTTGTCTCCAGCAGCCTGCTGATCCAGGCCTATCCAGGAGCTCTCTTCCACTCCAGGCAAATGATTCAGGCCAGCAGGAAGGGACATGCAGCTGATCTGCCTTTGCAACTACTTAAAAATGAATTTGTTTCTAGGCATATCAAGCTCTTTCCTTAAAAACAAGCAATATATGCTCAAGCATTAACCTGTCAGGTGGAGAAGGAAACACACGCAGTTCTTTGTTGGTGTGAACACCAGCACTAAATGTCCTGGTTTGATACCAAACCAAGCCAAATAAAACACTGCAGAGCACGTGTGAGGTTCTTTATCCTGATTTTCCAGTTTCCTTGCGAGGTTTCGCCCATCCTGAGGGGCAGCAAGGTGTTCCAGCCTGACCAACCTAGTGCTGTGCTATGGCCAAAGGGGACAAGTCCTTCACGACTCATTTTCTTTCCCAGAGAGGACTTTTGGAAGAACTCCCCTCCTCTGCACCACCTTGGGAGCTCTGGGACTCGAGTCACCTCATTATACTCCCCAGTAGGAGTGAGAACACCAAAACAGGATTTCACCTGCTCAGGAGCAGTGACTTTTCTGATCTAACCCAGAGAAGAGGGAGAGGAGCAGTGCTGCCAAGGCACAGCCTTACTCACAGGGTGTGAGGGAACACTTCATGCCCAAAGGAAGAAGTGTTTTAACTCCTGACTTAAGTTCAACTTGCACCAGGTTGCAGTGGAACAAAGCCAATGGGTAAGGGAGGCAAAGGGTGATGTCAGGCTGCCTTTGCTCCAGAGATGGAGCAAATAAACCTGGTGTTTCCCACCTGGTCCTGACACGGAGGCTCCCAGCCCTGAAGTCATCCCACATGAAGAAAATATTCAACAACACCATGGTGATAACCCCAGGCATTTTTTTTTTCTGGTATTCCTGCACTCACTAGGCTGGAAAAACAGCAAGATGAACTGACATCAACTACCAGCAGCCCCATAAAAATCCATTCTCTCAGCAACTCACTTGTGTGCCCACACACCCTGAGCTCAGGTTTTGGACAAGGTGCCTTTGTGCAAAGGAAGGTGATCCTACCTTGCCTTTAAAGTCCCCATTAAAAGCAAACTGGTTTTCTGGCTTCCCATCAGGTACTTTGTATCTTCTGAACCAGTCCACAGTAGCTTCTAAGTATCCAGGCTTCATCCTTCTGACATCCTCGATGTCTGCCAGGGGACATGGGGTTTGTTAGCCAGAAACAGTAACAGAATTTACTGAATTACAGAATTTATGTGGCTCTGCTGAGTTGTTCTGGGCTGTGCCTCTTTCACCATTTCCCAAGCAGCCCTAGCAACGTTTCAGACAAGTTCCCTGAAGACACAGTGAGGATCTCCCCAGGGAAATTAGTGTTTCATCCTTGGGGTGTGTATCCCCAGGGTCCCCAGGAGTCTGAACACATTTAAACAGCTTTGATTACAGGCTTGGGGGACAATCCCTTTCCTTCCACTGGACAGCCACCCTGTGTTTGGAAAGCCAGGCTGTGCAGAGCATTGGCCCCATGTGACAAACAGCAGTGAAATGTTTTGCTCTAGGACTGTCCTTCCAGCATCACATCTGGATTAGTGCCACAGCACAGAAGGAGCAGGCCCTGTCCCCACCTCCTGCAGGCTTTCAGGGGAGAAAGGGAAGCACAGATCCTGCTCCTTCCCCCTGTAACTCACCATTGTAGCTGTCTGCTTCTGGGTCTTCAACGTTGATAGCAATTACCTTCCAGTCTGTCTCCCCCTCATCAATCAGAGCCAGCGTGCCCAGCACCTTCACTTTGATGACTTCTCCCCGAGAGCAGACCTGCAAGGACAAAGGCCTTGCTGTCCACACTGCTGCATCCAAGGGGTGCACAACAGGAGGCTGTGCAGGAGCTCAGCAAGCAGCCAGCTACCATGAAATTAGCTCTCACTGCCAACAGCTCATCAACCCTGGCTCATCTCAGCAACAATCTCCAGAGGCAGCAGAGGGAAACATCACATTGTTAAGGGAGGGGAGGTAGGAAATGAATAATGTCCCCGGATAATTGACTTTGGAGACGTTAATTACACGTTTCAGGAGACATTTAGGATGCCTTACCTTGCTTCCAATTTCGCAGACATCAATGGGATCGTTATCTCCACAGCAACCAGTGTTTTCATCCTTGTGAGCTGGGTCTTCCCAAGTCTGGGAAAAAAAAACCCAAACCAACACCAAAATCAACCATACAGATGAATTAGAACTCACAGGTTTAAAGAGGTAGTAAAAAGCAGGTTTATTTTGGGCATGTTGTTGCCTGGAATAAACAGAGGATGGCTCATTTCACACCTGCTGCCAGGTCAGATATTTGGCCTACTGTTTCCCTTGTGCCTGGAAAGTTTGAATTGGAGTTAACAGCCCTTGTCTTCCAAAAGGTAAGCAGCTCCCTCCTACCCACAAACCCCCTTTCAACAACATCCCAGACTTCCTCCTCTGTCCCACAGCTGCGTAAAGGTGAAGTTCACATCTATAAAGGGCAATTGTTGATTTGGCTTCCTGCCTGTTCCTCTCCCTATTCATTCCTTAGCAGAAGTTTCCTGAACTCCAGATAGCAATCCAGCAGAGATGGAAGACAGACAGGGTGTATTGTTTCCCTTTAATTAAACAATTAAAGACACTGCTAACCCTAGAGAAGTGATAAGAATGTGGAGTCCCACTATCCTCCCCAGTGCATCTCACTCCCAGTGGTGAATGCCCACTCAAGGACAAGACTCCAGAAGCCAATTAATTGACTCCAAAAACAAGAACTGTTTAAAACATGCTCCTGATCAGGAGTGAAAAGCACTTCATGCCCACTTCCATCATAAGGAACATGTACTCCCAAGGGGGTTGAGATATAAAAAGGAATGTTCTGCCCAAACTTCTGCATGCCAGGACAAGACCAGTGTAGGTCTTGTGATGGATCCAGAGTGTTCAGGAAGATGTTTTGACACCTGGGTGGTGCTGTGGGGCCGTTCACAAACACTATCACATTTCTCTACCAGGAAGTGTTAAGCTCTTGATGCATAAACACCTTTGATCCACAAACACATGACAGAGCAAAGGCTTCAAAAGACACAATTGTGCACAAAGAAACAGGCACCAGAATCCATTCAAGCAGGAAACAACTCAACTTTGAGGCCCTGTGTTAAGCCATGGGAGGAAAACACTTGACATGTGCTACTGTCAAGAGCAGGAATACCAAATTCAGTGTGTTTGCCTGTGATCTGTCACTGACAGCTTATTTCTCTGGAGGAAACTCCAGCCTTAGAGAACATCAGAGACAAACAGCCTTGCCTCTTTATCTAGCAGTCCCCAGCCATTGAAGAGCATGTGTCCAGATGTCACTATCATGGTCCCACCTCACGACCTGTTTCTGGGAAAGCACATCTGTGCAGTGGTGGGTGTTGGCAAGAAGAGTCTTCCATAAAGATTCAGCCTAAATCCTGCACCACCAGGATAAAACCTTGTGCTTTGCCAGGCAGGAACTGAAGGCACTGCATTGCCAGAGGCACGATAACAGCTCCCTTCAGCCACAGAGAAGGATGTGCCAGCTCCTGCCCAACCGACCTCCAGGCAGCTGAGGATGAGCAGCAGCTGCTCAACCTCAGGGAGCTTGTTTCTAACATCAGATAGAAGCTTAAAACTTGGGATTTCTGCTTAATAATATCCCTGTTTTCCTGACAAGTTCTCTCCCTCAGCAGGATGACATCCAGCTGCAAGCACCGTGCTCCAGATCAGACTCTCTGCTGACCTTTCTGCTCATTAATACAGTGGCAATAGCAGGAACCCTCCCTCCTCCCCAGCAGGATGGATGAGCCAGTGGGATAACCCAGAGTACCTGTGGGATGGCACCATAATTCCAGATGTAGCCCTTGTGGGGAAATACGTTCGCCACGAAGCGCAGTTTCCCTTTCTTCACATCTTGCTTAATTGGGTTTAAGGGTTCCTTTGTGGAAATCTGAAAGAAAAGTGACATAAATCCCTCTGCTATATGCTTTATGAATAAAAAAGTAATTTTTTAAAATGGAACTGACAAGCCTAGAGACCAGGAGATGATGCTGATGCCAGTGGCAAATACTGGACAACTGTTGCATTGCCATCCCTTGAGATATGGTTTCCAGCAGACTTACAAGCCTTGGAATCACATGGGGTTAAGAGCCATAAAATACAGCTTTAATCAGAAGTCACTGGAGAACACCAAGGCATTCCAACTTCTGCAATTTCAGCCTCCACACCAGACCTCCAGCATTAAGCAAGTACTGACAGGAGAAGTTAGAAACCACTCTGATTCTGGAGGTGGAACTGAGGAGGAGCCAACAAGGTGGAATTGAGGAGGAATCTACAAAAAGCCAAGGAATAAGACTGGAACTGTAATGCAGTTACCTCCATTTTAGCATTTGTCCATCGAGGTACCTCCACGACCATGTTGAACACATTCTGAAGAAAGCAAAAGAGCAGTGAGTGGGAAGGAATCTTGGGGCCACACTTTAAACCAGAGAACAGATACAAGTGAGCACAAAAACCAGCCAGTTCACCTGAAACCATAAGATTTTTCCGCTGGTTTCTTTTTTCAGTGCTAATTCTGAGACAGCTGATAAAAGCCCTGTAGTGCAGTCAGTCACACATCATCACCCCGAGCTGAATCCTACAAAACACCAAACCCCAAAGGCCAGACTGAGGTTCCCACATGTTCTCCACCAGTTGCTACCTACAAACACCTCCATCACATTCCTAAGCTATAGGAACAGGTTAAATCAATGGCAAACAGCTGCACACAAACTGCCCTGGACATAACAAAATGGGGTTTGGGCCATATTTATTAAATACTTAGTGTTTATTGTTCCTGAAAGAGCCACTCTGGCCATTCAGAAAAGACAAGACCAACAGGATAAGCCATCTATTTAATAGTGTGGGTATCTATGTACTGCTCTGAATGAGTGAGATCATCACTCCCAAATATTCTAGTCATAATGTGGGGAAGGATGCCCCTTCTCCAAGCTGCCACTCCTGTAAAAGCAGACCTTGCTAGTGGCATGGTGTGAGGACAAAAACGTGGGGGAGAAATGCAGAACCACATCCCACTGTATCTTGTTTACAGGTGACACTTGAAAACATCTCCTGTTGATCCAGCTGGGCTGAGAGTTCAATGTCAGCCTCCTGTCCAAGAGAACAAGCTTATCCATGCCTGAACCTTAACATCTGCTGTTTGAAGAGATTACAGCTTTTTAACAAAAAGTCAAACCTTGCTCCCTGGCCTGGGCAAGGTTTCTAATCTCCAATACTTAAGCAGTATTAGCATGGCAAAGTCCCTTGAACCTGTATTGCCCCATAATTGGATTGATATTGTGCAACAAGTGCTGTTACATCACTGACTTTGCCCACACCCTTCCCTAGCAGAGCTTTATTACAACGCCTTAATTGCAGGGGGTCACTGCTCATTTGCATTTTGTATGCAGAAAGGCACAGAACTATTTATATTCCTAACTCGAGGGAAGGAATGAGGCAACTGGAACAGGCTTTGCAGGAGGGAAAGATGACTTGGGGCTGCATCTTTGGAAGGATTTAAGCTTCCCCATGGTCCAGCTCAGCCAAAGACACACAAAGAGCAGCCCAGGGTCATCCCTTTGCAATGACACAGGTCCAGGTAAGGCCAACACAGCCCAGCCTGAGACTGAAAAAAACCACCCTGCAATCCTCTCAGCGTCTTAGGAGTCTGAGGATAAAGATCAAGGAGCCCAGACAGAGTGGGACAGCCTTTTGCTCAGAGCTGGGCCCTGTAGCTGGCAGCCCACCTGCCAAGTGATGAGTAAAACATCCGTGTTGAGGCACTCCAGCCACAGAGAGAGCCCCATGGGACCAGCACTATTGTGTAACTTCGGGGACTTCGACCTTCAGCTATTGTGACTTTTTTTCTCTGAATGACTTGGCACTTGGCAGCAGCACTGCATGCCTGAGGGCACACCAGTAGCCCAGTTTCCCCTATTTAAGCATGACCAGTTCAAGGAACTCCTCCTCACCTCTGTACTCACTCCCCTGCTCCTTCCTCCTCTGCTCTGCAGGCTTTTGCAAAGTATGGCATTATCTGGATTTTCCTTGTCTGGGTTACCTGCCAGGCACCTGCACTGGGAACTGCTTCCCTATTCCCTACTTGACCACTGCTTCACCACTGTCCTTGATGAACACAATCCATCTTTTCCCTTCTGAGAAGGCAAAAGCCACTTCAGACTTCCCAGAGCACCTCAGGTAGCTCCATCACCTTCATCTCAGCAGCTCAATCAGCTGCTTTTTAGAGGTTCATCAGTCAGCTCTGCATATTCTTTTTTCCTTTCCCAGAACCACTCCCCACCTCTGAATTTCAGCTCTCTCTAACAAGTAGTAGTTGCTCCACTACATTTCCCGAGCTGCACAGCCTTTTTGTACATGTCAGAGAAAGAAAAAAGCTACAACAGTAAAGGACACAGTCAGAGAGCCCGAGGTACCACTGGAAAAACATTAAATGAAAAGTGAAACACAACCATTTTGATTTCCTGAAGCTGGGTCATTTTTTTACTCAAAACAGCCTAATTTGACTAACCACTGGCTGCTAGAAGGATGTGAAAGCCCTGCAGCACTGCAAGGGACAGGTTCTGCCAGGCAAGAGGTCCCAGGAGATGCTACAGCAGGAATTTAACCTGTTCTCTGTTTAGTGCCAGATTATACTGCAGGCATAAAGTGGCTGTACTGCAGCCAAAACCCAAGCCTGAAATATCATGCAGCACCCATAAGAATGGATGTAGATATTACAGAAAAAGCAGTTTTCTGCTTAGCTAACCCAAAACGCCTGCATGAGTAAGCTCAAGCCAACCACTCGCATCTCTGACGCAAAAAATGAGAATGAGATCATCCATTCTCCTCTGCTGGGTCGCTCCACCCGAGGCCAGGATGGAGAGAAACCCATTCCTTGCAGGGTGAGGCAGTGACTCCATGAGGTGCTCCTGCAGTGTGGGGAGCTGGGAGCCTCCCCCGGGTGTCTCAGGCTGCAGGACCCCCTGATCCCTTGGATGTTTCAGGACTCCCTGGTTCCCTGCGTGTTGCCACATCCCCTGGTCCCCTGGATGTTCCCAGATCCCCTGGTCCCCAGGATGTTCCAGGACTTCAGATCTCCTGGATGTTTCAGGACCCCTGGTTCCCTGCATGTTTCCACATCCCCTGGTCCCCTGTGTGTTCCCAGATCCCCTGCATGTTTCAGGACCTCGGATCTCCTGGATGTTTCAGGACCCCGATCCCCTGTGTGTTCCCAGATCCCCTGGTCCCC
>JANPWX010019799.1:13920-28029 GCA_024734555.1 Trochalopteron elliotii
TGCGCAGGCGCCGCGCGGGCGCGCTCCCGGCCCGCCCCCGCGCCACGCGGCGCCTCAGGGAACAGCCCGGCCCGGCTTGGAACGGTTCTTCCCGGTTTGGAACGGTTCTTCCCGGCATGGAATGGTCCTTCCCTGTTTGGAAGGGTTCTTCCCGGCATAGCATGGCCCTGCCCGGCTTGGAACGGTTCTTCCCGGCATGGAATGGTCCGGCCCGGCTTGGAATGCTCCTGCTCGCCACAGCTGCAACAGCATGGACTGGCACAGCATGGTCTTAGCCCAGCACAGTTCAGCTTTTTCCCAGCCCAGCACAGTTCAGCATGGTCCTAGTCCAGCACAGTTCAGCATGATGCTAGCCCAGCATGGTTCAGCGTGGTCTTAGCCCAGCATGGTTCAGCATGGTGCTAGCCCAGTGTGGTTCAGCATGGTGCTACCCTAACACAGTTCAGCTTTTTCCTAGCCCAGCACAGTTCAGCATGATGCTAGCCCAGCATGGTTCAGCCTGGTCTTAGCCCAGCACAGTTCAGCTTTTTCCTAGCCAGCACAGTTCAGCATGGCCACAGTAGCAAGTGGTGGTGTGGTCTGGCACGGTGTGATCCTGCCTGATATGGCCACAGAAGGGTGGGCTGGCACAATCTGGCACGGCATGATTCTGCCCAGCATAGGTGTAACAGTGTGAGGTGGCGTGGCCTGGCATGGCATGGCTTGGTCCTGCATGGCATGGCCACTGCAGTATGTGGGGTGTGCTCCAGAACGGCCACAAATGCAAGGAGTGGTGTTGTCCTGTGTGGGGTGGTTTGGTCTAGCAGGGGCATGATAGCATGGCATGGCATGGTCCAGCCCAGCTTGGTGCACAGCAGTAGGGGATGCCTTGGTACAACACAGCCACGGCATGGCCCATCCATGGAATGGCCATGGGGAATGGTCCATTCCCCATGGCCATGACAGCATGGGCTAGCACGGTCCAGCACAATATGGCTTGGTCCAGCCTGGCATGGCCATGGCAGCGTGGTTTGGCATGGTCCTGCATGGCATGGCTTGGTCCAGCCCAGCATGGTGCTGCATGCCTCTCCATGGCATTGCCAAGCATGGCAGAGGGCGGCTCATTCTCCTGCACTTCTCCTGGATCCCTGCATTCCCTGGTCCCATGCCTGGTCTGGGGCTGGGTAAGGGGGGTTCTGGCAGGGCGCAGGGGTCTGCAGTGCCAGTGGGCTCTGGACGGTGCCATGGGGGAAATGGAGGAGCCTAGCCAGGGACAAGGCATCAGCAGGACACACTTTTATTTCCATGTCTCGTGGTCATAACGTGTCAAATCCCCACTCCCCGCCCCACAAGCCCTTGGTCCGGAGTGGTTTGGTGGCCATGGCTCCTCAGCCATCCCACGCGGGGACACCAGTGCAGTGCGGGGCCAGCGGCCCTGACTTGGACACGGCCAGGGAGTCGCCGGTTGGCGCCTGGGTGAAGACGCGGTTGCGGGTGCCCAAGAGGGTCCCTTGGCTGTGGCTCCGGGGGGAGTAGGGCCTGCGCTGGCAGTGCAGCGAGCAGAGGGGGGCCCTGAAGACCTCCTGGAAGCCCCTGCGGAAGTTCTCATTGAAGTAGCCGTAGATGATGGGGTTGGCACTGCTGTTGAAGAAGGCCAGCCAGTGGGCGAACGGGTAGACGTAGACGGCGAGCAGGCGGAGCTGGCCCTCGCTCAGCCGCCCGTAGTCCGTCAGCAGCATCAGTGTCCAGAGGGGCAGCCAGGAGATGGTGAAGAAGAGGGCGACAATGATAAGCATGTTGATGACCTTGGCCTTCCTCCGGGAGATCCTCCTCCCCTCCGGCTCCTCTCCGCTGTGGGCAGGCGCCACCGACTTGAAGAGCTTGAAGGCGATGCGGGCGTACATGATGACAATGAGGGCGAGGGGAGCCACGTAGATGTGGGAGAAGAGGACGGTGGTGTAGATCCTCCTCATCCCCGTCTCGGGCCAGGCCTCCCAACAGGAGTACAGAGGGTAGGAGTTGTTGTAGGTGTCCACCATGAAGTGGTGCTCCTCCCTGGTGACAGTCAGGGTGACGGCAGCGGGGCACATGATGAGCAGGGCCAGCACCCAGATGATGGCGATGGTCAGCAGGGCTTTCCTCAGCGTCAGCTTCTGCCGGAAGGGGTGGACGATGCAGCGAAACCTGTGGGAGAGCAGCTGGTGGTGGCTTTGGGCACCTGGTGGGGACATCCCTGGGCAAGGAGGGTGGCCAGGACCCAGGGGTGGGAATGGAGGGTGAGGTGGGTTTCTCTTTACACGTGTCTTTTGGTGGCAGAGATAGGTTGGTGTTTTCAGCCCAGTGTGGGGAAGGACATTTTGCCGGAGCACCCCATGGACAGCTTTGTGGTCCTCCTGGAGAGCTGTGACTCCTGACACTCCCAGGAGGTCTCCCGCCATGGGAACTACACAGGGCAACTGGACCTGCTGGAGATGGCTTGGTCGCCATGTCCCCATGTCCCCATGTCCCCATGTCCCCATGTCCCCATGCCAACGTACCTCTCCACAGCGATGGCGACCAGCGTGAAAACAGAGGCAGAGACGGACATGCCCTGCACCAGGCCACTCATTTTGCACATGGTGTTGTCAAAGGGCCAACCTGTGAGGGGACACCGTGGAGGCTGTAGGTGCCTCTGGCTCACTCAGCTCCCTTTATGTGTCCCCTAACATCCACTGTGTTGTTGCTGGAGGATGCTAAGTCCTGCTAACAGCACACATGTTGTGTGGAGATAGCCTTTAGCAGCATGGATCCTTGCAGGAGAACCCCAAAATTGGTAAAAAATATTGGCACATTACACTTAGAAACGGGCAGCTGTCAGTTTTTCTACCGACTTTGCAATCCTCAGTCAGAAGGACTTTCATCTTATTTCTTGACCCTAATACCAAGGCAATAAATAGATCACACCCCATAATCAATAAATACAAACCCTGCCCTATGGCCTGGCTGCTGCAGCAGCTGAACCCTCCCAACTCCCTTATCTTTGAAAAGGTCAGCAGGCAGAGCTGAGCCAGCATGGGTTGAAGGTGGATGCAGGAAGAACAGGAGTTTTTTTCAGCATTGCTCGGTGAAGAATGGCTGCACTTCAAACAAATATGCAAATGCAGCATTACGATCAAACTTATTTTACCACAAATGACCAAAACCTCAAAAACAAACAAACAAAAAAAAGCATGTTTCCTACTCATGCATGGGGGAATACTTTCTCTCCATTCCTGTGCCCTGCTCACCTGTGATGAGGTTGTCCACCAGGGTGGTGGGCATGCAGAAGATGCCCACCAGCAGGTCGCTGATGGCCAGGTTGAGGAGGAACATGTTGGTGACCGTGCGCATCTGGCGGTTCTTCACCACGACGAAGCACACCAGCACATTGCCGATCACACACATGAGGAAGATGAAGGTGTAGGCCAGGATGAACATGACAGCCACAGGGGAGGAATGCTGGTAGTATGCCAGGAAGGTGTAGTTCTCCCTCAGGAGGTGGCTGGCACTGGAGTTGGGCCACCAGGTCCCATTGGAAGGGCCTGGGGAAGGGAAGGCAGGAAAATGAAGCTGGGAGAGAGTAAAGCAATTGTTCCTTTCATTTCTTAATGCCTTCAGAGGTGGGTTTTCATATTTGTTCTGGTGCCCAGACTGGCTGGGACATGTCCTGCTGGACTCATCATCCTGCCCCAACAAGTCTCCTCCTCCTTGGGTTACACTGCTCAAGGTTCTGCAGCACCTCGGCTGAATTATTGTTTTACATGGTTATTGTTTGATACAATTGATAAAATTATTATTTGATATAATTATTATTTTACATTACTATTGTTTGATATTGTTATTACTTGATATCATTATTATTTGCATCATTTTTTTGATGAGGAATTAGAACAGCCCAGAAGACATCCTGGTCTCATGGGCCTTGTTTTAGGGATGATGCAAGGAAGACAAATCCACATCCCGACACTCCAATGCTCCGGCCTCATGGGAGCTGTATCCGTGTGCTCCCAGTCTCGGCTGGCCTGGGAGCATCCCTGCCCCCGGGTGGCTGCGGCTGCTTCTCCTTGTGCTCCCAAGGTTTACAGTTCTATATTCTGCAAAATCTTGTTCTCCCTGGCAAAGCCGCAATAACCAGGGGAAAGGGGCTGGGGCAGAGGACACTCTCCCCTCCCATCTAAAGCGATATTTGTCATTCTGATCATTATCTGGGAGCTTCTGATGGAGCCGCGGGGGTGGCATTTTGTCACTACGGGGAGCGGGGCTCGGCGGCTCCCACCCTCGGGCTTTCCCAGCCGCACGCAGGCGGGGCTGCGGGAGGATGCCGGGCGTGGGCAGGAGCTGCCTGCAGCGGTGACGGGACTGACTCCGGGGGAACCCAGGCTGCAGTGATGAGGCGAGGGAAGGCGCATTTTAGCTCTAAGGCTCAGCCTAAGCGCCTGCAGGTCAGCCCTGCGCTGAGACAGCCCTCCAAAGCCTCTGTGTGATGGGCAACTGCAGCATCCCCCTATCCCTGTGCCGATGCCGGTGCTCAGCTCGCCAGCCGAGGTGCTTTTCCCAGCCGCCGGGACCACCGGCTTCCTCAAGGTTCCGGCGGGCAGGAGGGGCCTATCCAGCCCCTAACACCCCAGCCCTAGGTGCAGCATTTGGGCAAAACATTTCCAGTGGGGATTCAGAAAGGCGCTGGGGGAGTTTGCAGCCGACACAGGAGAAGGACCCCCTTGGAGAGGCATGGGAGTAGCGGGATCGAGGGGGCAAGATTCTCTAGATGAGTGAACCAGCTTTGTAAGCAGGAGCAATAACAAAGACTGTGATGAGATTGCCCAAAACCTGTGATATTAAGCCTAAAACTTTGCTGGACTTTATCTTTTGGGGTTGCAGTGCAGCATGAGCAGGAGGTTGGTATCCTGTGGAATTGGAGGTGGTTTTAAAAGAAAGGTGGAAGATGGAGAAAGGAAAATAAGGGGCTGCTGAGCACCCGGGTTGGTGCTGGATGGATGAGTGAGCGGCTAGATGGATGAATGGGTGGAGGAATGGATGGATGGATGCAGGCGTCCTCAGTTCAGCACTGACACCTCGGACGTGGTGACAAGGGGATGGGGGGACCGGACGGGGCACGATGGACCACCTGCCTCCCTGCCTGGCTGTGGGAAACCACCTCAGGGAAAGGCTGGTCTGATGGAATAGGGGGCTGGGATGGGGGATAGCTTTTTTTAGGGGATAAAATAAATCAGGCTGGCACTCACCTCCGCCGGCCGGACCAGACTCCGGGTGCTGCATCGCTGCCACGCAGGGGCTACCGCCGGAGGCGATCTGCTGCCCGGGGAGGGGGCGCAGCCCGCCGCCGTCCCTGCCTTCTTCCCTCCCGCCCGGTCCGGCCCGCCGCCGCCCCCGCCGCGGTGCCGCCGCGCCGGTTGCGGCTGCTCGCCGGCTGCAGCGGAGAAGGGGAGGGGGCGCGGGGGGAAACAGCCTCCCATCGCCATGGATACCGGGGGACCCGCACGCAGCCCCCCGCGGATGATGAGGCAGCGTGGGGGCGGGCAGCCCACGCGGGGCAAGGAGAGGGAGGGAGCAGGTTCGCTCCCTAGGGAGAGTCGGGGTCTGTGCGTCCCCTCGCTGCCGCCGAGGTCCCCACACTGATGCTGGCCGGTGTCCCCAGCAGCGCTCCTGTCCATCCCGGGAGGAAAATATGCCAGGAGCCTCAAGATGAGTGGGGAGATCCCCTACCCATCAATCCACACACAGGGAAAAGCAACACGATGTTTAGGGATGCTGATCCTGGCTCCAGGCTGCACCACTCAACCACAGCTCCTCCAGCATGCCCAACATCTCTTACCATAATCTTTTACCAAAGTTTGGCAAGTCTAGAAGCCAAATATTTACAGGATTTACCCGTCCTGGCTGTCCCCAGCCCGCACACAGCATTGGAAAGTGTTTGTCCCTTAAATACCCAATAGAACAAACAAGGGAGATGTTTAAACAAGGCGTTTTGAGATAACACCTGGAGTTTCTCCCAGGAGTTGTTGGGTTGTTTTTTTTTTTGCTGGCAGCCAGCTGCTAAGGGACATGGGTGTGCTTGGTAGTGGCCTCTCTGCCACCGAGAAGCCACTCTCCCCAGGACATTTCTTCCTGGGAGTCAGCACAACTTGAGGACCCCCAGCAGCCGAGAGGTGGGCTCACACTTCTGGGGACACCCACGGGGTGATCAGCGTGTGGGGACCCACTAGAATTGGGTCGCTTTGGTTTCCATGGTGAGAAAACAGAAGGGAAGAAAAATTCCTTGGAAAACAAGGATTTTTCCAGGGAAATGCTGCTTGAGTCTGGGAGAATCCAGCTGGAGGCTGCAGTGAGCAGCTGTGTGAAGGGGCTTCTTAAAGGACAAAGTTGGTAATTCAAATTTAATCAGATACAACCCCCCTGATGTAACAGTAAAGCATTTAATCAGGCACTTGGTACACCACCACGTCAGCAATTCCAGGGAGAACCCTTACAGCCACAGGGATGCCCTCCACCACCCCAGCTGCTCCCCATCACTGCCAGGGTGGGAGGGTGAACATCCAGATCCCCTCCAGCTTTACCCAAACCTCCCACCACCTGTGTTGCAGCTCCTCTGCATCCCCAAAACACATAAGCAGCAGATTGCCAGGCTTGGGATTTGGCAGAGCCATCCCTTCATGGGGGAGCCCCGCTGCTTGCTTTTAATTTAGGAAAAAACGAGGCACTCGCTGGCCTTTGGGACAGGAACAGGGGCGTAGCAGGGACTGACCTAAGCCAAACCACTCTCGTGGGCAGTCACCCCTCGGGACAGCTCGGGATCCTGTCAGGCTTTAGGGATGGGCTCCTCTGGAGACAGCAGCAGGTCGAAGGGAACGAGGGGCCGGACCAGCAGCCGCACCTCGGGGCCGACGGGGTTGGCCCGCAGGTTGAGGCTCCGCAGCAGTGCCATGGAGGCCAGTTTATCCGTCGGCACCTCTGCAAACAGAGCACGGAGGTGAGAATCTGTCCTGGAGAGGGGGAAGGGATGAAAGCTCCTCTTGGTGAGCAGCCTGCAGCAAACCCTGCTCCTGCCTGTCTGCAGGCTTTGATCAGGACAGAAACACAGTGAAATATTAATTCATCCAGCTGCTCAGGCAAATGCTTGTCGGTTGGACTTGAAGATCTTAGAGGTCTTTTCCAACTTAAGTGATCCTGTGATTCTAGGGAATGTGTCAGCAAGGTACAAACACCAAGATATCCAATGTGGGCACTGCCCTCCGTTTCTCCCAGTCCCAGTAAAAAATCTGCTGGGACACTAAATTGTGATGCAAAGACTTATCCCCTGATTTTATCCCCAATGTTGCAATACTCAGGAGCCCTCCCCAAGCTAACAGGAGGGCACGTGGTCTTTGCCCTTGCTGGACAGGCTGCAAAATGGCTCTCAGCCATCTACAGGCACCCTTCTATTTTGCAATTTCCATGAATTTGGGTGTTTTCCTTTCGAAAACATTACATTTACAAGCTCTGAGTTAAAAAAAAAGGTGCAACTCAGCTGGATGATCCCAATGTGAATCCACTGAGAGCAGAGGAATGAGACTGATACGAAAACCTGACCTAATTAAGCTCATTAAAAGGTGATAGATTTTGCTAAAATTCACAATATTTTGGGCTTGCAAAGCCCACCTGTCTGATTTAGCTAAACCAATTTATTTTTATTTGGCCAGCAAAATGACAAGAGCCTTTCATATCCCAGCTCCTGTTTCCTCTGCCAGCACCTGAAGCAGAATTGTGTTGTTGTAATTATATCTGGTAGATGATGATGTGATTTTTAAACCATTAAGCTTATTTTCTGCTGGAAAAAGACTGAAACACTTCAATGCCTCTGTTTTTTTCCCTCTTCCTCCTTCAGAAAACGGTGCTATTTTCCATACACAAATTCCCTAGGAGTGCATATCTCATCAGGCAGAGCTTCACATGAATTTTTTTAATAACTCTTCTTCACGGTGGATTTGTTCACTGCCATTCCCCCATATCATTTTGCTTGGGTTTTTTTCCCTTGAAGCACAAAACTAATATTTTTTTCATAGATCTTCCTATTTAATCATCGTCTAATGCAGTGGAGAATAAGAAGTTTAATCATCCTCTTATGCAGCACGATAAAGTTAAAAGTGCTTCACTCATTTTGCATAAGTTAGGGAGTTTAGTGAAGTATTTTTGGGACCGAGACCTTCCCAGGCTGGGAACAGCTTGGCTCTGCACCTTAATTCCAGGTAAGGAGCAGTGACTCACCCCTGGCATGAAGGGACAGGCAGGGCACACAGTGCAGCCTGTGGCTGTAGGCTTGTTGCGAGCCACAAATTCCTCTAAAAACAACCCAAAGCATCACTTGCTGCCTTCCCAATGGATGAGGCACTTGCATTTGAGCCTGAATTATTCATGCTGGCTTCACCAGCTGAGCAAAAAACAGGGAGGGAAAAGGCTTTTACATAGTTAAAGCAGAATGTGACAATAAGTGAGTGACACCACCGTTGTTGAATGGTTTGGGTTGGAAGGAACCTTAAAGCTGATCCAGTCCACCCCCTGGATGGAGGCAGGGATACCTTCCACTATCCCAGGCTGCTGTAAGCCCCATCCAATCTGGCCTTGGTCACTTCCAGGGATCCACAGTGTGACTGTGTCAGTGTCTCATCACCCCCATGGGGAAGAATTTCTTTCCAATATCCCATCTAACCCTACTCTGAGTTTGAAACCATCCCCCTTTGTCCCATCTCGACATTCTCAGGAGGACAAAATTAACCACAGTTGCTCCCAGCAGAGTGACCTCCCCAGCCTCAGCAACATTCTCAACTTCATTCCTATTAAACCATTAATCAAGGAATAAGGGAAAGAGAAGCTGAAGCTCCAGGCACCAAAACATCCCCATGGATTTGGGAGCTAAAAACGCTGATTTGATATAACTCTAATTATCAGGGAAAGAGTTAAAAGCACTGACAGTAATATATACATAATTACAGTCCAGGGTTGAGAGCTTATTTAGATGAAAAGGGAGTCTTGTGGCAATAAATGTGTCCTTTCACAGAGCCCACAGGCTCCAGGCAGGCATTAATTAATCTCCTTTCACTCCTGTTTCCCTTTGGAAAACATTACCTACCACTTCCAGCTCAATATGTCTTAGGAGGTCACTCAGCTGTTTTAGCAGGAACTTTTAAATCAGGTTTGCACCTCTGGCAGGGACCTGTCCAGCATCCCTGGGATGGCAGAGGAGGTCAGGCAGGACTGGCACAGCACCACAAATCTTACAAACACAAGCTCACGTGCAGGGGAGCCTGGAACCTATTTGGGGAGAACTGGTAGGAGCAATCTGATTGCCCAGGTTTTTGTTTCCTTGGAAAAAATGGGCTGAAACCCTCTGGCTTTCTGGTCTCTACCTCTTCCCTTTCCAGAAAATGTGTAAAATAAGCTCATGTCACCTATTTCTGCAGCCAGGCAGCGTCGTGTGCACTACTCAGACATATCCCTACAACATTTTGGCTTGAAATTGTTAAATTTTACTCTGTTTTTATTTTTCCCACATCTGGAGGACACCTCCCAACCGAGGGGAACCTGGTGGGAGGTGACCTGGCAGCCTTGTTCTCCTCCCAACGCAGGATCAATCCAGCTGGGTGCAACCCTGGATGCAGCCTTTCCTCCCTGCATTTTAGCAGGGAAAAATGCACCAAAAAGCTGTGTTCCCTTCTTGCAGCATCCCGCTTGCACAAAACAAGCAGGAAAAATCAGCCAATTAAACTCAAAAAGTTATGGAGGATGAACTAAAGGTGAGGCAGCTCTCTCCAGGAGGCAGGAGAGCAAAAGAGGGTGAGGAAAAGCTGTATCTTTCTCTGGCTCCCGTGGAAGCAGTTTTTAATTCCAGTGTTTCTACAGGCACAGCTGGGGAGCAGCTGATGTGAGGCTGTTAATAAACCTCGTGTTGCAGGGAGCAGCTTTCCCAGCAGCAGCTGAAGCAATCCCAGATAAAACAGCAAAACTGAGTGGACTCTGATATTCCCCTCCCTGGGGGTCCGTGGGGGCTGTGGGGTGCTCCAGTCCAGGCTCTTTGAAAGCTGCATCTAAATAAATCCCCTTTTATCTGAGTGCAACAGCTGCCCCTTTTGCCCAGCTTTTGGAGACTCCAAAGCCTTCAGCTTTTGCACATGAAAGATTTTCCTGCCGCTGCAGGGCTGAGCCTCTCTTACCGTTCCTTTAGTTAAATTTTTAGGGGATTTTGTAGTGTTAAACAGCTCCTGTTTGTTCTGGGCAACGTTCAGGTGGGCTCGTGTCCTTGCTTAGCCTGGCAGCAAACATCCCAGCCCAGCATTCCTGGGGCCGAGTTCTGCAATCAGCTCTGCTTTTTCGACGAAATCTGGGGATTTTGGGTCACCCCAGCTGGAGGTGCCTTTAACAGCTACCTCCACCCCAGCGTGGTGAATTGAGCAGCTTGAATGGGGCTTGATTCCCGCTATGCCCGCAGCGGCTTTTCCCTGGAAGGCGGTGAAAACACCGGGAAAAGCAAATAATCAAGGCTCTAAGCAGGCTTTGATTATTTAGCATCACCCCCTCGGGTGATGCTAAATCACTTTTTTTTTTCCAGTGGGAAAAGTTCCTCCTCACCTACGATCTCGTTCTCCTCCAGGTCGATGGTCTCCAGGGCGGGGGCGGTGGCCAGGGGCTCCGGGAAACGCCGGAACCTGTTGCGGGAGAGGTCGATGGCCCGGAGGTGCAGCAGGGAGGTGATTTCCTCGGGCAGGCGGTGCAGGTAATTGCCTGCCAGGTTGAGCTCTGGGAAGAGAGAAGGGAGGTGGTGGGATGCAGGGAAAAGGATGGGAAAATAACTAATGGATGGCTTGATTTACAGCCTCTGTCCCCCGTGGACTGCCAGGTCCATCAGTGGGACTCCAGCTCCAAAAATTGGGCCCTTTTTTTTTTTTTTTTTTTTTTTTCTGTTTTCCGTGGTAGGTGGAATCTTCCATTGTAGATTTGCCTGCTGGGAATACCACGTTTAGCAGTGATGGTTTTGTTGGTTTCCCCAGGCTTTCCTAATGAAATTGGGCAGCCTTTTGCAAGCAGGGTCTGTAAAAAATAAGGAATATTTTCTCATAAAGTCAGTGCAATTACGTCCCCAATGGACATTTGTCATGGCTTAAGGCTAGCTCTCTATATTCATGTGCCTGAACTCCTTCTGAGGAATAAACAGAATGGTGGAAGAAAGGTCTTTAGATGTGAAAAATATCTATTTTTCACAGTTTGCCCATCTGTGATGCTTTCCATCCCAGAATTGAGCTCCTGTGGGGCCAGGGGCAGTGCTCCTAGGGACAGAACCCAAATCCTGCTGTCCCAGCGCCCTTCTCCAGTGACACACTATAAATACCCACACAAGCTGCCCTGCCCCTGCTAATACCTGGTATTTATAGGTCCTGCCTTATTCAGCCTGTCCCCAGCCCCGGGGCATCTGTCCCTGCTGAGACCCAGCACAGTTCATTGCAGGAGTGATTGGCTCACTGGTGGAGCAAAGCCCTTGCTGGGAAACAAGGTCATTGTTTTCCCTTCAGGGCTTGTTGTGCTGTCTAGAAAATGAAAATTGATTTCCTTTGCTCGATGTGTTTCCTTTCCCCAGCCTAGGGGTGTTCTCACAGACGATGCTCCAGCTCCAGGACAAGGGAAGCCTCCCCAGGCACCTTCCACAGTGGCATTTGTGTGGTATGTTGTAGCAACAAAATTCATTTTAGAAGCTGCCAGAGCATCTTCCCGTGCCATCCTCAGTGTTCAATACCATGGTGCTGGATGCTCTGGATGCTTGCATGGCCATTTTTTAGTGGATTAGCCTCTGGCTGTTTTCTCTGGGCTCACCAGGGAGGTGTCCCTGTGGTGCTGATGATCGGTCCCATCTTCTGCAGTGATTAACTCTCACTGATTAGGACTAATTAGTCAGCACAGCCTGGATTGCCCCATGTTTCATGCCCCTTTGCTATCCCCAAGCTGCCTTTCCTGTCTTCATCCTCAGTCCCATCCTTGGAGGGAGCTGGAGGGTGATGGGTGTCAGCAGCCTGATACCAGTTTGGAAGCGTGGGTGAGAACAGAACCAGTGTCCTCCTCCTTCAAGGGGCAGAAGGTGTAAGGAAAAATCGATTTTGGGGGTCTGAACTAATGCTTGCAATGGGGTGTGAGCTCGGGGGAGACTCCTGGGTGCTTTGCCCCCTCTGCAACAACCTGGGGGCTGCTGGAGTGTCCCAGAGGATTGGAAGTGGCAGTCCCTTACCTGTCAGCTGGCTGAAGGTGGTGACAAATCGGCTGGTGATGGACTTGAGCTCATTGTTGGCCAGGGAGATGCGATGGATCCCGTCGGTGACGCTCCTCATGGCTTTGTAGATCCCAACAGGGAAGGTCATCAGTTTGCAGTTGGCCAAATCTGCACACAGAGAAACCCAGGCAAGGGTCTGATAACTTCAGTCATCCTGCTCCCCTGTGTCCCTAATTCTCTGGGGTAGCTGAGCAGCACAGGGATGCTTATTCCAGGAGCAGGGATTTCCTTGGGCATGCTCCTGACTGGATTTCTCATGGTCATGGGTGGTTGTCCCATGGCAAGCGGTGGGGAGGGGAAAAATATTTGGTTATGCTTCTCACCTTCTTCTTCAGTCCTAAATTGTTCCTGTTTCCCCTCCCAGGAGATGCCAGGGATGGAAACCCTGTATCCCAGCCCCAGGGTGGGCTCTGCTTCCTGCCCCCTCCCCAAAGCCACTGCGGGGGCTGATGGAGCCAGCTCCATCCTCCCACGTTTTTCTCAGGAGGATGTGGGGAGCCTGAGCGATGAAGCCTCAGCTCCTGGCATATGCTGCTTTATATCCCAGGGCCAGGAATCCAGTGGGAATAAAAAGGAGTGTCTTTCATCTCTCTCCTTTGATGAACTGTACCCCTCTCTTGGGTATTAGCTGGAAATGGGGAAATTGCAGGAAAACACAAATATGACAAGGCAACATGGGGAAAAATCTGCTCTTGCCGCTACTCACAAGGAGGGACACATCCCATGGGATTATGTGAACCTGCTCTAACTTTGCGGGGCTGAGGGCCCTTTGGGGGAGCCTTTCTTTTCTCCACAGCCGCGGGGAGGGAACGCCGACAGCTTTTTTTAGCCTGTGGGAGTGAAAAATAGAGCCCTGCTCCCGGATACCCGATCCTTGTCCGGGCCCCAAGCAGGAGCCGGGACGGAGCGCCGGGCTTACCCAGGGAATCCTTTTTGTTCTCCACCGTGTCGTTCACCTTCCTGGCCACGCGGGCGACCGCCTCGCCCATCCTCTTGTGCATGCGGGCGGCCGGTCCCGCCGGGAATGCGCTTCGGACTGGGGGATCCAGGGCTGGAGGCAGAAACCAGCCACTCTGGCCTCTGGGAGAGGGATACTAAAAATAGCAGACAGGATCAGTGTTCCCAGGGGAGGGAGGGAGGCTGTGCGAGGGCTGGCATGTCCCTCAGGGGTAAGATTCCCAGCTTTCCAGGATGGTGCTTTTGGGGTATGTAGATGCATCCTGTTCCCTGGCTTGGGGTATGGGGATGCATCTCCTCTCTTGGTTTGGGAAATGTGGGTGCATCCCTTTTCCTGGTCTGAGATATTTGGATCCATCCCCCTTCCTGGTATTGGATATGCCATTTTCCCGGTTTGGGATACGGGGATGAATCCTGTTCCCTGGTTTGGGGTATGGGCATCGGTCTCTTTTCCTTGTGTGGGACAGGGGGATGCATGCCTTTTCCTGGTTTGGTATAAGGGGAAGCAACCCGTTTCCTCATTTGGGATATAGGGATCCATGCCCTTTTCCTGGTTTGGCATATGGAGATGAATGCTATTCGCTGGCATGGGATAGGGGGACACCCCCCCTTTCCTGGTTTGGGATATGTGGATGCACGCCTGTTCCCGGTGACTTCGTTCAGCTCGCTCTAGCCAAAACATCTTGGCCGAAGGAATCCTGGACAGGGACGGAGTGCCAGGACACCACCACCACTACCACCACCCATTTACCTCCCCTCACAGAAAAAAAAAAAAATCCTGTCTTCCCACGCCGGGAGTCGAACCCGGGCCGCCTGGGTGAAAACCAGGAATCCTAACCGCTAGACCA